>AP028429.1:4276229-4754688 GCA_036509395.1 Antheraea yamamai | reverse complement strand
CCACGCGGACGAAGTCGCGAGCAGAACTTAGTTCATAAATATTTTTAAAAGTACAAAAAGAAATTTGAATATATACCAGAACTTGTGATTCTCGTTTGTATACAAAATTGTATAATATTATGTGCTTGGATGGGAACCCTCCGCTTATAAAAAAATCCTATTGAATGAACAGAATAAAACAGAAATTAACAAAATTATTGTAGGGTTCTGTATAATTTAATTTTTTATTATTTGTTAGAAACGACTTTTTCCATAAAAAGTATCTTATATATGAGTGAAAATTTATAATAAGGACCCTACTACAATTACATATGGTGGATAAAAATACATTCTCCTGGGCAATATGTGAATTTCTTATTTTTTCATTTATATTTGGTATTCGCGCGCTCAGAATTTAATTGGATATCCTAGACGCTATGTTACAGAATAAATTATTTCATTATTCATTCAGTAGAAGAGTCTATACGATTGAGGACGCGTTTTATTTTATATAGTTCATTATAGTCATAAAAGCTACGTAAGAATCTTTAACCCAACATCTTTTTTTTGCGCGTAATTTTAAACCTGTGATATCTCCTAAGATATTTATTAACATGATACACTGTAAAACATAATTTTGATCTACATTAAATGCTCAACGTTACAAGATTATTTACTTGGATAATGATTAATACTATATTGCTCACAATGACATCGCAATAACCAATTAGTTTTTTAATAATATCATCACCGTCTTCTCACCCTTATCTCACCTAAGTAGGGTCGGTACAATATATTTTCCTTTTCCGCGCTCGCCTATCAGATGTCATCTCAGTATTCACACCTTTTACACACATATTATTTTTCACACAATCCATCCATAGTTTTTTTCAGTCTTCCTCTATTCCTATATCCATCCACTATCATACTCAAAGCTTTTCTAGTTACATGGTCTTCATCTGTCCTCATGACATGCATATACCGTGCTAACCTATTACTCCTGAACTTCTCTGCCACTGGTTGTATTTTCAAACTTTCTCTGATATATTCATTCTTAATCTTACCCATTCTAGTCACACCACACATCCACCTTAACATTCGCATCCCTGCCACATGTAGTTTTCTCTCATCCGACTCATAGTTTTTGAATTATATGTAACATATAAAAATTCTTGGTATTGGTTATCCTTAGGAGATAGATATATACCATTATAGACTTTTCTGTAGGCATTTTAAGTGTACTATTTCGTAGTAAATTATTTTGACTTGTCTCATAAGGTTTAGCTAGCACCATCAATCTAAGTGCCCGAAAACTCCTTCTTATGAATTCACTAGAATACATTTACTTTTCTCGACTATTTTGATTGATCCACTGTATACAGCCTTCTGACACCAAAACCCGCTTGACATGGCTCTTGAACTTATAGTCTGGATAATCGGTAATATGCTTTGGGACTTTGTTGTGAAACCTAACACTATTACCAATGACTAATTAATGAAATATATGATGCGGTGTACAAGCCCAGTACAATATATCCATATTCCATGTACACAGGCCACTATACTACACATCGTTGGTCTGGAGCAAGCGCAATACGTTACAAGCGAATCGAGGTCATCAATGACGGTTGGTGATATGAAATCAATATATTTTACCCATGCAAAAAATGCTCAACACGACTAAAAAAGTTTTCACTACAAAAATTCTAACAAAAATATGTTCAGCTTGATTAAACAATATTTTGTTCTGTATTTTATTGCTATTAGACGACATATTATAATTATCACGTATAAAGTTGTGGCCGATTGGTATAACGGTTTATTGACTTCGTGACATGCGGAATTGAATGGAGCGATAATTATATTTTTTATCGCAATTCATTATGAATCGATTAATTCATTTCTATTTCTATTATGATTATTTTACGGTGCTCATTTAATTCAAATAATTACTATATTTCTTTTAATATACCTACTTAAAGTGTTATTATCTTGTAATTTCTTACTTAGAAATTAAACATAAATAGAGATTATATATTGAGCATACGTAACTCTAAAATTTTTGTATAAAAAAACTTTACCTGCCAGTGTTGAATACGACGCGATAGGCTAAGGGGAAATAAAGTAAGGGTCGGATTTTAAAAAGGGTCTTTAAATAGGGGTAAACCCTCTGCCATGGTAAAAGACAAAATTTAATTCAATGTTCTATTATAGAGCTGGCTGCTGTAAAAAATTCTACCTAACAAATTACAAAATAAATCTTGTGATAACGTAACGTTATTTTACTTGGTACCTATGTATACTTTATTCAATTACAATGACATATATTCTATAAAAAATATAATTATTTTTGCTAATTCAATCTTTTAATTTAAAACTGTCGCCCAGTCAGGGTCAAGTGGTTGAAAAATGTTATGAGAATTTAAACTTAAATCCACTTAAAATTTACTGTCATATTTTATGCATACTATAATATAATAAACTATAATGAACATAAAATATTATAACCACTGTTCGTCTTATGTTCGTCTGTCTGTTACCTTTTTACATTTAAACCGCTTAACCAATCGAGATGAAATTTGGTATGGATATAGTTTGAGACCATGGTATAGGCATAGGATAGTTTTTATCTCTGAAATCATCCCTTCAAGAATTAAAAAGGGTAAATCCATTATTTATTAAGGGATATACAACGCATTATTATAGTTATAAATCTGTATAAAAAATAAAGAATATATTTTGCATTTTTAACTAATCAAGTTAATTCGAGGATGATTTACATTAAACTATTGTCTACAATTATAAATATGTATATCTCATTCATTGAACTATTTATTAACATTTTAATAACCTCCCTTTTATTACCTTTTCACGTCAAAGCCACTGATCAGTCTTTTTAATTATTAAAGTAGTATGAAGGTTGAAAAAACTCAGAGAAAAACTAGGCCACTCGCAGTAATACTAACTCTGCGCAAACGAAATCACGCGCAAACTCTAGTATGTAAATACATATATTACAAAAATAACTTGTCACGATCTTTTAGGTACAGTAATAAATGAATTTTTCGAGATCTCATTAAAGTCAGCAAGTTATATTACTCCTGTACGTACTTATTAATTAAATAGTTGTGGAACTTCATCCGCGTGGAACCTAATGTAAAAAAACCGTGACTAATAAAATCACTTAAATGTATTAAGTCCATTTACTCATCTACTTTTCTCTGGTACTTAAGTCGCGTCGTCATTAAAATTACTATAACTTTTGATAGGGTTAACCGATTTCAATGAAACTACGACTAAATGTTACTCGAGGATATGCTTTATGATTTTGGTTAACAAACAGACGGACACAGAGACAGACATTTCTAAACATGATTGAAATGTATTTGTATTGTGAAATGTATTGAAATTTTTTTATCCTGCAACAATTTTTTTTACAAAAATCTAAAAAGAACAGACACGTTACAGTTACGTTCTTATTATATGTATAGATATAGCCTAGTTTGTTCCCCTTGACATCTAACAGCCTGAACTATGCATGAATATACACGTCTCACTTACCAGTCGCTTCAACAATTTGGGTCAATCCATCGATGGTGTTCAACGTGGTATTAAATAGAACGCCGTAGTAGTCTGTCAACTTTATGGGTAAGAGTGATTGGACCGTTGCCGTTATTGGTAGGAGTCCATCAACTCCTTTCACCACACCCTGCAGTCCTCCGACGAGATCGTTCTTCAAAAAGTCTTTAACCGTTTGGAGCCGAGTTGCGAGGAACTTTTCGTATTTACCTATTGTGTGTAAAAATATAATATGTAATTGGATGTACGGAGATTATTAATTTTTGTGTTTCAGAAAATTTGAAAAAAAAAGAAGTTTATAAAAATCGTCGAGTGTGAATTTTTAGATTGAAGAGAAAATTTCGCACACCGATGTAACACAACATGAAGTTACGTTTACTTGATTACGTTTATTTGAAAGTTATTCCTTCTCTGGGTCTAGCCTGAACACCATATTAGACTGAACTGTCATTTCATTCTGTTTTCTGTTTCCTGATTGTATTCAAACGTTACATGGATTTTGAAATTTAAATAAATTGCTATCTTTTGCTAAATCCCTATAGAACTAAGTTCCGACAGTTAGATTTGACAGTTAGTCCTCCTGTAAGTGTAGCCTGTTTATATCTTAAACTGAACTATCATTTAATATCAGCTAAAATTGTATTCAAAGGATAAAATCCACAAAGAAATTACCAAAAACAGCATTAGCAGTCTCAGCGGATGTCACACCAGTTAGCATCGGAGGACGTTTCTCCTTCTTCTTGAGAGAGTCAGCAGGTTGCTCAGAGACGATAGGTGGCAAAGCTCTCAGATCGTCAGGACCTTCCACTCGTGCTCCGGCACCTAAACCAAAATCCACCGTAGAAAATCTTGAAGAATATTAAATATTTCATCTAATTTTATCCATCAGAATATTAAGATGTGGTATAGAATCCCGGCCAGCGTGTTCCCTTATTAATATTGGATCCTTCAAACGAGGTGTGGAGACGCACCTCTGCAGGTCGGCATGACGGCGCCGACTGCCGTTGGTATTTATCACCGACAATCGAGGATGTTTTTGGACTTCACCGTACTTCCCATCAGATATTGTGCAGACATTCTGCTGAGCTAGTATACAAAAAATTGGTATTGTCATGCCGGCCTGCATATACAGAGTTCCATATTACTCAATAGAGTGAATTTCAGCATTTTTAACAATACGAAGAGTTCTTTTTTTTCTTATTGTAGCACAACAAAGTGATTGCACTGTACCTAATGGTGAGCACAGTACAATCCAAAAACAATGGCGACTACCGAGAGACACGCCATCCCTCACCAGTCGCCGCTATCATGCCGGCCTGCGTAAATGTCTCTTCACGTTTCTTTTTACAGTTACACTGTTATTATCTGTCTACCACGTTTTTATTTTATATCTTATAGTCTCGTTTATATTTTATAATCTCCATCGTACACCGTTACACATACATACAGTTTGGCATTTCATATTTTGTGGTTAGTGAATACCTCGTCAATTTTTTTGGGCGCCTGAATTGAGCCGTAAATTCGAGCTTGCGCATCATATAGTAAAGAATTTAATACAAAGCATAGCAAAAATATTACTATAGGAATCTTAAATTGTCATTATTTTTAACTGGGGTTTCGATGTTATACATATATTATCATACGTATTTATACCTAAATTTGTATTTCGCGCATATCTGTTCAGAGCGATTATACGAGTTGGACGAGGACTAACAATGGACGGCTTAATTACAAATGGCAAGTTCTTCTAGACCGCCTTTGGATGGATAGTTTCCAGAGAGAAGAATTATGAATGCTTTGCTTGCAATAAGAACAGGAAAATAAAATTTATTTTAATAGATACGACATAGATTATGACGTACACCATATAGCCACCACGTCACGTCTTTATTTTCTACCAGTATTACTAAGAAAAAAACGTGAATGCTCACCAGATCTTCCCGATATGTCATTTAAGAATTTCATAGTGTCGATTGATTGTTCCATGTCTAAGTCTTCATCGGCCTGAGAAACAAGTTTAAAAACAAAGCATGAATAAATAAGTACTGTTACGTCATAAATCTTTATAATTTTATTTTTGACAATTGTTATTAGGGTGTGTAAATATTATAATAATTGGCAAACTTATCGTATTCGCTACCTTTTCTATTACACATTCTCTATGTACTCTTATATCCGTGAACCTTCAGACACACATTAGATATTAGCAAAAGATTGTAATATACCAGGTGTTCGGTTAGTAGCTTACAGTATTCTAAGTGATGATAGTTCATGGTCACATTTAACATACAAAATAATAATATCAAAACAAATAATAATAAACAACAAAGAGAACCTAAGTTAAAGTTTGTTCTAAGACTTTCAAAAGTATAAACACAAACGTAATATTCCTAGGCGCAATGACCAGTGCCGAAAACTACAACGGGCGACCTGGAGTAAATAATTTACCATAATAAAACGGACAATAAACCTATTTTTTAATTGATTTAGAACGAGAATCGAGCGCAGAGTATCCTCCATACATATCGCTACTGTGTAAACATTCAGTTTGTATATTAAAAAACTTACGATTAGATAGAAACTACACACTCAACATTTTTACCTAATGTTTTGTACCTAAAAAAATATGTTCTGCCTGAACATGAAGTAACTTATTTTTATTGATCTTTCTCACCTGGTATCTATTCATTGGCCATAGATGCAAATTCTGTGAGTGCGCAACCGTTCCAAGTACATGAAACACTACTCTGAACGTAAGATTTAATATTTTTTAAGATAAATTGTGTCTTTTAGCTCTGGGATCTTGGACTAATAAGTGACTTTGAGCATTTAATAAAAATCTCCCTTTGCAGTATATCATCTCGAGTGAATATCTCGGAACATATAGTTTTAAAGATACGGGCAACGGAAAAAATAGTAGCCTATATCAAAATAATTTGAAACTTCTTTAATGAATTGTAAATGTCAAGAGTTCAAAATGTGCATCCAATCCGCTTACACACTTATGACGTCACGTTCGTACACTGCATCCTTGCAAAGCGAGGACCGGGCGGTTTGTCTTTGTTTGTTTTCATTAGGAATGAGTGATATGAAACATATACAGTTATTGAAATTATCTATTTATACAATATCACTAATACGTATAAGTATCAACCTATATACTTATCGTAATTATACAGAGAAGAACCACCTCACCACAATGCTTGCCACAACTTATCTGTGGCGAAAAAACACATCTCGCTGAACACGTGGTGCTTAAAATCGTAATTTCTTAAAACGCTATAATTATTATCGTATAATCTTAATGAGGATTAAGTCTCTAAGAAACAAAACAAAAAAAAAAGAGATAGAATCCTATCCAATACTTTTATTTATATACAGATAAGGAAAAGAAAATAGATGCTAAAATTATAACGTACGAAATATTCATATCTGTATTTGATGTGACGTCGGGCGACCTACGGTATACCTCTGTCTCTGTTATGTTCGTTACCGAAACGATTCGAGTGAGCGAAACGCATGATCAGCGTGATGTACGAATCATGCATTACCTACACCACTCACAACTTTATCATTAAATACATACGTCTGAAAATTGTTTACAACGATTTGGTAGGATTTTAAAATATGGATTTAGGAGTCAAGAAAAAAGTTTCAACCTTCGACCTTAATTTCAAAACAATAAGATAATTATCTTGCGCCGGTTCATTGCATTTAAAACAAGTCGACCTTTGGCCTTAAACTAAAAAATGTTGTACAAGTATGTGTTGAATACTTATAGGTGACACATTTTTCTCATGTTAATTGCATATAAACAATGGAGCAAGAACGTTGATTTGATCTTTTTTGAATGTATTTGGAAAACTAAACCGTCTTTTTATGGTATAATTGCCGTATTTGTTGTGTATAATAATACATATAAAGTAAATTTTCAAAAAAAAGTATTAACCGACTTCAATATCAATCAAAACCCATAAGGCACTAAAAAGCGGAAAATAAATAGTTTATCAAATTAACCAAATTAAAACATATGAATATGTGTGCTATCTGGAGATGTATTGGAAGTCGGTGCCAACCGAAATTTCAAATTTGTTCCAGGTAGAAATGTATTACAGAGACGCGAGAGTGGACTTAAACTTTGTACCTATGTAGATGATATGATTTTCGGTTCAACCTTATCAATAATCCGCGATAGTTTCTACTACCAACTCGGCTACCATCGCTTCACACATAATACACCTTAAGTAATATAATTACAATGCTTGCGTCATGTTGCAACACAGCAACGAACATAAGCACAATAGGCTCCTAAGAATTGAAGAGTTTTTTTTTATAATATTGCTGGCAAACGAACATACGGGTCACCTGATGGTAAGTGATCACGGCCGCCCATGGACACCTGCGACACGAGAGCAAACACAAATGCGTTGCCGGCCCTTAAGATAGGAGTAGGCTCGTTTCATGAAAGTTTTCTTACTTTGTCACGGATCCCATGATCAGAACCTAACCAAATTCTCATCAAACTACCCTTGAAGTACATCCTTTCCAATAAAAAATGAATCATCGAAATCGGTTAGCGTGATATTGAGTTATTCGTCTATTTGTCGTTTACATAATTAATGCAAATTTAAAACTTATACGGTTTTGCACTGGATGCCGTTGTCGGAACTGGACCAAATTGGGACCACACGGGAAGTACCAGCTTTCAAATAAAAAAAGAATAATCAAAATCGGTTCACCCAGTCCAAAGTTATGAGGTAACAAACATAAAAAAGCAAAAAAAAATACAGTCGAATTGATAACCTCCTCCTTTTTTTGAAGTCGGTTAAAAACAGCGTAACATGACGCTGTAAATTTACGAATGTATTTGTATTATTAGATATACATGTGTTACATACATGCATACATATCTCTAATGTATATACGTATCTGAAATTATCTCTATAACTAACCATATATCTATAATCGCCTAACAAGATAATTATAAATTAGTCACAAGTTCTTATTATGTTCTATTGATATACATTTAAAATCGTTCCATAATATCGGTTACACAAAACAAGTATGTTTTATCAGTAGAACTACTGTAACATCAAATAATCTGCATTCGTATAAAATTTGTTTGATAATTTGATTTGATGAAAAATGTATTCGTACATAATTTATAATTCATATATCGTATAACTATGGATATCGTTACGCATCGGTCAATATATACATAGTTTCAAAGGTATCGTATATCGTTACAAAACCGGCATTACCCACTCTGACTAATTATTGATATGATATACATATTATTACGACACATATTATCATCATAAGGTTATGGTTTTGTACAGGGGTAAGGAAGTGTAATTATATTTTTTATTTAATTACCATTACTAGTTTTTCCACAGGTATCTTTCGTAAGCAAATCAACAGTCTTTCAGCAGGTTTCTTTGGACAATCAGTCTTCTCGGCGATCGTGTCAGCGTGTTTAGCTGGATCCGGTCTGACAGCTCCTGGGGAGAGAGGAGCTCCAGAGAGCGCGGCAACACCGGTCGCACTGCGCCCTTCGGGGGACATTGCGAGGAGAGACGCGGCACTGCCACCCGACCCGTGACCCATCACCACCACGCGTTTTGGGTCACCACCGAAGAATTCTATATAATCTTGAATCTATAACATTAATATTAACAGTAGCATTGCTTCCTGAATAATCTTACACCGTGGGTAATAAGGAAGACTGCTTCGTAGACATTCCAGCTAGTATTATAGATGCCATTGTGCTTTTATTTGTTATGCTTTCTCACTTTAATTACTCAACCGATTGTCATGAAATTATCGTTTTGGATCACCGCCTAAGAATTTTATATAATCTTGAATCGAAAACACTAATATAATACTGACAATGCGTCCTGAATAATCTTAATCCGATTGAATAAGGAAGTTTGCTTCCTAGACATACTAACTAATATTGTAAATGCAAAATCGTGTTTCTTTGTTTTTTTACGCTATTACACACACATGGGATTTCACATACACGTTTTCAGAGGTACTGAAAAAGACGACGAATCATCACGAAATTTTGCAGTCATGTTATTCGGGGTAAAAAGAATAAACATAAGAAATAAAGTACTGTTCCTGAGCGATACATAAATATCTTTTAGACGAATGTAACATCATAACAGCTCTGCCTACTGACATGAGTGAATTGTAGCATAATATATGTAGTACACAACAGTGTATACTGGAAATAAATCTGATATTCCGAAACAAAATCTTCATTAACACGAGCGATGCCGCGGGTAAAATCTCGTAGATGAAAATCGATAAAAAAATGTCAAATAAGCTGACAGCCGCGGTCTCTCGGAATTAAATTTGACCATTAATATTGTTATTTATTTATTATCCATAAAACTGAGTTCAATGAACAACAATGTACACGAACCCTACTAAATGTCGACACAGCATGTATAAAATAAGAAGACAAGCTCATATTATTATAACAAAAAACAAAGAAAAATTAAATTTGATAAAAAATAATATACAAAGCCACCTCACCCAATTCATAGCTGCATGCAAATCGAAAAGTCCAATGTTGCCTGCAGCATCTCTTTGCCCTGTGCTTAGATAACCGAGGGAACCGAGACGGTATTGTGCAGTCACTAAAATAGTATCCTTTTGAGAGAGGTGCTGACCCTATTAAACCAAATAATAAATGGACCTTTAATCATAATAACTTCCATTAATGGAAGAATAGCAAAAACAAAAATATATGAATAAATAATCAAATCAAATCAAAAATACTTTATTCAGTTTAGGCCCTAATAAGGCACTTATGAACGTCAAAGACTACCACCGGCTCGGAAAATAACCCAGCCATCGAGAAGAACCGGCAAGAAACTCGATCAACTCGAATAACATCAGTTACCATATAAACTTCAATGTATAGTTAAATCATCACTATCATTACATATTATAAAACAAAGTCCTCTGCCACGTCTGTTTGTCCGTCTGTCTGTTCGCGATAAACTCAAAAACTACTGGAAGGGGTTGCCATGCGGTTTTCATCAGTAGAGAAAGTGATTTCTGAGGAAGGTTTAGATATATAATTTTTTTTTATAAGTTTTTTATTATTATTAATGCTGGACAAAGCCTACCGGGCCCGCTAGTCTATACTAATATTATAAAGAGGTAAAGTTTGTGACGTTGTGGGTTTGTGAGTTTGTGACGTTGTGGCGTTATAAGGGGTAATCTCAGGAACTACTGGTCCGATTTGAATAATTCTTTCAGTGTTATATAGCTCATTCATCGAGAATGGTTATAGGCTATATATCATCACGCTAAGGCCAATAGGGGCGGAGCACAGATGAAAAATGTTTCAAAATCGAGATGTTTTTTTTTTAGAGCTTCCGCTGTGTGTCAGCGTTAGCCCAGAGTAGTAACTATTACTACGCGGGCGAAGTCGCGGGCAGGGGCTATAATCTATATATTAATATTATAACGTTTGTGAGTTTGTGACGTTGTAGGGGGTAATCTCAAGAACTACTAAACCGATTTTGAAAATTCTTTTACCAATAGAAAGCCACGTTATTTATGAGTGTTATAGGCTACTTATCATCACGCTAAGACCAATAGGAGCGAAGCAAGAATGAAAAATGTTTTAAAATCGGGGTATTTTTTCCTTTTGAGAGCTTCCGCTGCGTCTTGCCCAAAATAACTATTCCACGCGTGCGAAGTCGCGGGCAGAAGTTATTAACTAATTATATTATCTATAATCTATACCAATATTATAAAGAGGTAAAGTTTGTGAGGTTGTAGGGGGTAACATCTGGGGAGTCGGAGAAAAATGGTCGAACGAAAACGTTTCTTACGAACGCTGCCTTAATTATGAGATATATATGATTGAGTTCTAGAGAAAAGTTGTAGCTTGATAATGCCTATTACCGCCCAACGAAGTGGGCACGGATCGGCTAGTATGTTATATTAGAAACAATCATTAACATTGTTTTTTATATACTTTAATCTTCCTATACCTGCGCATTGGTCTGTGAGACCGACGAAATACTTTTGACTTGTTTCTTTATCATTTTAATGCAAAACCATGGTGATTTGGGCATCTGAGTAGGTAACTGTATGGTGCATGGCCTACTTCAAATGGGTATAGCGTGAACATTCGTGCATACATTACATGTTCCTGTACAAGACAGCAGATCGGTCCGTCAGACCGACGCGCATATATAGAAAGGTCAACCACAATCTCACCTGATGATAATTGATCATTTATCTTAATATGGTAAAACTGTAAACCTAGAGGGCGACTAGCTCTTAAGTGCAACTGCTGAAACACACCCATGGAAGAATGATGATGGATTTTGAATTCAAAAGTGGTTATTAGCCATACAGGTATCAGAAAAAGCCCTATCTTGTTATAGTTACATCACAATGTTTTCCTTCAGCGAAAGTCCTAGCACGTTGCAATATTCAAACCCATTGATCTATAAGATATCAAAATATATAACCACTAATCGACCCGTGCCCACTTCGTTGGGCGGTAATAGGCATTATCAAGCTACAACTTTTCTCTAGAACTCAATCATATATATCTCATAATTAAGCCAGCGTTCGTAAGAAACGTTTTCGTTCGACCATTTTTCTCCGACTCCCCAGATATTACCCCCTACAACCTCACAAACTTTACCTCTTTATAATTTTAGTATAGATTATAGATAATATAATTAGTTAATAGCTTCTGCCAGCGACTTCGCACGTGTGGAATAGTTATTTTGGGCTAAGACGCAGCGGAAGCTCTCAAAAAGAAAAAATACCCCGATTTTAAAACATTTTTCATTGTTGCTCCGCTCCTATTGGTCTTAGCGTGATGATATGTAGTATGACATTCATAAATAACGTGGCTTTATATTGGTAAAAGAATTTTCAAAATCGGTTTAGTAGTTCCTGAGATTACCCCCTACAACGTCACAAACTTTACCTCTTTATAATATTAGAATATATATTATAGCCCCTGCCCGTGACTTCGTCCGCGTAGTAATAGTTACTACTCTGAGCTAACGCTGACACACAGCAGAAGCTCTCAAAAAGAAAAAAAACATCTCGATTTTGAAACATTTTTCATCTGTGCTCCGCTCCTATTGGCCTTAGCGTGATGATATATAGCTTATCGATGAATGAGCTATATAACACTGAAAGAATTATTCAAATCGGACCAGTAGTTCCTGAGATTACCCCTTACAACGCCACAACGTCACAAACTCACAAACCCACAAACTCACAAACTTACCTCTTTATAATATTAATATAGACTAAGCTATTGTCGCTTCAGAAATAAAATGCAAAATTTTTTTTTTTTTATATCATAGGAGGCAAACGAACAGGTGGGTCACCTGATGTAAGTGATCACCACCGTCCATAGACACTTGCAACACCAGGGGAGTCGCAAGAGCGTTGCCAGCCTGTGTGGGGGGGGAGGGAAGGGGAAGAGGAAAGTGGAAGGGGAGGGGAGGTGGGTCTCCGGCTAAAAATTCAGCTTTAATAGATTTAGCATTTTTATTGAGACCATTATGTTCACTAGATTCGTTTTGTTCTATTACTGTGTCGTACTTAGAACTAGACGAAGAGTAAAAATATCATCAAAAAGGACAAGATAATATGACAAAATATTATAGGAGTATACAATGGGGTTTTTACATCGTCAGAAAAAAAAACAATATCACATTACTTACACCATATGACGCAGTAGATCCACTATGATAATTGCCCCCATGGATGAAGAACACAACTGGACAGCCTGTAAAGAATTCCTTGATATAAAAAATAGTAGATATTTTAAAATCTTTAATAGAAGTTTCAAATACAACTTGAATCTTTCTAAATTTCAAGAACACTCGAATCTATAACATTAAATTAAAATGTCAACAAAACTGTTACCAAAATGGACATTTCAAGAAACTAGTGATCGTCTAGTGGTCGAAATTCGGGAATAGTTCATGAATTTTTCAAGTTTCAACATTAAGAAAAAAAAGAATATTATCCAAATTTTTATTCAAAAAAACAGGGCGTGTCTTATAGACAAGACAGAAGTGAAACTTTTTAATAAAAAAATACAACAAAAAGCCAACGTCACGCTGTGTTCCCAGGCGGTCACGTTTGCAACGAACGTTGCTTAACTTCGGTGATCGGACGAGAACCGGTGTTTTTAACACTCTACCCGACACATTGTTTACCTCAACCAATCTTCGTCACACAAAAAAGTTGCGGCTCAAAATTTCAAATTCCTGCCATAAAAGTTTCACTTCAATAACGTCAATATCTATCAACTTAACAAAAAAAAAAAGAAAATCGGTTATGAAAGAGAGTAGTATGTACTTTACTATTTTGTCTATGTCTATTTATATACAGAAGATATATATGTAAGGGGCATTCCACGATAAGTCGGACGATTTGAAAAACATTTTTTTATATCCTCTATTTTGTGATATGTTTTAGTACCTTTCATATCTTAGTAAATTTTATCATTTTTTTTCTATTTCTATAGTTTTTTGAATATAACTTTCTTAAGAGGTACTAAAACATATCACAAAATTGAGGAAATTAAAAAATTACACCGTTCGATTTGACGTGGAACGACCCTTGTATAATAGTTGTCTAGAAAAGGTAACGTGACGATGTTTTATTATTACTATGAGTATCGTAATCGAAATTACCATCTTCACTTCCAGGCATTTTAGGGGCGTACACATTGAGACATAAACAATCTTCGTGACCAATAATTCGTCTCTTATCGTACGGGTCTCGTTGAGGACATGGCAGGCATTGCTTTGTCGCGTTCAATTCTCCGGCAAGATACTGACGCACTGGGCGCTGAAATCTTCGAGGACCCAATGGAGGTTCTGCATATCTAGAAAGGGCAATTCAAATGTATTAACATTTAAATAATGACATTTATATAATTATCTACAATTAAATATACCATACATAGATAAAAGCTACGGTCAATGTAGCAGATACGCCGCATAAAAATATTCACTAATCTCTTTAACGACGGAAACTACTATCATAGCATCCGCCAAAATTTGCTCATTTTATATTTAATCTTCAGTATTTTTTTTGCAATTTATTACTCAATTTATACAAAACTTATGATATGAAACAAATAAATTTCGTAAAAAAATTGCTTACTAAATAAAATATTAGTCTACATTGTAGTATCAGGGCCAATTCTTGATGATCAGATCAAGTTTTATATGATCACCTTGTATTAACTTATGATAATTTGTGAATGTAAACAGTGTGACTTGTTTTTTTTTCTGTCTCTCTATCTTTTCCTCTCTTTGTAATATTTCGAGTACATTAAGTGTATACTATCTCATTCTCTCCAAGCCTAACCTATATACATTTATAGCCCTCTTTTTCGTTACATATTTTCGTTTCATAAAATTTCACTTCAGAAAAGCATCACCAGGCAGTACAAAAAAAAATTGTGAAACAAGGAAGATAACTTATGTAAGAGCTTTAGAAAACAAACCAAAAGCTGAATAAAACATGTATATTATAGCAAAGGACAACCTTGTCTAGATGCCAATCATAAAACCTTAAAAGACACTTTCGGTGTAATTACAAAAAAGTTAAATACGTATTGAACCCTGGCCTTAAAAAGGTCTCATATTAAACGCACCGCGGTCGCTGAATGTTCGCCATCTTACTCTTTTGTCTCGCTTTGGTTACGTTAGGTTACACTGGCGAAAAAGGATAACGCGAATTTGTCTCGGGCGAGCGCGGTGCATTTATTAGGAAACTTTTTTAAACCAAGTATTTAATACGTATTTAACTTTTTTGTAATAACACGGTTTATGTTTTAATTACGCATACCTATAGGTATATAAGGCATAGCATAGTAATAAAGTGCTTGGATTCGGATTTTAGAATGAACTTAAGTTTTCGCTGATGGAAGATATCTTGCAGAATCATAGTACATAGCAAATCTAAAGAAGTAACTAACTTTTATGGGTTCCTACATGAGGCAATTAATATTATAGTTAAACATTAATTTGTTCTAAAAATTCAAATACACAATCAACTGGATATAAATTATTTAAATGAATTTTAAGCTTAATAGTGACTCAGCACTATTTGAATATAGCACACTATAATTTCAGCCTTAACCGTAGCATTGATGAAGTAAGCCAAAACAAGTACAGCCATCACTCTTTATTAATGAATGCAAAGTTAATAAGTATAATAACGATTAGGTACTTATAAACTAAAGAAAATATAACCTTATGCCAAAGAAGCTGTAGTAACCGAGCCTGTCATCCTTATTGCCTTCAAGTCTGGCGCTGAGACCATAACGCTGTACGAAGACCACGGCGGCATCTGGTACAGGGGCGGAGGCTGGCTCTCCGCCAACCACAGCCTCTGTTGGTGCCGAAAAGGCGATCAGAACAACACTCCACAACCAAAGCCACATCGTTACTGACTCGATAGGTTCCGCTGTACCGGAATTCACAACCTACGGTTTCTAATCTCCTTGATATGTCGCAAAATTTGTTTTTGCTTAATTAAAAAGTTTAATAACACATCCTGAAATGATTGTCTATACTTGTAAACTAATACACTTGTTTATTTTATAATACAATGATATAGAATGTTCGTATGTTGATTAAGTTTCAACAAAAGTGACCTCAAAAGCTTTGAATTGAAATACGAGTATGTGTAATGAAAATACAGTCCCTTTGAGGCAAAATCAAGTCAAGACTATTGAACATATCAACATAGAGATATACCAATCCGATGTGGAATTCTTGGTCGATGGGTCAAGGTTACTTATTATTTTGATACGACTGACCCTTTGCCATTTTTAATGCCCAACGAAGCAGACGGGAATCAGCTAATTGAAGATAAAATAAATGTGATAGACGATTTTGATTTAATATCCATCTAATGATTTGGACTTGAATCATGATAGATTTAACTCAAATAGTCATTAAGAACAAACTGATAAATTATAGCCCGAATATAAGTTTAGAGACTGTACAATACCTTCTGACTTTACTTTCAGCATAATATTATTAAAGCTAGTTATTATAAAACATTATTACATATGTCTTGAACTTTTTTTAAAATCTGGTGAGGTCAAAAATGATATGTCTATTTTCTTTTAGTGGCTTACAAATATAAACAACGGTAACTATCTAGTTAATTTTGGTCACCCCTAAGGTTTACTGGTCAAGAAGCCTAAATAAAAATTCGAAAACCGAGGATTTAGCTACCGATAGAAATTGTTAAGTTAATATGGCTAGATTAATGTTTGGTCAGTTGATATAGAATATAACCGACTGGTTTAAATGTTATATATCGTAGTATTGTTTTCTATCATAAAATCTTCTATTAATTAACAGCGTTTCTGATTCATTATACCTTTTTAATGACTTCAAAAAGGACAAGGTTTACATATCGGTTATATTTTTTTGTTTGTTACCAGAACTTCGTAATTTATAGGGTATATTTTATTTTCATTAACATTGGACATTAGATTCCGAAGATCAGGGCACTCCTCAAAATGGAACAGGAAATGTGTCATGATGGAGACATTGGTAGGTTTATGGCATCCAAGACTAGGTAACTGCCGAACTATGGTCTCGAACTCCTTAGGGACTGGCTCGGGAAATCACAATAATTGTAAGTATATATATATATATGTATAGTATCTTAATAAACTGATTCTATTGTTGTATATTGTTTATTATATAAGTTGTCTAAAATTATATTTACGTTAATCTATATTACGTTAATCTATATTCAAAACAGCCACCTCCACCATTACATTGGTTTATGCTAACATTTGAGGTAAATAACAGAAACTGAATGTTACATGTTTCGAGTCTAATTAATTTAATATAGCTAGTTATTTTTCAGCGAAAGTTTATTTTAGGTTGCTAAAAAATTTCCTGGAGTAAGTCCCGAAATATTCTTAAGGGGACAACGCATACACAAACACAGCCATATTTATATGTCGGCACACCACATTTGGATTAAAAAAGATTATATTGCAATACTATAAGAATAAATATTAGTTATGCTTCTACAAGTACGTAGGAATAATATATTTATTTTGTAAGAGTATATTCGGATTATGCTTCCTATTATTCCTATTATTATTCCTTCCTATTCCTTACTGCAGTAAGTTCTATTTTAGAACGAGTATCAAAGGCTGCACTAACAGGTTCCTACCAAATTTGGCTAGGCAGGGCGGGAAACTCGAGCAGTGAAGGTGAGCGTTGATGCGCATCTCAAAGGGGGCCTCCTTAAACCTACACCTGGGTCGCAAGTCCTGGGAACTGCTCTGAGTTTCTCCCTCTGCCACACGATGAACCCGGCACCCGCACGGTGAATCCATGGAAGGCTAAGAAGTTCGTCTCTCTTTCTGTTTTTGACGGGACACTTCTTATGGGAGGCCTTTGAAGTTCTGATCCGCAACTTATTGTGTTACGAAAAGTGGTGGGGATTAACACTGTGTCGGGTATATTGGGCGCAGTGTCTCGCTTGACTTCGAGTAGTGGAGAACAGTGAGACATTCGCTCTTCTCGCTTTCATTTTGAAAGTCTCACTGATATAGCGTGTGAACTACACACATTTTTTTTACAAATGTCCAATGGATAAAATCTTGTTCCCAGTGAAAGCGTACACTTATTCTCCACCAAAGCCATTGATAAAATTACAAAATTTATATTTTACCAATATATGATGCTATAAAAATATAGTGCTAATTGGACTCAAATTATTACATACTAGCGGGCCCGGCAGACGTTGTCCCGCCCTGACTATAAAAAAATCCTTAACAAATTAAACCATCCTCATTAATCACTCTATCCACCGGTGAAAACCGCATCAAAATCCGTTCGGTAGTTTTTGAGTTTTTCGCGAACAGACAGACAGACAGACGCGGTAGGAGACTTTGTTTTATACTATGTAATGATATGAACGCTATTTTCGAAATATTAGTTGACGAACCCTCAGCTCATGTCAACTGGCATAAGGTCGATGTAACCACTGGGGCGGCACAGACGGATAGCAATGCATGATCTCATACATGCCGCCCCAACGAAAGCGACCGCCGTTACACCGTGGGGTTTTATGAGTACGAGTCTCATACTACATACTCTCTCCCCCAGAAGGGCGACGTGTCCATGAAAATACCCACGTTAATATAAAAAAAGGTCGATGTAACCGCCACTCTTATAGGTATATACTATCTCAATCTCGTTATATATAGTAACACTATAGTTACGATGTATTTACTTCAGATATATGCTTGTATGATTGTATTTATGTTGTATACCAATGCTTGTATGAGCAAACAAAAAACATGCTATGGTAATAGTTAGTGGCACAGATATTTATGTAAATGCATATTTAACAACACATTCACAGTAACTCGAGGTCTGCGGTTTGGGTTTCTACGCATGCGTCATTACACGCCGCACCTTTATCCGTATTGTCATAAACTAAATTTGAATGGACTTTATTTTTTTAGTTGAGTGCATATATAATGCCATATCACGTTACCCAGAGATTTTTCCGTAGCATTTCTGAGCTGTGATCACGACGACCGCTCTGACGGCTTCGCTTATAGGAACTACAAAATTATTTAACTGTTTTTTTGTAATAAACATTAAATGCATATCAAATTCAAATTATAGACAATTGTTATCACTATAGATCTATATTCGACACACAAGAAGTTTAGTGAATAAGTGTATCTGATATAGTTTTCATATCTACATATCATTAAGCTTCTTTGTGGGACATAAGCAATGTTAAAAAATAATATTAAAGTACATATATAAACGATAACCGACATTTAATACACAATTATACTATACATGTTTAGTATCAACTGAACATAATTTCTTGGTAAATATAGGTAGGAAAATGAATGACACAAGTATGTGTCTGTGTATGACTGTAATTATTATATGAGCTAATAATATTTTTTTTATATCATAGGAGGCAAACGAACAGGTGGGTCACTTGATGTTAAGTGATCACCACCGTCCATAGACACTTGCAACACCAGAGGAGTCGCAAGTGCGTTGCCAGCCTGTGTTTGGGGGGAGGGGATGGGCCGCGGGAGAGACGGGTCGGGGGAGAGGGAAGGAAAGTGGCCCTCCAGCGCTCTCACTGACCGAACGAAACGCAACAATGCAAGCACTGTTACTTCGCGTCGGTTTTCTGTGAGAGGGTGGTACTACCCCGAGTAATTCGACCCATTCATGCTGAAACCAGTAATAGCTTCAGCGTGGCTCTAACACCTACAATATAAGAATAACCGAGTATAATAGGTAAATGACGAACAATTCGGCTACACTAACGCAAATTTTCGCTAAATCCCGCTTATGTGGCCGTAGAGTTATTCCTACAATCACATTATCGGGCGAACATTCTTGTTAGATTGTCGAGATAGAAGTTCGTTGTCGTACTGTATAAATGTGTGATCACTATAGGAATGTATACATACGAACTTCAGCGTTTTCGTTGACGCAACTATTAATGAGAAATTTGTGAAATAGCAGCGAACAAATGGATGGACATAGTCGCGTAAATTTATATGGCGTCAAATAATTATGTTATCCTCAGCCTTTAAGGGACCCACTATAGCCACTGTCAAACCCTACGACCGCCACAACCATAGATATATATAGATAGATAGAGTAACGAACCTGCGAGTAGTCATATAAATGTAAGCGGTTTCATAATTCCATGGTCACAACTGAAATGCGTCTTTATTTAAAAATAAAAAAAAAAAAAAAAAAAAAAAAACAAAAAAAAATCGGCTGAGTGCCTTAAGCGCTCGCCTTAGTAGTCCGGTGAAGCTGTTAAGACCTTGCTTGGTGAATAGCGTAGTCAGTTCGAAAAAAAAAAAAAAAAAAAAAAAAGCGTCTTTATTTAAATAAAAACAAATATAAGATTATTATATACACTTTCTCAAAGTGCTGCCGGAAGAACAAACTTTGCTTTGATATTTGTCATTTTATCAACACATGTGTTCGGCTTTCACGTTCACGTGAACTCTAGATAAATTTCGTGTCAATAACGAACTTTGTGACTACAATTGTCGCGATGATCTGAACCTTCGCCAAAGTCTGCTAATGTGGTCACACCATAATAATATTATCAATCAACCTCACCACCGCTTTTTTTCCAAATAACATTTGCCCTTTCGGTCACAATTCCCTTTAAAATTATGTGCTGAGGTTATATCTAGCTCATTGTCCTACGCAACGTCAAAGGGCCTTTTTTATGTCATAGCAGGCAAATGAACAGGTGGGTCATCGGTTATGTTAAGTGATCCCTATCTTCCATAGACACTAACAACACCAGGGGAGTCGAAAGTGCGTTGCCAGCCTGATTTGGTGGGAAAACTAGGGAGCGGGTAGAGGAAAGGGGAGGTGGGCCTTCGGCACTGTCACTGACCGAACGAAACGCAACAATGCAAGCATTGTTACTTCACGTCGCTTTTCTATGTGAGGGTGGTACTACCCCGGGCGAGCTGACCCATTCCTGCTAAAACCAGTAGTAACATCAGGGTGGCTCTACCACTTATAAAAGAGTAATAAGCGTATTATACTTGAATGTAGTGATCGTATGTTAAATCCCATACGAGAATATTTTTGTGCGATGAACATAATTCTTAGTTGTGTAAGATTATAGGTATTTTAGCAATTCATGCTCCATCACTCATTGTACAGTTTCCTTGGTGAAAGTAAAGGTTTCGAGTCTATTGGCGTTGCAGCTTGTGTCCATACCGAATCGTATTTTTAAATTTACCGTACTCAAGTTATTTCAGCTGAATTATGCTTTTTTCAAATGTAAACAAGTTAAAAAGGTGTCGTTCTATAATAACAGTTCTAGGACTTACATATACAGACTTATATAATATAGGGAGGGGGAGTTGTCCTTTTTGATAAAAAAAAAAAATCAAAAAATAAAGAGCGCCACCACGAGCAAATTATAAATAAAAACAATTCTAAACAAAAAAAAAAAAAAAAATTATAAAAGGGGTGGGGGGAGTGAGAAAAAAAAAATATATAATTAAATATTCTTTTGAATTGGTACCGATATTGGTTTACCGTGACGATTCTAATAACTAGCAAAATTATTTTTCAATTATTTCATTCGCACTATCAAATACCTAATAATAATTGCACGAAATGCGTTCAGGTTTTTTAACGTACCAACACTGTGCAAAATTAGACTATTGCATAATATGCTTTATCACAACGGGTTAAAGTACTAAATAAAATACAGTGGCATCAATATATTGCCGTCTCACAGTCGTAGGCAGTTTCTTTCCACTAAAACTGTAGTATGCGTGTATCTCAATGTCATATTTATTTCATTAAATAAATCATTTTGCCTGTACATGTATTGTAAATATTATAGGAAAGCTTTATATTACATTATAATACTTTAAAAAGGTTAATATAACAACAATACAAGCGGAATTTATCTAATATAAAAAAAAACTTAACCTACAAATTACAACAATACCGTGAATCTGGAACTTTGCGCGGTGTTCTTTTGCCATCCCCGACTTTGAAGTATTGATGTTATTCTCGCATCTTTTTTATTATGTAGGGATTTTTAAATGAAATTTGATTTGTTTAGTAAAATATTTCTTTTAAATGGAGTAGTTATTTAAAAATGACGGTTTGCACATTCTTTTTTTATGATAGCGTAGATGTTGTGTGTTCGAATTTTAGTAAAAATATATGGGAAAAACTTTAGACGTAAGTCAACTTTTGATAATTTATTTAATTAATTGATTTAATGAATAAATATTATTTATTGGTTAGTGTCTTAGAAAATAATTTGGAGATTTACAACCAGTATAGAGATAAAGTGATGTGAAATTGATATTTTGTTAAGTACAAGGGCTATCAAAAAAAGTTTGAGATTATGTAGGTATTGAAACTAATTTACAGTTTAATAGTAACTTATGTGGTGGATATAGATATATAACTTTGTTGAAATGTATTAAAAAAGCTTTTTTAGAAAATGGACCTTCAGACGTAAATTGTGGAGTAGAATATATAAAAATTAATCGAAGAATGTTAGAATATAGAGTAGGTTTGGTTCACGGGAAGAAAACTTTAAGTAGAAAAACAATTTCACATACCAAGGCGAAACAGCTAAAAATAAACATTGAAAAAAACCAGGAAGCACAGCGGTTCGCTACAGAATAACAAAAATTGTAAAATAAAAAAACTATAATAAAAGAAAATATAAAATTTTTTTTTTGTTTTGTTGTATTTTATTATACTAAAAGTTTAAGTAGTTGTATAAAACACATTATTAAAATATAACATATACTTTTTATACGTTTTTGAACTGCTTTAATAAATTTTGAGTAAATTAAAAATTGTCCTATGACAATGTGTTTTTTTTTTTAGTACGAAAAAATAAAATGGGTGTGGAATTTCAATTATAAAAAGGTTTTGTCGGTAAAAATACTATAGTCATATGAGTTTTAGCTGTGTAAAGTTTGTTATGGTTGTTATTTTTTTATGTGTGATTTTGTTATTTTTCTAAATTTAGGTGGAATGTTATGTTGTTATAGTTGACTTTGCATAAATATTTTGGTAATGGTTTAAATTGCACTATAATATTAATGTTTCTATTAATTAAAAATTCTAGATTTTAGTTAATTTTGTTTATATGTTTTAATATAATTTTGTGCAATAAATTCAATTTAAACATCGTTGTGCGGAATAAAGTGGCAATGTTGCCTGGTTTGACGGTATATAAAATAAAAAATTAAATAAGTAATAAAATTAGTAATATAAACATAGATATATGTTTGTTACAATATAGAATAAATACCTATGTTTCTTTCAAATTTCATGATTTTAAATAGTAAGTATATTTTTTTGTAAATTTATTGTATGTAAGTATGAAGTGATCACCTGTAACTATGCCCTACTACCTACTAAATAATAAACCTATAAAAATAAGTTTTCATTCTTAATTTAACGAAAGTATTACATAAATAGATATTTTATTTTATTAACATTATGAGATACATACAATTAGAAATGTATTTAAAACCTTTCCTTAGTATGATCTTAAGAATATGTAACTAGTTACAAAGCGGTCATCCCATAATAAATTATATAGTATTTAGAGCTAACTATATAGTACATAATACAAGTACTAAATAGAGACAACTTCGACTTTACACAATTGAGATTGCGCTGTCTCTGTACAGCACATATTTATTATTTTTTTTAGCTGTCAGTATAAGATTCACAAATCTGCCTCAAAAGAAATGGAATTAAACTATAATAATGTGTAAAAGTAATGTCATAAGATATATTATCTTTTCAATAGTAATATCATACATAATTATGAAATAAATAATTAAAATTACTTCGTGCAATTCGTTGCTCTTACCTTGCCCTGTGACGACACGATATACGTCGCTTCTGCGTCATCATATCGTGAACAGCACTCAAACGGGGAGGACGTGGGATGAAACTGTCTTTAGTGCTTTGTTAGGAACATTTATTTTTATTTATATATCAAATGTTTCTAATATCGGAATTATAGAGTACAAAGTTTAGGATAGGTTAGTAGTATCGTATTAATGATAATGTAATTTAATAAGTGTATTTATAACTGCAGTTTTTAACTTTTGTTTCGTTTCACAGGGTTCCCACAGTCGCCGCCATCATGGCGTCGGACGAACAATTTTCATTATGTTGGAACAATTTCCATGCAAATATGTCGGCAGGCTTTCACGGCCTGCTATCACGTGGAGATTTAGTAGATGTAACGTTGGCTGCCGAAGGCAGATTGTTACAAGCACACAAATTAGTTTTATCAGTATGTTCTCCTTATTTTCAAGAAATGTTCAAAATGAACCCAACTCAACATCCAATAGGTAAGTGATTTTTTCATTATGTTCTAATTATTTTATATTGTAAATGTGGAAATTAATGGGTTTATTTTGCTTTTCAGTATTTTTAAAAGATGTTAGTCATTCAGCGTTAAGAGACTTATTACAGTTTATGTACCAAGGTGAAGTTAATGTTAAGCAAGAAGAATTAGCGTCGTTTATTAGTACCGCGGAACAACTTCAAGTGAAAGGTTTAACCGGAAATCAAAATGAAGAAAGTTCCACGCCATCCAAACCAAAGCCGACATCGAGGCCAGGCCCGAGGTCGTCACAACAAAGGCAATCTGTAATGACTAAGTTAGAGACTGATTTAGATTCTAAGCCCTCCTCAACTCCAGTAGCAGTTAAGCGACCAAATAGGCCATCAATAGCATCAAATAATTCGTCATCTTCACAAAGTGGACCTGCGAAACGAAAATGTGTAGACCCATTAGAAGCCGGACCATCTGGATCAGCAAAAGAGGAATTTGTAACGATACCGGACGAAGATGAAAATAACGCTGTTGCACCGAAAATGGAACCTGAATTTGTTAATGAAAGTATGTGGGATGATGACGATGATGGCACGAATAATGACGAAACGAATTTCGGCGAAGATGACTCAAATATGGAAATGACTGGTAAAACATTTATTTTAATAATTTTCTTTTTCTTTAGTTTGTTTACAATGTATATATAATATTATTCTGTTGTACAGGTTTCGATGGATCGGCTACTGGTGATGGTAATATTTCTGGAACTGGCGAAGGTGGAGCTGTAGGCGACGCACAAGGTAGGTTCGCTGTTCATTGTGCAAGAGGTTCAGTTTGTCGATAACTTTCTAATCGATGATCTGTCCCTTTAATTTACTTACGCGATTCATTTTTGACAACCATTGAATGATTAAATTATTGAATCACGTAAGTTTTAGTTGTAGTAATGAAATTTGTAAGTTAGTTTTAAGTAGTTAGTGTAGTTACTTAGAAAATTTTCGAATGTTACAGGTGAAGTATTAAAAGGTAAGGTTTTATTTGATTACATTCAATAAAACCTTATCTTTGTAAGTGGTATGGAGGATCTGTGACCGGTATTATTTTGGTAAACTTTGTATTTTATGGTACGGTATAAGTAATGTATAAGGTGGTAAGGTATGGTATGTAAAAGGTACAATGCAGTTTGGTATGGTAACAGAATAAAAAATGTTGAGTACGGAGGCGAATAGACTCGTGGTAATATTTAGTGTTGGTAAACTCTGGAGAACTGTTAATACTGGTATCATGGATCGTGCTGAACGTAGGTGATCAAGAATTGTCTATATTTGGTAAATTTGTAATGTGGATTTTGAGTTCACGTAACTCTTCTATTGCGTTGCGAAGTCGTGGTGTGATTATGAACAGGTAAGTCTTGTATGTACAATTGAACCTGCAATGAACACTGAATTCATTGTCTTTAATTACTGGGTTATGGTAACGGTAAAGTTTGTTGACGGAGTCTATCCGTTTTGTAGGTAATTTGGTAATTAGTTGAAAAGCAATTCTAAGTCTACGCCGAGAGTATATTTGCGTGTAGTACGGAAATTAAAGCAAGTTCGGACTAGTGTGATATTTATTTGTGGAAAATTATGGTACTACGTGGTTTGAGGTAGCTACAGAATGAATCTAGGGGTACCGATTTATATAACTTGCTCTGTGGGTACAAATTTATATAACTTAGTCTGTGGGTTCCGACTTTTGCTACGGGGCGTAATGTTAATTGCCACGCTGCACAGCAAGCGTTCATGTAGTCTACGAGAAAACTGCAATCTCGACGATCAGTGTTCGAAACTAGAACGTAACTCTTATTTCTAGTACACTTCGCGTAACGTAACATGTCTAGACTGGTACATTACGCCGCCATAACAACGGTCAGTACCCACCTTAAGAAAAAACAAGTTGCAAATGTATGGAGTCTGTACCTTTGAAAACAAAAGTATAACAATGCTAGCAAATTTGGTAGACTCGAAGAAGTGGTAGCATTAGTAAATTTTGAGGTTTATAAAATTGTCTTTGTGTTTGACCCTTGAATGCATCATTTTTGTTTACGAGTTTGAACTAATACTGGCCGGCCAAAAGTACATAATATCAACTTTCACGTAAGGACGGTATTTTCTAAGTATTATTTGTTTTTGAATAAAATTAAGTGGAAGCGAATGCACACAATTGACAACAATATACATTTAAGACTAGAGTGGAGTTTGAGAACAATGTTAAAATATTATTTTTAATGAGTTGGGAGAACAATGCCAATCAGGTAATGTTTAAAATACTATTTTTTAATGAGTTGGGAGAACAATGCCAATCAGGTGATCTTCAGAAAGTAAGTAGCATTGATGTTTATTGATTTACACAATGGAATTCCTAATACGAAATGGTCATAAATAAATGGGTGTCTACAAAATTGTTTCATTCTATGTAACCTAACAATTTTATTATTTTTAATGGTTCCAAGGCTTACCTTTTATAGCGTCAATAAAAAGAGGATGAAGTCGTTGGGTTTCTTTTCACCGTGGCATGCACAAGCCCTGGATTCTTAATTAAAAAATAATAAATTAATAACAAAAGTTCTTTTAAAATAGGTAAGGTTCTGATACCAACATTACCTATTTTTTTTTAAATTGGTTTGCTACAAAATCAAACGATAAACAGGCATTTACTCTGGCCAAATGTTACAATGTTTTGTTAGGTACAATATTAGATAGTAACACGAAATAACTATCTCTAGGTGAATTTTATAAGTTACCCAATCTATTCAATATTAACTAGTAGGTATAATGCACTAGTCTATTGTTTCTAATCAAAATATGGCAGTATTATAAATCTGAGAAGTCTAAACGCGGTATGTATACAAAAAAAATTAAATTAATCAAACTGAATAGTCTATTAATCATAATCATAATTGAATATATTATTCCTTTATAAGATTCAGTCTCGCCCTATGGTTTAAGTAGGAGCCTAATAAATACTGTTTACAAAAAAGTTCTGCAATCAATACTATATATATATATATATAATAAAGCGTGTACGAGAGTTCGACTGCCGTAGCACCATCGCCATTTCTGCCGCAAAAACTGTATTCGCGCTGCTGTGTTCTGCGTCAAGGGGTGTCGTCGGCGACATAAAACAAGGCTTTACAACTCTGTGCTCAGTAATATCTAACAACCTATTATGAAGGTGATCCTATTACGGTTCGTTATATATAGTCATAAGCTATTATAGTATAACCACTTTTAACATCAAAAACGGTAATTTTATAAGACATCGCTAGTCTGCATATAAAAAACATACTAATCCGGGATGAAGTGGCTATAGCGTTATCGTGATGTTTAAGATCCTTAAATAATTAAACCCAAGTAATTAGCATGAAAACTGCAGCCTCAGGGTGACGTGAGCCCCAAGCCTTCGCGAATTACACAATGGTATGTTCAAATCTACCATTTTGTTTGTATGCATGGCGTCGTTGCTCAAACTGCAAGGTGGTAAGAATCTTTAAATAAAACATTAATTAACTCATCTGAGCAAAATGTGGTCTTGCTAAGCCTTTTATTACTAAAATAAAACTTTGATTATCATATTACTAGTCAGTTGATGCCATAAGTTTAGTACTTGACCATAGTCTTCTTAGCTAATATTAAGTGATGTAGCCTGTGACGCTTCGATCGCCGCCATTATTTCTGAGAAAAGGAATATATCAAAGACGATCAAATTATAGACTTGGTTCTCATAAAAATTAAAATTAGTCATCATCGATATTACTAGATAAACCGTGTTTGCCAAGGTAGTCGGTCGTAACCCAATATGTATGTATACCTAGCAATATTATACCTAGTAATACAATGTAAAGCTTATGAATAGTCGTTTGATTCGCGAAGAAGTCTCCTGCAAACCGGGTGATAGTCTCATATCGATCCACAAATACCTAAGGCATTAGCTTTTAGTGCAAGCGTAATTAAACATCTACACTTGTTGACGAGATTTCATTTCCAGTGTGTTAGATAGCTAGGTAGATGTCAAAATATGCTATGCTGTGATAAGTTCACCGGAAGCTTATTATAGGATTCTGACTTACGTCGATCGATAAAACTACCACCACTGAAAGAGTTTTTATGTACTGAAAATAAATGATTGAAGGTAGAATTAATATGATGTTAATATGTAACTTTTTATCAATAAATTTTGAAAAATCTAATTTGCTTCTATTCATTTATATCCCAGACATAACATTGATATGAAAATAGCAATTTACATAAAGATGTTCAATAACTTTCATCACCAAACTCCTCAAACTAATAGTAGTCTAGTAGTAGAAGCAAAGTTTTCTAGTAAAAAGAGTTATTGTGTGGAGACTTATGTGAACGTGAGAACGCTGACTTACGATAAGTAAAACTTGTTATTCAATATAATGACGAAACATATTAGATCCCTATATACAGAATTAACTTAGTATAAGCTGGTAACGCATAAAAATACCTCCGTGCGCATATACATGGGCACATAACAAGCTTATTCAATTTGTAATTTGACAACAGATGTCACTAAGAGTAACAAAATCTTAAATATGTGATGTAAAAAATATAAAATATAATGTATGTTTGTCGTCAGATAAAAATTAAATTAAAGTAAAATAAAAGTTATTTTGAAATATAACAATTGACATGATGTTACAAATAACGTAGTATCTGTAAGTCTGTTGATAAATCAGCTTTATTTGTAGAAGCGCCCTCTAGGATTTCGGTCCAGAAGCTCTAATTGAAGCTAAAATTAATTTTGATTAATATAGATATGATAGTAAGTATTACACAATGCATAATGAAAACAATTTTACTTGGTTTCTATTATGAAATAAAAAGCATTTAAATAGGTATGCCATCAAATCAAAACGTTTGATATTTCTGCGTAATCAGGAATACAATTCCGTTATTTGTGGTCGTCCGTCTTAACGCCGTAAATCTATGGTTGCAATTGTGTCACTCAGAGATTGTTTACTATTTTGGGAATTTTGTGAAGTTTGTTATGATTATATTTATTTAAATAACAATATTCGTAACGGGATACTATCAGTGGACTATTATTAAAGTGTTAGTTATCGAAACGAGGTAAAAGTTTTGGATATATTAATGTTTGCTATCGAACGTGTTTACGTGAGTGTTACAGTGTTTAGTGTTCTTGAAGTGATTTTTTGTAATTAATGTGAATAAATGGAATACTATTATTGCTGAATATTCATACGGTATGTACAGTTTTTCTTTTGTAAGTTCTCTAAACCTTTGGGAAAGTATCACGATATGAGAACGAAGGCAGGTAGGTTGTCATTGACTCTCTCTCAGATAATACATATTTATTGCTTTGCTATAAATTAAGATGAGGTTGAATTTGGTATACATTATATAACCATTTTTAATGTTTTTAAAATAAATTATTTTAGATATAATCATGTACAACAAGCAGTTTTTGGCAGCTTGTAAACATAACCTATAAATTGTCGTACTATTATGATTTTACATTGTATTACGTTTGTTTTTGTTTGACAAGAGGCTAATATTAGTTATTAATACTTGCATGTTCATACCTAATGCTAAATATTGACATTATTTACATAAAATGTATAAAAGTTCAACATATCAGATATGTTTTCATTAAATTATTTTGTTTAGTACTATTGTTGCCTCATAAGTAAATTAAACTTTATACCACGAAAGTAATTGAAGATTGAAGAAATGTAAAACTGCTTACTGCAAAGACTATTAATACAGTTCTGTGATTTTGTTTTTCTCAATAGGACCTTCAATAAAATCTAGAAATGATTGAAAATTCTCAGATTTTTTTATATATGTGCGTTCTGTGTGCTAGGTTCAATTACATTCACTATCATTATTACCCAATCTATTGATTTTATTAAAAACAATTTAACTAAGTGATCTCATTATGGAATAATACCAATGTAATGTCTATTAATGAATCAAGAACCATGTAAAGCGAGTTTTAATATCTAAAGGCTATCATAAGGTGGATCAATATGTGAACGATTCTGATGTCTGGAAATGACACCCATCTCTGTGCATCCACTAATAATGAATGTAACTATTTATGTTTTGTAAAAATATATAACATGAAAAGATAAACCAGATAGAGATTCTTGCACCTTCTTCTCGATGACTGGGTTGTTTTCTGAACCGGTGGTAGCTGTAACGCTCATAAACGCCTTCTCAGGGCCTAAATTGGATAAAGGATATTTTGATTTTGATTTGATTAATATTATTTAGCATTGGTATATCCTGAAGTAAGGTCAAGCTGAAAGTATAAATTTGAGAGATAAGTTCACACATATTTATTTGATAATTTCAATTTCTACTCTGCGAGTTTTATAGTAAGTATGTATATCTGATATTTAACCTGTTAGCTAGAGAAAACCCCTTTTTAATTATGCAGTATATAACGCGCGTCATTCACTAGGATGTGTCAGTACCTCATGCCTAGAGAACATCATTTCATATTAATATTATAAACCTTCAAGAAACTAGCATACCTTACTTTAAATGGCCGGCAACACACTTGTGACTCCAAGGTTGTTACTAGTTTCTATGGACGACGGTGATCACTTAACATCAGGTGACCCACCTACTCATCTGTCTCTTATAATATATATATAAAAAAAATTAAATTCGTGTTTCGGCATGCATCAATTACTAATACCTTTGTTTGTCCCACCTATTCCAGGGCCCAACATACATTTCAAGGATGTATTCATATGTCTTACCCCTATATGCTATTGTTTATGTTTGACTATGTATACTTCGATGAACAGGTTAATAAATCCTGTCATGTTTTTTTAAATGAAAGTTTATTCAGTCTAAAAGTCATACCTGCCATGTTGTGGTTCAATGGTATTGTCTTATGGCATTGAGATGATGCGATATAATTCAAGCAAATATTTTTGTTTATTTTGTATTTTTTTTTACATATGTTCTTGTTGCCAAGTATGTATACATGTAAGGCAATAGAAGGCAACTCTGGCAGTACTTTTCTAAGGCTATTGAAAAGCATAAAATATTAGTTGAAGAATTCCAAATAAAGCAATATATAATAATTACAATATTGTTATGTTTTTCTTATAACTTTTATTGCTTACATCCATAATGGTTGTACTGCAATACAAGTGGTTGAACTTGCACCATAGGGGAAAAAAACTCAATTTTTTTATTGATAATACTAAAGCTTATCAATAGCTATAAAACAAAAAAGAATAAAGAAAATCAACTAATAAACAGAGAGGGAGATTTTCTTAGCTGTTTCCCCACTGCCTATTTTTATATAGATATTACAATGTATTTAAATAGTTGTGTACCAACTGATTGATTGTAAAACTGGATAAACCAATATTCATTCTGTGTGACGTTCAAAATGGGGTTGTTATTCACTTCTTTGTAGGTTACAAGTATTTGTAGGTACACATCATGTGAACAATAATTAAAGTACAACGGAGAGTGTTCTAAGGAACTCTTTAATATGATGCCCTCTTCACCATTCCAAACTCGCACCTCCCGTCGCTGGCTGGTTGCTCACCCGCACACCTTAAAAGCTAGCAAAATGATGACCGCCGTGAGTTTTTCCCAAATCTTCCTCATGGGTATGCTAGTATAGTGGAATGGGTTACCCAGCTCAGTTTTTCCTTAGGGCTATGATATGGTGCTCTTCAAAAAGGGACTGAAACATGCTATTCATGGTCGGCAACACAACAGTGATGCCCTTGGTGTTGCAGTTGTCCATAGGCGATGGATGGTCCATAGGGATTTACCATCAGGTGGGCCTACCTGTTTGCTGCCTTTTGGCATAAAAATGTAGTGTTAAGAAAATACATGAAGTTTTCATATACGCATGAATGTATACAAATATGTATACAATTATAGTAAATAATGATAAATATATTATATAGTAAGGTATGTAAGATTATTTTATTGCAGCCAAAAAACAATTGCTCAACATTCCTTGAGTCCCTAAATTTCCTTTTTTATTATAAGGGTTCTTGCTACTTACATTTTTAACTTATTTATATAAATAAATTAAGTATATCCTGGTTGGTTCTTTTAAAACATTAAATTAATTTATATCAGTAGGCAGTGGCATCTTGTGATATTAATATAATGTTTTTCACATCTCACTTCAAGGATTCTATGTTGTACAGGTAGGAGACAACATGCTGCCTAACAACTGGCCTAATAAAGATATTACATAATTAAAATTCATTAAATATTTTATTTAAAACAATTATGACTAAGTAGAAGTTTGTTTGGGGATTGTGTTGATCGAAATGAGACAAATCACCAATGTGCCTGACATTTCTGTGAAGGAAAATATCCTTTTGAAATGTAGCATGTCGGCATTTTGTAGTATCTAAATAACTGACTGATATTAATAAATGCATAGATAATGCAGTGGTTTCACCTCTAATTACACAGACAATAAATATTACAATCACTACATATTATAAAACAAAGTCTTCAGCAACGTCTGTGTCTGTCTGTCTGTTCGCGATAAACTCAAAAACAACTGTACGGATTTTCATGCGGTATTCACCATTGGATTAAGTGATTGAGGAAGGTTTTATTTAAAAGTCGTGGTGGTCTAGCGGTTTGACCCATAGAATATTATTGCGATGTCCTCAGGTTCCAACCCCAGCATGTACCAATGAATTTTTCGGAATTCACTTACATTTACCAATTTAAATTGGTGACACTATCGTCTGACTGCAAAAGAACACATTGTGAGAAAACCTGAACCTGAGAAGTGTTCTTGTAGTACTAACAGTATGTGGGAAATTGTAGAACTGTTGATTTCTCGCCTAAATCGCCAATACCTAGTGGACTGGCGTTGTAATTATGCCCATACCTTCTTTCGGGAAGAGGCTTATGGCCCTGTAGTGGGTCTCTTACAGGCTGATGATGATGATGATGATGAGGAAGGTTTAGGTATGTAATTCGTCAAGGTTTTTTTTATTATCAGGGCAGGCCAACGTCATCTGGCTCTGCTAGTATATCAATAAATTATTATTTTGAGTGTGGGAATACTTTAAAATTATGTGTGTGTTTGTTTAGTCATTAGTCCTTATTGTGGGATTTTATTTGTAAAGCCTTGGGAATAGGTTGGAGATTCGTTGCTAAACTTTGAATGCCTGTCTACTTGCACTTGCTAACTGGATTTTTATCAACAAATCCTTTTGGGTTAGAGCATTTACCTCTTTGTTTCAGTTTCGTAAAATTGTCTTGGAAGCTAGTTGGTTATCTATTATCTAACTTTTAGCATTACGGAATCTTTGATAAGACTGTCTTGCAATGTACTATACTGTCTTGGGGATACTAATAAATATTTGAAAAATATCTTTTATGAAACTTGCAAGTATATCCTTTGATTTGGTTGATATTATAAAGGATGAGGGCATTTTGCTGAAAATACACAGTTCACAGTTTTGATTGTTACTTTGATATGAATAACTACAATCTAATTTTATTAGAGCAAATTCCTCTTTTTCCACTAAACTAAGTATTGCATCGTGCTGAACAAGAAACCAAAAAATGGTGAAAGTTGGATCGTAAAGAATTTGTACCAAACTGTAGTGCGACTTGTATAAATATTGTGACTATATTCTGTAGTGTTTTAGGATAAGTGAATGTGTAAGTAACTATCTACTGGAATTCGTTTAGGAATATTTATGTACAAAGATTTAAAAATAATAAGAAAAAGAGTTTTTTAATATAAAATTTCCACATTAACATGGTGTATACCACATATAATACTGGTGGTACATGTTAATCTTCAGGCCATGGGTTAATTAATACTTGGCACGGAAAGTGTTAATTAATATTTCACAAAACAAATACTATTATTGTAACAACTACGTAATTTACCTATACAACGTAAGATGTATACACCTGAAGTAGTCCGGTGAAGCTGTTAAGACCTTGCTAGGTCAATAGCGTAGTCAGTTCGAGAAAAAAAAAAGCCTGAAACTTTTCATCTCCAACACCATGTCACTAATTATAGTATAAATAAGCATACTTATGTGATTTTTTTTCATGGAGAAAGTTTTTATGCTATTCAGTTTATTACGTACTCTTCAACTGATTAGCATTGGCATATGCAGATATTCGTAAACAGAAAATATTTACAGAATATCAATGTCATATATATCCTATCTATCTTCGTCTATCTATTCTATACCTATCTATCTTCTATATCTATCTATACGTATAATAAAAATGGAGTGTCTGTATGTAATATCAAAATAACACTATTTTACTGATTGGGTGTGAAAGTATACACGCTACTGATAACAAAAATGCAATTTTTAAAATTTTTGTCGCTCTGTCTGTTTGTTCCGGCTAATCTCCGGAACGGCTGGGCCGATTTTGACGGGAATTTCACTCGCAAACAACTGAAATTACAGCGGGTTATTTAGGCTACTCTAAATTAGACTGGCTGTTAACCGCGGCTTCGTCTGCAATGCTATCTCAAAAATGGATGAAGCGATTTTGACGGGACTTTCACCGGCAGATAGTGGATATCATAGCAAGTAATTTAGTCTATTTTAATTTAGACTAGCTGTTAACCGTGGCTTCTCCCGCAATGTTATCTCCCCAAACGTTGGACCGATTTTCACGGGACTTTCATTGACAGATATCTTACCTTATAAAAAGTAATTTAAGCAATTTTATTTTATACTAGTGGTAACCGTGGCTTCGCCCGCTGTGCTATCACCAAAACGGTTAGACCTATTTTCACGAGACTTTCACTGGTAGATAGCGAGCCTTATAAAAAGTAATTAAAGTTATTCTATTTTAGACTAGCTGTTACCCGCGACTTTGTCTGTATAAATTTAGTAAGATTTCAAGTCATTCTTTATTTTTAATGAGAGAAATAATTATCGGCTTATTGTTTACAATTCGACATTATAATTATTAGAAACTTTAATGATATAGAGGTCTTCCTAATAGGATCTTAGATTATAAACGTATTACGTAAAGAGTTCCATAATTTAATTTCTTGTGGAACAGACAAGCGTTTATTTTTTGTATAGTCACAGAATCTTAATTATAATGGCAATGTATATTAAATGTAATGTAAATGTAAATCTTTATAATAATATTTTAATTTATTGTTTCATTAGTTCCTTATACAGTGTAAGTGAGCACCGAGGTAGTTATATTGTGGGTTAAGGTTCCAAATATGTTGCTGATGACAAACCTCATTTGGCACGCTGTTAGTATTTATATATCTAATGTACACGTTACATGTTACTGTAAGTGGTGTCCATGTCGCACTTACAATTGCTTTTAAAGAGCATTTCTATAATTGTACATATTCTTACAATTTTATAATTCTTTAATACGATTAAAAAAAAACGCGTGCGGAGCTGCGGGTACAGCTAGTAACTAAATAATTTGCTATAAAAATATAATAACAAATGGGTGCAAACACATGTTATACATTGTCGATGAATGTAGTCTCCTAAGTACAAATCCGAAATTACAAATCTGAGCTTGTATATTAGGAGTACTGTAAAAAACTGGATATATATACTTGATTCCTTAATCAAGGTCAGTTCATTAGATCATATCATATAATTTTTCTGGCTTCGAGATAGATACTGAGATACTACCAGCACTTGACTCTTATTAAATCTCGGCCTCCACCAGCTAGACTATTTAGCTGTGAAAAGCTTGGTACTATAGTTTTTTTTTTAAATCATAGGAAGGTAAACAAACAGGTGGGTGACCTGATGTTAAGTTATCACCACCATCCATAGACACCACCAACACCAGAGGAGTAGCAAGTGCGTTGCCAGCCTGTGTTGGTGGAGAAGGGAAGGGGGGGAAAGGGAGAGGGGGGAGGAGGTCCTCCAGCGCTCTCACTGACCGAACGAAACACAACAATGCAAGCACTGTTACTTCACACCGGTTTTCTGTGAGAGGGTGGAACTACCCCGGAAGAGCCGACCCATTTATGCTGAAACCAGTTATAGTTTCAGTGTGGCTCTACCACCTTCAAATAATACCTTCAAACCTTTATACACAAATAGATAAAATTTAACAATCTGTTGTCAGTCTGTTTTATTTACGAATGAACAGAAGTGATTTAGACTTTAGACACTAAAAACGATTGTAAGGTGTAATGTATTTTAAATATAATTTATAGTAGCGGGCCCGGCGGACGTTATCCCGCCGTGATAAAAAGAAACTTTGAGAAATTATATACTAAAACCTTCCTCATGAATCTCTTTATCCGCTGGTGAAAACCGCATGAAAATCCGTTCGGTAGTTTTTGAGTTTATCGTGAACAGATAGACAGACAGATGCGGTAGGGGACTTTGTTTTATACTATGTAATGATAATGATGATATATTAAAAATAATATCGATTAAATTTCTTGTCAGTTCTTCTTCTTTAATTTGTGGCGCCGTATATAAGCAATACACAATTGCGCCAATGTCATATAGATACAAAGTGTGCACTATCTGGGGCAGATAGTGTCATAAACGAAGGAGACCGATATAAAAATGTAATTCGAACAAGAAGATACTGGATTAGTGGTAATGACGAAAAGACACTACATAAATTAGAAAGACAATTATTTTAAATAGAATACCTAGTTCCTATGTAATAAAAATTGATCCGTCACAGACGCCTGGCAGATGTGAAACACATGTGTCACGCAGTAAACAACACTGTGTTATACACTATAGGTATGCGAGCTCAGTGCGGCAAGAGAGATTGCGCACAGTCGCTTGCGTATGGCGTCGCGTCGCCACGTCTCGCCACGTCAACGATCAGGTTTACCCTCGCGTATAGATGTTTCACATCAAAAAGCAACGAGAACGGAGTGGCGTGAATCGGAAAGCATATAGATGCAATTCAGTTCGGTTGACCTCGGGACGTCTTATGTAACTTAGGTTCTATACTGAAGACTTCTTTCGTGCAGATGTCTAGGATTTTCTGTCTTTAAATCAAAAAAATGATTTTGTTTGTGAAGGTTTAATGATATAACTTAGTTATGTAAAATATTGATTTCTCGAAATATCGTTACGTCAATATCCCTGAGGTAACTAGTAATTGTGTAAATAAGAGATAAGTTATGATATTTTATAAAAATCCTTATTGTTACTTCCTTGTGTAGGGTTTGTATTAAAACAAATTTTTGGTTTTGATAATGAGAGCATAGTGCAAAGAGACTAGCAAATTAGTTTACAATTGCTATGCTATTGGTAGCTATATAAATTCGATATGAGAATCGATATTGTGTCAGTATTCATCAATCACAATTTACTAAAAAAATATAAAAGGTATGCGATGGCTATAGTGAGACTTTATTCTTTTGACCCCTCGGCTGATTTTTTAAGATCAAGATCTCAAAATGGCGGATCATGTTTTTAAATTATAATTTTACATTACATAGTTTGTTATTGTTCAAATTTTGTAATAAATAGGGTATTTTTTTAAACTTAAGCGCTAACATTCTGTTGATCAGTGCATCCTGAGGTCCAAATTTGTTGTATGGAGCTTAAACCCTTACGGTGTTATTACATAAAAGTTAAATACGTATTGAATCCAGGCTTTAAAAAGGTTTCGTATTAAATGCACCGCGGTCGCTGAATGTTCGCCATCTTGCTCTTTTGTCTCGCTTTGGTTACGTTAGGTTAGACTTGCGAAAAAGGATAACGCGAACTTGCCTCGGGCGAGCGCGGTGCATTTATTACGAAACCTTTTTGAAGCAAGTATTAATACGTATTTTACTTTTTTGTAATAACACGGCTATGGTTTTGGACGGTCCAGATGTTAAAGCAAAGTTATTTATCTACTACAGGTATAACGGAAGAATACCGTACATACCAATAAAATAAAATAATTGTATAAATATGTTAAGGTAACTTCGATAATGTATAATCGAAATGATTGAAGCTGTAAAGAAGTACAATATTTGGACAATAGGTATATGTTGTATCATGCAATGGATTTTCCGCAGTTTCGGTACTTTTTAATCAGGAGTGAATCATTTGTATGGAAGTTAAAATTATGGAAATTTTGTAACAGTGTATTGTGGTAGTTCGTAAAAATCTTGATAATATTCTGGTACGATGTATTGAAGTTACTACAATGTTATATATGGTGCATTTATACGTAGATTTTCCTAATATTTATGATCTTGTGTTCATGGCCTATAATTAATCTTAACGCTGTGTGACTACAATATTCAATTTTTATACTTAATATTCTAAAATAGATCATTTAATGAGTTCTATTGTAATTATTTTAAATTGTATTTATACCTATACATAGTCAGCCTTTGATTACCGAATTCTACATTGGAGTAATCTATGCGATAGCAATGTTAGGACAAGTTAACACAGCTACGCAAATTCCTGCAACAGTTGCTATTTAAGAAAAATAAACGAGTTTTTTTTTTATGTGAATTAATAAATCATTTTATGAAATTTGTGTTTTGTTTTTCTTTAATATTTCTTAATGCGCCCGTATTATTTATGTTTTTGATAGTTAATATTTATTTTACTAACATATTGTTTGTTCAGTTTTAGGAGCGTTAAGCGGAAACTCAAAGGGAGATCTACATTTTATACAGACTCGAAGTGGACATCTTCAGTTAATTTACGAACCGTATATCTTTGTGACAGACAGTGTGCGAAGTGGAAGGACATTTTGGAGGTGCATGGAATACGGGAAACGATGTCGTGCTAGGATAACCTCTAAAGATAATGTATTGCGAATAACGAATCCCGTACACAATCATTTGCACAACCACATGCGAAAAATCACAAGGAAATATGAACTCGGTGAAGTCGTCATGTGTCCGACAGTGTGAATATACCAAATTTTAATTTTTAGTACAGCTGATATTTCAATTGACTTTTCTGTGTGGTTATGTTTGAAATGTCGGTTGTCAAGTTTTACAAATACACAAGTATTTTAAGATAAGACGCTTATGAACAAGAACCGAAATTGTTATGTACTGGAATTGTGTAGTAAATGCAAAGAAAGGTTATCGTTCGATTTAATATTTTATTAAAACTCCATTTAAATATAGAATTCAAATTGATTACGAAAATGATATGAAAATATGAGTGTAGAAGACACAAAAATTGAAACAATGTAAGTTCTTAGTTTTTGCTATTTTGTTGTGTTACGGCCCTTGCTTATTTATTATGTTTTTTTTTTTAAATAATTATATGTATTCAATCAGATGACCTATATGATGTAACTGTGACCCATTATTTTATTTGATTTAATCATGCTATATATTTTTCTGTACACCGGATATTTCGGTTCTTGATTATGAATTTTGTTTGCATAATGACGCCGGTTCTTCTAAAGTAGACCGGTTAAATACTTTAAAAATTTCATTGATTAATTTATGTGTTTTATTGTAAAGAAGTTGCCATTAGGTCGATATCTGACAGATACTTTAATACAAAAACGCCGTGTTTATGAGCTATATTTTTTTTATTTGTAATTTTACTTCTTTGAATTAAGCATACGTAAAAATCTACGACTGTAGAGGGGCATCGGTGATCGTTTGTAGAAATATTAGAGTAACTGCCGTCACTGATGCTCTTATTTTGTAAAACATTTTGTGATCAGTACATAGTGTTATAAGGTAAATTTGTAAGTTTCAATAAAGATTTCGATTTGTAATGTATTTTTTTTTGTAATCTTTTTTTATCTTACTATTAGTCGGTCAGTTTTAATTATTGAATATTTAATCCTTGCCATTAGTATTAATGTAGACTTTAACAAAAAAAAGTTTCTTTTTAGAATTATTTTGCATACATTTAATTTTTTTGAAATTAAATTTAAGTTGTTTTTATATGTGAATGTCAATTATGTAGTTGTAAAAATACGCATGCACGAAATAATATACACTGTAAATGTAATGTTTCGTGAAAAGTGGTAAAAAGAGAATTAACATATGACAAAAACGTTTCGTTTGTAACAGTTTACATTTCTGTATGAAAAAGATTAAAAATATATTCTGTGGGAATATAACTGATAATAAACTGATCTGGTTTAAATTGTATATAATTATATGGAACTTATTTGGTTATTAGATGTATTCTGTAGGTTTGGGAGACGTGCAAATGTGTTACACTGTTACTAGAAGAGGCGCACCGTCTCTGTTGTTGGATGGTAATGGATTCGTTGCGCGCAAGAGACGTGGTGCTAGAGTTTACTGGTCGTGTAGAAGTCGATGGCAAGGTTGTACCGCACGCGCACTGACTATGGATGGGCGACTCATTGCACGTACTGCTAATCACAATCATACAAAACACGCTCCAGTTTTAGATGAACACGAACGTATTGAGAGCCTCATAGAAACGATACCAATTAACAAATGAAAATAAAGCCGTACGAAACTACTAATCTTTGTTTTATTTATCCTGTAAAACTAACAATCTATTGTAAGAAAGTTAAATATATTTAATTATTCTGTGTTGTTTATTGTCTCACCAATCAAAATTAAATAAATATTCTACTACTGAAATGTTCTGAATACGTTTTTTTAATGTTGTGTGTGAAATGAAATGTTTTGAATTTATCGCTTCTTGTTAATAAAATTGAAGTTTTTTTTTCTTTGAAAACCACCCAACCGTTCTCGTTCATTTCATATGTTTAGTTACAATGGTTTTGATTAAACATTTTTAAATTAACAGCCTTCAGCGTCTCTATAGGAATGAAACAGGACATTTCAATGTAAAATACAAAAGGATTTGTTCAAATGATATTATTTTATTAACTGATTAATCTAATCTGCTATGTGTTGATAGTTGGGTTAAATCGTTATTTGGCTATGAGGTGGCTTATTGCATGCTATTTATATGTGGTTGCGGATAATGTTATGATGTGGGTGTTGTTTTACAGTTGAGTTCGTGATATCTAACCGAGGCAGACGTCATATGAGACTAGGAGGTTTTTCATTTTACGCGGAGAAGGTATTTCCCGAGAAGAGTAAGGTGCGGTGGCGATGCACGCGGCGGACTTGCCGGGCCTATGCTCACACCTTGCATGATCGTATATTTGCATTGAGTAATGTTCATTCGCATGAACCGCCTGTTATGCTTTCGTCTTCGCAGAGGTCGTTTTCGCAAGCGGGACTAGCTCAAGCGAAAGCTATTCTGGACGAATAATATAACAAAATATTAACTTATACTAACTGAAATTGAATAATTCTGTTGACTGTATTATCTTATATGATTTTGTACTAATAGTACGATGCTTAGTATAATATTGATGTATAATGTTCGTATATTTCATATGTAATTGGGTTTTGAATACTAAAAGCATGATTTAACATTATAAGTAGGCGGTGACGGTCTGTGTAGGATTTTAATATGCTATGGAAGGTGATGGTTACTTTGATCCAGGAAAAGTTTAATATTTATTATTCAAATTACGTATATTGTTTGCCGGAATATGAATAATTTAGCTACATACCTACAGATATAGGCAAATAAATACCTAGACCTCTTTTTTTGTTTTGTGTAACGTTATCGTGGGCTTTATCAGACGCATTCTGTTTACTCATAAAATAACGGCTCGTTATTATTCATAGTGATAAGTCCTATGGCCTATTTTCTGAATTTCGACTTTTTATTAATACTGTTACTATTATGTGACAAAAGTTGAACCTCGTCAGGATATTCTACCAGTGACATCGACATTGAATGTTATGCTTTTAATAGTCTCGGAATTTTCAAGTGACATCGCTGCTGTCCTTTGCTTTTTTCTGTCATTGCCTACATTTGCCGATTGTTCTGTTCATATACTGGGTTAATTCTAAAACACCGTTTGGATACAATATTAGGTACGTCTTTAATGTGCTTCTCTAAGAGTGTAACATTCATTTGTGTCCTTATAGAATTTATAATTTTAGGTGACCATATAGGAAATCCAGATTTTTTGTTTATAAATTTTCTCAATGTAAATCTGTCTCTATGATACATTAGCAGTTATAATGATTGTCTGCATATAGAGATGATTTAGAACTTAGTAATGCAGACATTTTGATACTCGAAAGGCGAATGCGTACTTTTCTCATCTTTTTAAGATCATCTTGAACTCATTATCAACAGGCATGAATTCAGTATATATTTCAGTGTTGTTCTCCACCTAATTTCGTTAATATGTCAGAAGCGACTACATGTTGGCGTCAAAATGTAAAATTTGCATAATGTGTCAGTCCTAACCAAAACTTTATGTAACATTCTTAATCAAGTTCTATCAAGCAATGACAGTGCTGCTTCTGTATGTGTTATAACACAGTCTTTTCATGAGAAATTTTACGAAGACACGTCCGCGTTTTACTTTACGCTATGCCCGGTACATAATTTAAATTTCCAGTTTTGAAGACGATGTCTATTATTTTTATATTATTTATTTGATATAGTTTTAGGTCTGCAAAATCGCAAGGGGCCGGTCACCTAAATAATGTAACAACACACATATTTATTTTTGTGCTTAAATGTAGTTAAAATGACAAAGTTACTATAATTGCAACACGAGTAGAACATATTAAGGCAGAAAGATTTGATGCATTCATGTTTAGGTGCATGATAAGTTTTGGGATTTGCTTTAGATGCGGCAGGTCTAATGGGAGAGTATAGACTTTGAAAACTTTCAATGAGAAAAGTAGGGAACCAATGGTAAAAAAGTTTTGTCAACAATCAGTCTAAATAATCTAGTCATGATATTTTTATTTTAATGATCTCAGAATAGGAACAATTTTTATGTATAATTAAGTAATATAAAATAAAATTACATTTAAGGAATAATTACTCATAGCGATAATTTTAGCGCTGATATTAACTTTATTTGAAGCCAGGAGAGGATATTACGTGGTCCATTTGGAACTTAATATGTTTTATTACAGAACAATAATTAATTTAATACATTTCTTATTCACTTAAAATATAGGAATATAAAATAATGTGTTTATATAAATTTAGGGTATGTATTTTGAAGACATTTTGATTTTTTCAGCTTTAAGTCACGTGTGTATTATTATTTCATTATAATGGTTATGTTGGCTATATTGGAGTTAGCAAATGGAGGGATAACAAGTGGCAGTATATATGATATTAAATATGTCTAGTCAAATGTATTATTAAATTTATCTTATATCATTTATATAGTTTCTTTAGTCTATAGATATTAAATAAAACTATTTATATTCTGTTTAACGATTAATAATATGCTTTAAAGTAATTTATAATATTTCATAACAAAATTTTATGGTTCCACTGTGTTAATATTAATGCTTTCGAGCTTTTAATATTGCATGTAGCTGACACTCGACGCTCTTTATTGTTTTATAATTGTGTATGTTATTTGAATGTATCGTTTTATTTTATAGAGAAATATGTACGGTTGTCGGTCGGACCAGGAGGTCGGCCGAGGCTGTGGGTTCGCGGTCGTAGTTTCTATGCGGCACACACGATGCGGTCTGGTGTGGTGCGATGGCGGTGCACGATGGGCGGCTGCGGTTGTAAAGCGTATACTCTGAAGGGCACCTTGCATAAACTTGTCGGTGAACATAATCACGCAGGTCGTTGTGGTCGGCGGCTTCATAAGCAACCCGGTGTTACGGCCAATGCACAGTCAGATACATCTTCACCGACTCCGTTACTTGTTCACCGGGTTCCACGTCTCGATTTTGACAATTTCGATCCTAGTGCATGGCTGGTACGGTACTAGAGTTACAAAATTTTGTAATAATTACTTTATTCGACCTGAAAGCTAGATATGCGATTACAAAACAGATAAATTGAATTATAGTATTGAAATAGTAACATTCCGGCGAGTGATACGTGATTAATTATTAGTTCAATATGACGGTATCATAACATGCTAGTTAATGTAAATATTTATTATTATTTACCAAAGAAATACGTCGAACTTAATTGTTTCTGTCGTATAAATAATGTGCCATATTGTTGTATTGTACCTTTGCTAGATACAAATGAAGCGAATTGCCTCAGTTCTCTAAGCAAATATGTGATAATAAGCTCAGAAAAATAATAACTAAATTTTGATCTCAAGTCTTAGTGTAGGTGCCAAATGAAATAAGAATAAAATAATTTATATAATAATAATATCATTGTAGGTATCATCGAGATTAGTTGTATATTCTTTACTTGTAACGTTACTTGAAATTTTATTATTTAAGTACATATACATATGTAGGCTATATACCAACTGTCTTCCCTATAATTTAAATTTATGTTAACTATACGTAATGTAGTAATGATTGTTTTATTAATTTTCGAGTTATTAGGCCATTCTACGGTATATTAAAGAAAATTGGACCTAAGTGAGTTGTAGGATTAAGGTACAAAATCGCACTAGTAATTTAACCTGTTTGAAGATGTTTTAGGCTGAATCGTTTTGGTTTTAAATTAAGTAAACTCTAGCGAAGAGAGCATGTTATTTAGCAAATAATGTGTGTTCAAAAATAGCTCGTAAATAAGAAAAAAGTGACTTTAATTATTGCCCTTTGGGCATTTATATTTAACCTTTTAATGGGTGTATAGTCATCTCGATTTGGTTTATTTGTTGTATTGTATACAAATTTATTATGTAGTTCCTTTTTTATTTTCTCCTTAAAATGTTCACGTGCCAACGACAGTATCGAATGCGTTTGTGCCAAATGTTTTGCTCATTAAAAATCTCTTAGAGAGAATGCTTTTTGAAATTCTTATTCTTCTTAAGTACATATGGTAACGTAAGAAAGTGTGGTATTGAAAATTTTGTAGTGGTGTGTTGTACATGTAAATGTCCTAAATATAAAATATAATAATCTAAACGACTTTTATTTATTTCGAAATTAATAAAGCTATTTTTTTATGGTGTTATATATTATTTAATCCTACCCATTTGAAATAGCGTAGTAATATTTGTATTGTCATCAGTTTGCATGCCTGTGCTACAGTGGTGTCGTAATACAGATTACTAACGAGGTTTCTGTTTTATCTAGCACGCTTCATCCGCGCCGGGAAGGGTCGTTTATTGTTGCATCGTGGTTACACATTTCGCTTGAAGAACAACCTCGCTCACGGTCGCAAGCAGTGGTATTGCTCTTCCCGGTTGACGTCTCGCTGCCTCGCCGATGTCAACACCGAAGGCCCTGAAGGACATGAGCGTATCGTGCGCTCCCGCTATGCACATAATCACGCTCCACCAAACGTTCGCCGCTTCGCTGACGGTAGATATGTGGTTCGCACACCACATCAGAGCGGGCACCGCGCACCCGCCCCACTAGATCCACACCATCAGTTACTCCAGCTGCAGCACGCTCTAGCTTTGTATGCGGCCACCGCTCACGCGACCGCTACAGCTAATGCGACCGCTGCCGTGTCAGCGACCACCGGTACGGCTCCTCAGCCATCACCGAACGCACTGCCGCCACCAGCACAGCATACTAATTCTTCTAAACCGCTTCTGGTGGACACCCCATGCAACGAGGAGGACTAAATGCTTGATGGCCTCTTTTATACAACATCGATTGCGAACAAGCGTTTTCACGATTATGCTATACGAAATAATAATTATAACAATGGTGATACAACCCATTGTTGGATATTTTCGGAGCGCCTTTTGGCACTCGGAATGTAGCATAATTTGTTTAGTATAAAGATATTAATTAAGAGGGGATTGGGTGTCGTTTAGTTAGGTATCAGCGATGGCTATTGTTGGTTGTTCAATATCGATAAAATGAATGTAATGTCATCATATATGTAGGTGTTGTGGTGTTGTTGAATGTTACGCAGACCAGTGAAGGGAACACGTGACGGGAGTCATCCAGTTATGTAATACGAGATAAATACTTCGTGTTGTAGGTTAGGCGGTCTCGTCGAGATCTATAAGCGTTATCCGTATAGGTGTGGGATATTTATCGAATCGAATAGGCATAATAAGAATGTTAAATGTGTAAGAACTTTCTAAATGTGTAATGTTGTCAGCTCGTATCGGTGTCAGATCTAGATAGTTGGTTGTTATCGGGAAAGCGGCCGCTTTTAGCCTTTGGTTTAATGTAATCGTTCCACGCAGTATCACCAGTTAAATGTAACGTTAGGTGGAGACAGGCTGGTCAGCATATGAAGCGTGTCTTCTATCATGTAAACACAACGTCGAACGTAAGAAGTCAGCAGTCGATTCTACTGCATTGAAAAGGTTCAGTGGCCCTCGAGCCGCTGAACAAGCGTCGGTGACTGATAGAGAGAACTCATTCGAAACAGAGTAATACGGATTGCCCCTGGACTGTACTTAGAATTACTTAATTTATTTGGAGAATTTTATACTTAACAATTTTCGGATACTTATTGCGATTTTAGACAATTTGATGTCCGCCTCTTTAAACTAAGAATTAACAGTAATCTCGACTGAAGTGTAACCATGTGTTCGGTAAGGCGCACTGACCGGCGTGACTGAATCGCGCGGGTTGCATACACTGTTGGGTTCTTTATATTATTGGTTTTAAGTACTTAAGCTCAATCATCTACCTCTTTCACTTTTATACGGGTTTTACAGATTAGTTTAATTATACAATTTTATATACAAAAATGAATACTCAGAAGCTTTACTTGGGTAAGGTGTCCTAGTGTAAGCGAATAGGTTAGTTTAGGTTAGGTCACGTCGCGCCGGGGCGGCTCGCCGCGCAGGGTCCGGCGCGTCACCCTCACTACCTCTAGTTATTATAGAAACTCAACTACCTCTTTACTTAGTTTTAACTTGTACGCGAACGTTCGCTGTTGACGACTTTAATTAATTATATAAATGTAGGCCCTTTTTGAGACTGTTGTCTGAATATATTTTATAAAATTGTTTTTTGCTTTGTTGCTATTCGTAATGATTACTTGTTCAACGATATCGAACATCAGCTTTTTTACGTACGGCTCTGATTTAAGTACAAATTATAACTAATTTTATTGTTGTTTAGGTCACTTAATTATATCTGGTTTTAGCACGTGTGTGGGTAACCTCATTATATCTAGGTGTGAGTTAGACCGTGTCAAATTTAGGAGTTTATTGTAAATTTATAATTGAAATTTTACGCGAATGAAAATATAAGAATTTCAGATTTGGTGTCGCTCTAGCTGTACGGTTCTGTTGATGGTCTAGGAATGTTGCTAGAACGATTTCATCTTAAACGTACTGCGTCCATGGTTATTCTATGTCGAGGAATAATTTTTCTGCTGTTAATAATTTTCTCCGTAATATATCATTTGGCACGTTCTATTGTACCTGATTAATATCACTGAGCCAAATATTACAGAACGATTACGTGTTTTTATGAAACCGTGGCGATAGTTATATGTATGTAATTATTATTTCAATGTATCTGTAAGTTTATTATGTAATTATGATATGGTATATAATTTTAATGAGATGACAATATAAGTCAATTATATAAGATACGATTTATCAGTTGAAATAATAGTCTGAAATTTACATAATTTCTATGTAAATATTGCTTTTTATATACATAATAATTGTAAAGTTTTACCTCGCTTGAGTTTTTTTTTACGAGTGTTTGTAGTTTTCCGTATTGAATAATGTCTGATTGCTCATGTTGTTATATTATTGTGAATCTCGTAGGTAGTGCACGGTGACTTGTTTGTTGTGCAGCGCTACCGCCACGGCTTCAGCGATAAAGCTTAAGAGAGTCTGTTATGTAAACTGTATCTACCTCATATACTGTTAACTACTCTTATACATTATTAATAGTGTAATTTTATATTTATACCAGTATATAGTAAGGTTTTAGTTCATATACGCGGTACGTTTTGTGGATTCATATTATTAAATTGTACTTATAAATAACCGTTTGTATAATTTTTTCCTTAAACTTCTATACTATAATTAATATATGACTCATAAAGTATCACACGCAGTTATCTGACTTATGGTTTTCTCACAGGTATAAAGTTTCTTAAGTCGCGCCGCGGGAAGGTCATTATGATGGTGAATACGTTCCCCTTTTGCGAAGAATCTAAATTGAGAGATAAGGTGATATGGCGTTGTACATCTAAGAAGACTAATTGTAAGGCGAGGATACACATGTTGGGGCAGAACGTTGTCGCTGTAAAGGGAATGCATAACCATCCGCCGAGAGCATTATGCTTACCTTCTCGGAGACAGACAGCGAGGAAACAACTAGAAGCCAATAGTGTTCCAATACCGCCCCCTATAACAGCTGCAGCGAGTCTGGAAGCGCTCGCATTACAAGCTCCTAAACTAGAATGATATAGAATTTGCCAGAATTTCTGGATTCTCATTGTTGGCATTTTAACGATGCATTAAGGATTATTGAGAAGGAAATGATGACAATAATAGTTTGTAAAATATAACTGAAATGATATTTAATACCAGCGATATATAATATTTTCGTTAATGATTTCCTGTCGTTGACTCATTCCATTTATTATATAGATTATGATACAGTCGTCTCGTTATTTCGCTTACTCTGGGTGCTTTAGGTTGATGACACTGTTTAAAGACACATTTTCAATAGAATATTGTTTAGGTCAATGTTTATTAACTTCGTGGTGTAACACTGTAATATGTAATTGTTATTTAGGTAGACTTGAGACGCTAGAGAGTATATTATTTCTCAGTCTGTCGGTATTATTGGGAAAGGCTTGTATTTTATACCACTGAAACGAGAATGGTTTATCTCAGTTAATGGAAGACGTTATGTTGATTCGTTTTAGGGTAATGGTTATTATTCGCGTCGGATACCTTTACAGTGTTACTAAGCGAATATTATAAGGCTAAATAGGCTAAAAGTGAATTATTTTTATCATATAATTTATGAGGATAAGTAAAAGTTTTAAATGTATAAAACTACTTAAAGAGATTTGTTTTAACATGATTTTAATGAACGGTAAGCATTGAGTATATCAGGTGAATGTTTAGACAGTAGCAATATTTATGGAGGACACTCTGCACTCGATTTTCATTATAAATCAATTAAAATAAAAAAGTTGCTTAGTATTTGACCTAATTATCTAGAAACACAAAAATTATACTCAATCCTCTAAGCGTCTATGTTAAAGCACAGTGTCAATGACCGTCGGGTGAAGTGAAAATGAATTGAAAGTGAAGTCAACCAACTAACAAATGATATTTTTTCGAATTTTTAACAAACAAAAGGGCTTATTGTACGTATTATTATCGAAAGTTAACTCCAGGTCGCCGCTCGCTGGTTAAACCGGTCATTCAACCTAGGTTTATTGAAGTTATTATCTATACTTTTGAAATTCTTAGAAGAAACTTTACCTAAGGTTCTCTTTGTTGTCTATTAGTATTTGTTTTGATATTATTATTTTATGTGCTAAATAGGACCATGACGTGCGAGATACTGCGAGTGTAGTAACCGTTCACCTGGTATATGTCAAGAAACGCCGATGACAAATATTTTCCAAAAGAAATTTAAATATTGTGAGAAGTGATGCAATCGGTTTTTTAATTCGATATAATAGTTTTTAGCTCAAACTCGAACGCACTGCAATCGATACCCGTATTGTGATAAGATTCAATCGTTAGTTAGAATAAGTATTTTTATATGAATATTTCCCTTAATAATGTACTTATGGTATTAAGGTTATAAACTCGGTGTAAGTATATTTATTCCATGTTGATATTCGGCTATAGGTATATTACGTGTTTAAAATATTAAAAAGTGCCTTATGTGAAACAATGGGACCATTCAGTCAATTAAAATAATTGATGTATTCAACATTCCTTTATATACATTTTTTGGCTTTACTATGTAATATTTTAGATATTTTTATATAAATATCAATATAAAAGACATTGTTACATTTATCTTGAGTATTAATTCTTTAAGGTTTAATTAAATATTATGTTTATTATAAACAGTTTTCTTTTACTTTTTATGTGAATTTCTGTTATTGGCAATTGTTGTCGAATTTATATTATCAATTCTTTATTGGAATTTAAAAGAAGTTGAGTATTTTTTGAGTAGCTATTGATTTCCAATAATACGTTAGTCTTTGTAGTATAGTTTTTGTTAATTATCAATGAGATTGATATCAATTAAAATGAATGGATTTCTAGATATAATATATGAAAACAAACTTCATCCGAACCTATATTAATTGATGTTCCCACATATGTTCTCCAACTAAATATCTAATATGAAAAGGGCAGTCAACTAAAAACATTATTCTTTGTACTTGTTTTGTGATTAATTTAAAATTATATCATAACGTTATACCTCTACAGTCACGGTTACAAATATTGTTATACTTTTTATAGATTTTCGAAAGATCTAGGTGATATTTGACTCTTCAGTATGTAAATTTAAAATCATCACCGTTCACAATAAAATCGCTAGACCTTAATATAAAAAAGATTATAAATTAACGTAAAGTGTATGTATATGTCACGGCTGAAGTGCAGAAGTTAGTTACTCTACACAATATGTAGATAAAGTGCAAGTTAATTCGTTAAAGTGCCGAAAATAATCAAATTTCTCGTTTGGATGGTGTAGTTACGAACTACGTAAGTTTAGAAATTAAACTTACATGAAAATACATGAATATAAGCTTTTAGGAGCACAGACCAAACAGTATTTTTTCTTAATAATAGTTTCGAAATAATGATGAGTTACATACGCCAGTTAATTCCTATCCTTTTACAGTTAATCCTGATGTGCTAGGTTAGGTCATGTTGGACTAGAGAAAAGATAAGCGCGAGCGCTAAGCAAATGCGATAAATACTTGATTCTGCACGTTAACGGAGCAAATCCATTAACCTGCAGATTATTTAGGCAATGTGCACATTAACGGCTTTTGAGCTTTCAATATTTTACTGCAATGAAATCTCCTTTCTTTCAAAACTGTTCAAGCAATTGGCCGTGTTAATTGCAATATACAGGTTTATATTACATCTGCATCAAACGTAACATAATTTTTATTATAGATATTGTTTTCAATAGGTCGTCGGGCTTCTGAGACATCTCAGTTCAGATTCAGTCGCAGCGCTCGTCGGAAAGAGCAAACCATAACGACGGATAAGTTTTCATTCGTGAAGGACCAGGAGTTCCCTAACGGCCGTGTCCGTTGGAAGTGCTCTCACTCGTCATCTAAATGTCCTGCGAACATATATACAATTGGTACGGATGTCGTTTTATCCTACGATGAGCATAATCATCGTTGATTATAAATTTCATTTTTATCAAAAAATCAATGTAACTATATTAATCAATCGTAGTAACTGTAGTTGCTGTAGAGTTTAGGTAAGAAAATTTCTATATGGACAACTGTGTTATTCTATTTATACTTTTTCTGATTTTTTAAAATTCTCTTTTGTGTTTATGTGATAATATAATGTTATTTGGGAGAATAATTTATGGTAATTAAAAAAAAACATGATGTGTCGTAGAAACACACGATAGAAGTGAGACTTCTGTATTAAAGGGAAACATGATAATTAAACACTGCGCTGTCGAAAACCTCATGATTCACTGGTCAACAGACAAATTGGCTCGAAATTAAAAAAATGGCCCGCCATTTTTACTTCTTGTTTTTAAAAAAACTGCCGAGGGGTTAAAAAATACAACAAAAAGTTAACGCCACGCGGTGTTCGCAGGCGGTCACCCATCCAAGTACTGATCGCGTCCAAACGAGAACCGCTGTTTTCAACACTCTACCCGACAAAGTGTTTACCTCCAACACTGTTTGTCATACAAAAAGGTTGCCGATCAGAATTCATCAAATCCCTCCCATAAAAGTTTCACTTCAATACTAAATATCGTACGATTACTATCCGTTTTAATGTGAAGAACGATCATACAGCTGTCCATTATATTAAAGTGTCGTGGTTTCGAATTTGCTTTATAACTAAAAGAATGAACAATTTAATTTTCGAATCCTGGTTAACAGGGACCAATATGAGTTCATTGATAGTTCCTTTATGTATGTAATTATTTTTGTTATTACTATATTTACTTTTTCTACAAAAGATTATTTGTCGTTATTCTTTCATGAATATTTTTACGAATACTCTGACTATTCCAGTAGATTTGAAGTAAATATTAGCTATATATCTTATATTTATTGGCTGAGTTATTAGTATTATAACGTACAGGTATAGTTTAAGATTGCGATATCTCTACAATATAGGTGAAACTTTAAGAATAAGTGGTAAGTAAGCAACGCTACGTGAATTTAAAATAAATATTTATTACTAATACCACCAGTTGCCAGTCCACTTCTCTGTCAAAATGGTTTGGTACTTCGAGAACTCGGGAGTTTTAAGGAAACTAGGTGAAAGTAATCTTTGTGCTTGACACTCTTTTCGCAAATTTCATAAAAAATTGTATCATTCGTTTATTTGTGATAAATATAACTAATTTTCGTAGTCGTAATAAGCTGTTAGTTTTACAGAGAAGAATGTACTTATGCAAAAATATTAATTATAATATTTTATTTTACAATTTGATTCGTTCATTTTAAAACTCATACAATGATACAATCTTTATAGCGCATGGAATTTTCTCTATTACGAATATATACGGTCATAATTTTGTCATCACTAAATATTTACAATAAGTATTAGCTGTATAGTTGTTTATGTTATCGGTTTACAAAAGGCTCGGACTAAATCTATGAGATATAAATTTCTAAAAAAGACACCTGAGGTCGTCAACAACCGCCTTGCTTTTATCATTTTTAATTGTGAAGAACCCGTGTGTCTTTCTTTACTCTTGGTTTGCTGAGCTTTTAAGAAATTTTGGCCGTAAACCATTTTCGTAGCTGCTAATATGATCATTAAAAGGAAAGAGCTATGTTGACGAAAAAGTTTGTTTTATACGTGCAATAAAAGAGGGAAAAATAAGAGTGATATTAAAACTCTTTAGAACGATAAGGATTAAAAATAATGTCGAGTCACTTAAGTTTTATTCTAAAGAGTTTGTACTGTATAATAAAAAAAAAAAATCCAGTAGGGAGTATGTTACTGCTTTTTTATCAGTCCCGGTTTACGTTTCGTATAACAGAAATAATCTCTTTAATTTGTAAGTATCTATAATACCAAAGAAACATATCACTTTTGATAATTTTGAACTTATGAAAGTTGATAAATGAAATTTCTAATAAGGTTAATTATTGGCTTCGTTTTCATAATTTAGAATTTCGGATCCTTGTCATGTAAAGATTATGTTGTATTTTTTGTGCTCAGTCATTTTTTTTTCGATCCCTGATCTTTGAATTGAGAATATATTGACAAATACATTTTTGATGGAAAGTTACATATATTCCGAGTCGAACTTTGTTCAAAAAAGGTTTATTTGTGAAATATAGGTATGTATAATATAGACTTAAACGTTTGACCGAAATATTTTCACACACAGACACACACATTTTTCTGTGTATGTAATATGAAAAAAATTTACAAAGATGACTCGTTAAATGAATAAAAATTAATTAATATATTGAGATAGAATTAATTATAGTTATTTAAATATAAACTTTATTTATAATAAAAATAACTAAAAATGATTTATACAAAACTATTGGTTTTTATTGTATACATAAGGTAAAATATATTATACATAATTGATTTTTTTAAGGTAAAATATCAGCTGCTTACATACCTACTGGTAAAGGTAAATATACATTGGTACTGGATGGGTACACTTTCAATGAGTCGTCACCAACACACTGGTGTTGTTCGAAACGAAAGAGCAAGCAGTGTACTGCGAAAGCACGTACGAACAAACGCGGGGAAGTTATTAGTTACAATAATGTACACAACCACGAGAAACAGAAGTTCTATGAGAAGACAACTAAGAAGATGGTACATCTTTAATTCTGATTTAATTTAATTATTATCTTATTACAGTTATAAATGAATATATTTCAATTTATTTGCAAAATTTTATTATGAATCGTTCAGTATAGATTAGGTATCATATAATATATGGTGCTTGACTTGATTTTATTCAAAGATTAAAATATAATTCAATTTTTTTATGTTCTTTTGATTTCTATTCAGTATTTATTGTTTATCATTAATTAGATATTTTTAATGGATCTCATTTAATTCTGCATCTCATGCTACGAAATATATGTCTTAATTTTAACAGCAGTATCATTACATAGTATAAAACAAAGTCCTCTACCGCGTCTGTCTGTCTGTCTGTTCGCGATAAACTCAAAAACTACTGAACAGATTCTTCACCAATGGATAAAGTGATTCATGAGGAACGTTTTGGTATATCATTTGTCAAGGATTTATTTTTAATCAGGACGGGACAACGTCTGCCGGGCCCGCTAGTTATAAAATATAATTTTTTGAAACTTAAGAATATATGCAGTGATTGGGGTAATGAATAGTGTTTGATACATCGAAAATATCATATTATATCATTAAACTTGTGGTACACATTTTAGGAACATATGTTTATAATTATGTTACCGGTATTACTATACAATTCAGGTTTTTTATAGAACGTCGCGTTCATTTAGACAGTACACATATTTTTTGTTCTTATGATTGTTCCATACTTTGTCTAGGCAATATAAACATTTCTGTTAATGTATGTCAAGTATAATATAATAATCTAAGGATCGTGAAGTATGGCGAATAGTGACGTATAATTAAAAGGTTTGATTCGGCGATGGTAAAGAAAAAATAGCCGGTTTTTTTTATGAGAACAAAAAAAAAACAAAAACAAAAAATACAGCTCGTTAATGTCTACTAAACGAAAAAATATTAAAATCGGTTCACAAGCGGAGGAGTAAAAGGTACTGAAATGATTTGTCTTCGCCTATTGATATATAAACTGACCTCTGCCCGCGACTTTGTCCGCTAGGAATAGTTACTTTGGGCTAAACCTAACACGCAGCGGAAGCTCTCAAGAGGAAAAAAACCGCGATTTTGAAACATTCTTCATTGGTGCTCCGCTCCTATCATGTCCTATCATAGCGTGACGATATGTAGCCTATAACCTTCCTCGATAAATGAGCTCTATAACACTGAAAAAAATATTCAACAACTTCACGAACTTTACGTCTTTATAATATTAGTAGATAATAAATCTGGTTTTCCAAGAATACAGAGGTACATTTTACCGTAACGTTAAGGTATATTTATTACCTAAATGTTTGAAGCGCTCTATTGATCGTATAACATATTGTATATAAACGTTCAACGTAATCCCCCTTTTCTACCTTTCACAACAAAACCATACACGCTGGACTCTGGAGCCATAAGTATACGTTAACTTTCATCTTTGCATGAATAAAGTTGTTGGATATATGATATATTTATTGTACTGTTAGCCTGTGGAACCGATTTCTGTACGGATTATCCGAACTTCATACAACATCAGGTTATAACTTGAAAGAGATTTTTGAGCAGACGTAACATGACAAGGGCAACTGGCGTTGGATGGTACATTTCTTAGTGGTTGTCGCTGTTCTTTGATAGCACTGTGCTTACCATTGAGTGCAGGACCGTCGAACTTGGTCGAACTACAATAAAAAACTTACAATTATCTGGTCAATGTTTATAGAACCGATCATTCGATGTTAATTGAGTAATTAATTTTTTCAGAAGCTTTTTTCTTACCCTCAAGAGCTGGAAAATCTATATTAATATTTCAAAGTAACAAGTTTTGGATGAATAATGAATATAAAGACAAGTTGAATTGGGCGTGTAAGGATAAAGATGCTACCAATTGTTTATGCAGAGTTCAAACAACAAAAGATGGCCATTTCATTCGAGTCAAGGGTATCCATAACCACGAACCAAATTTCTTGGCTCATAACTTCCTATCTTCGGTATCCGCAGAAACAAAGATTAATAACTTGTATTCTGCCGTATCTATCAACGATGCTTGGTAGATTTGAACCATAAATACATGGACGTGTAACTTAAATTATTGTAAGCAAATTTTATTGAAATATATAATTCGTCATAGGATACCACTGAAACTCTTGGATATGTATTAAAATGATTTCTGATTAATAAATATCTAATTCTACGATATTTAATCCATAGTAAGAGGAATCTGGAGAAACGTTGAGGACGAAAACTGTATTCGGGACCTGAATTGTTTTCTTTGTTAAAGGGCTTAAAGTGAAAAAAAAAGTTGATGGTTCAACAAAAAAATCTTACTATTAAAAAGACTAGTCATTGGTTCCTATAGCAACTGTTCGACGTAATATGTAGAATAGTAACATTTATTATGTTTAAATATGAAATACTTAAAATATATGTTATATGTATCTAAAAGGTTTTAAATAATCGTGAATCTGTTAGGTATTTATATATAGCTAAAGATCGAGTAAATGCTTCATAAAAAAATTCAAAGATTTCAGTTTCTTTAAACGTTAAAAGTTTTGAAGTAAAACAAATATAAGTTAGCGCGGTTCATATAATTAAAATTGTAGAATTCGTTTAGTAACTTGCGGTAGCCGTTTATGGCTATTTCTTCCTAAATGAAGAATGAACAACTAGAGATGGTAAACAGCCAAGTACGCGAGTTCGAGGTTCAGCGTAAAGCTAGCCTTGATACCAAATGCGGCCAGTTAGAGGCTCGCCCACCTGCTGCCATAACATATAATTATGAGAACATCGTACTCACGTGCCCTCAGTGTGCACGGAGTTTCGCTGCGAAGTTAGACTACATAAGCCATTTTTGAGCGCACCAACGCCATTCCTCAGACTAAGGGCCAAAGTGGTCGTCATGGCCGAAATCGGTAGGAACAGTTGTCATCATCATTTTTTCCCAATGTTATGTGGATGTTATGCGAGAGGAAGGAAGGGAATATTAAGTTAATTGTGTTAATCATAAATATAAAAGAATTCAATGTGTGGAGATAAATATTTATGATAAATGGATTGTAAATGAAACAAACATGCTTAAATTAAACATGTGTAAAAATGACAAAGTCGCGGTTACTACTATTCCTTTCCGCACCTTTAAACACTTGCATTATTTATGAAATCAGCAATGTTGATCTTTTAATTAGACAATTACTTATAATAGATGGTGCCGGTTCATTTCGATTTCCTTCATTTACGATACGGGTGTACTTTGAGCAGTTAGTGCTTCTGGCTTTGGTAGTTCTACAATTTATAATAATGCACCGGAGAGGTACATTTTGGTAGTAACCAAATGAGGGTTTAGCTGACTTAATTAATATGTGATATAGTACAAGATCACCGTTTAAAGAAATTACCCCAGCTTGAGGGTTTTTAAGGCTGTGACAACAAATAAAGTTGTAATATTGTTAGTGCTGTTTTTGTATTTTAACAATGATGTACATTCCTATAATAACAAGAAAATCTCTTTCAAAGATTATGACATATTGTGATGAGCTTGTTCTATAATTAAATTGTGCTAAGTAATGATATTGTTTAAGATAATGCCATAGTGAATTTAGAATACGGACTCGGTTTCGGTTGCAATCACGGTAACACAAATGGAGGATTTTAGTTATTTCATTTTTTATGTTCATTTAACGATACTCCTTTTATGGTAAACTTGGGCCTTAAGGTAATAATAGATTTCAAATCCATGTTCTTCGAAACATTTTATTATTTCTTGAAGTTAATAACATTTTCGTGTTCGTTAAAGCTGAATATTTCTTGAAAATATTAACGATTCCAATATAATCTAATTCCTTTGTCACTATTTATACTTATAAATTCATATTTTTTTACTGTATTATGTTTTATGTCTGTAATAGAGACTCGGGGAGTTTTTGGCGGGATCTTGGAAGTTGGAATGTCATGTAGCGGAGTTTATATTTTACTCATAATCTTGTGTTATCTATATTTTGTAATATTGGTGATGTTTAACAAAATATAGTTTGATTATTGTGCACAAGTGATGTGGATGGAAAATAATACCACAGAGCATGGATACTGACTTGCCACAAAAACTCCCCGAAAAGTTCTAACAAGACGTGGCTGTCTTGTTAGTTCATTGAAATGATCGCAAGAAACTTATAATATTAGGTCTTTACCTATGAAATTGCCGTAACAATGCGGTTCAAAATTCCTTCATTTGTGTGTCTGTTGAGCAGTGCAAGGCACGTCTCGACGCGTACTTCGCGCTGGCGATCATTGAGTTCGTGGGGCACCCATTTGTCAAGCTTTTTTACCTTGCCAATTTAACGCAAATAGACCAATATTGTTTTGACGCTAACGTCGAAAGCTGCTGCTAATTCAGCCGTAGATTGTGTATCATCAGCTTCCACAATCGCCTTTAATTTCTCATTGTCGACTAAAGTCTTCGGACGACCGTGAGGTTCGTTTTTCAGGTCGACATTCCCAGAACGGAAGCGAGCAAACCAATAACAGGTGGTGCGTTGGTTTGTAGTGTTAGCTCCGTAAACGTCGTTGATGTTGCGTGCCGCTTGTGCCGCGTTGCTGCCACGACGGTACTCATATTCCATAATTACTCGAATTTTTAACGTATCCATGATGACAAAAAAGATTGAAATGCGATGAAAATGTAACACTAATCAATAAACAAATGACTACTTTTGGAAAAAGAATTCCATGTTTTTAAAATAAAATTAATTTGAAATTAGAATTCTTAGCCAAACAAAAATGATTTTGATTTGAAATGGCCAGTACTGCAGAACGGCAATTTCATAGGTAAAAGACCTATTATAATTATTTACTCGACAAGGTAGTAATGACATACTAGAAGATGGGTTGCCAAAAAAAATAGAGATTGATAATTTGATTCGTGCGAGTCGAAGATCAATTATCGTGAAGGGAATGGTTTAAAACCACCAAGATATTTAGTTTTTTTTTATATCATAGGAAGCAAAGGAACTGGTGGGTCATCTGGTGGTAAGTAATCACCGCCGTCTATAGACACGGGTAACACCAGGGGAGCCGTTAGTGCGTTGCCATCCTGTGTTTGGGGGAGGTGGGTCTCCGGCGCTCTCACTGACCGAACCAAACGCAACAATGCGAGTACTATTACTTCACGTCGGTGTTTCTGTGAGAGGGTGATAGATACTATTCCGGGCGAGCCGACCCATTCATGCTGAAACCAGTAATATTTTCAGCGTGGCTCTACCACTTATAAAAGTTTAAAGCTGCTAGCTGGTTTCTATCAAAATCTTTTAATACCGGCCACTAGCCAGTATCTGACGCGATTCAACGTCATACACATTACACTTCTAGGTTAATCTGGGTCTGTGTATGTATAATAAATATTATGTAGACACATTCCCTAGAACACGTTTTAAAACTACAACTTTCTTTATAACAGTTCGCCGTATATTATAACATATTCATATACATTAAAGAATGTAGTCAACTCCGTAGCGTAATACGTTGTACTCTTACTTACCAATCTTGTTTTAAAAATTGAGTGTTAATAGTTAAATGAATATTCATTTAATATTAATAATGTGTAATATTATGTCGGTATTGTGCGTATATATAGAATTTTTAAGTGATGTGTGTATTTTACATGCTTTGTCATTCCTATGTTAGTATTTATTTCACCAAAAACGTTATGGTAGTCTTTTATATTATTACTATCCTAATTTATATTATTATATTTGCTGGATGACATATCTTATGTTATATTTTCCGTTTTTGACTGCAGAACCTATTGATTTTAACGTCATCAACGTAGAATAGATTATCCTATTACCGCATTATCATATAGTCATACATGCTTATAGAAATTGTCAAAAGTTTAATGCCGGTATTACTTTCCGTAAAGGTTCTTTTCTGTTACTCCACTTCTAATGATTACGTCAAAATTCACGAATACGGCAGTTATTTTCGACCTTCTTTTATAATTTCGAAATTGGTTAATACATTTTTAACTGCAATAAAAATAAAATGGCCTGCAAGAGTTTCATTGAACCAATAATCTATATTAATTTCATATGTGCCTAAGCGTCAAAAGTGTAACTTTCTGTCGGGAATATTAGGACGGCATTCCGATTTACTGATTGAGGTCAATCAATTTCACTAGAATTTCCAGTCGTCAATTTTTTATATCAAAATAAATATGTGTTAAAATGCTTTACCGAATACTGAATTACAATTTTTCAATATTTTACTCTATAAAGTGTAAAAAACATTCACGCAAATATAGTTTTCTTATGATTTCTCTAATGAATGTGTTTTTTTTATTTTTATACTTTTGTATGTAAGATAATCTAATACCATATTCACTAACAATAAATAATTGATATCAAATATTACGATTAAAATATAATAAAATTAAAAAATGTTCATTTTTCTTTATATGTACTAAGTAGGTTAATATTCTCGTATATTCTGGAATGAGCAGGAAAAAAATATTTATTCGTTTCTGTAAAATAATCATACAACCAGTCCATAGTTAATGATATAATGAGGCCTTTAAATATATATTTATATCGCAATTAGAACTTACGAGATTGTTTTTAGAACATTGTACAATCTATATACGATTTTAATTTATACAAAGAATTTCGAGAAAGATCTACGACACATTGAGAGTTTATACTGATAAATGTATACACTATATTTGTCCAATGGAAAAGGTAGAGGAATTTGTTCTCAAATGCCACCTGCTGGCATATAGATATTGGGTGACATATTTTCAACTCGTCGGTGTAACTAGGCAGGCGGCCATTCGTGTTGGAACCATGCGATGCTCTTATCACTTTTTCTTCAACGAAACCTTCCACGCATTGTAGGCTTTGGATTTACATTAATCAATGCGTTTTCCGAATACATTACCACACAGTTGTTGTTGTTTCAAAGTTTGAATAATTTAATTGTTACACGTTTTTTTAATACGAAAATAAATATCAGAAAAGTTTTTGGAAATCTTGTTAGATTGCACATAACTTGTAAATAATAGGAATGTTGAAAATGTGATAATTTCAGAAGATTTAAAGACTAAATATAACCTAAAATGTAGGGGAAACATAATTCTCCAGATGTCGAGGCCCTGCTATTTCAGGTTGTAATTTGTGACTAAATATAGTAAAGAACAGATAACATGATAAAAAACGTCCTGCTATTATATTTTTGTACTTGTCAATTCCTTTGTTACAGTAGAATACTTGCATTTTTTGTTGTTGAGCCCTTTACATCTCGTTCTAATAATAAGCCCTTGTGCTTTTACTGAGAATAATACTAACTCCATATTGAAGTATGACTTAATTATACCAAACTATTGAAAGAGTAATTTGTCATTAAGTAGGCTAGAACAATTTCAAATTTAGTTCAAATAAAAACTACTCCTTCCACGTTTTAGTCTCAATACCTGTATGTTTCATAAATTCGGTCACGTTGCTGTGTATCGGTAATAATACTGCGTATTTCAATTATTAAGCATTTGCCTGAATCTATTTAAAAGAAAAATATTAGTGCGTCACGGTTTGGGTTCAAGTGGCGAACAATGGGTCATCTAGAAGTTTCTACCTTTGCATCCGCAAACCAAATTAAGTCGTCGATATAACTCATCTCATCGAGGTTACCGTTGTTTTTAAGACTACGTAGTGTTTACTATGAGGTGTTGTTAGTTTGAAGAAAAAAAAGCTTGTTTTTCAACTGGTTTGGTAAACATCGGGGTATGTTAACGAAATTTCTACAGTATGTGCTTATTATTAAAATAAATGTTATTATTCTTGTAAAATATGTTTTATTATGTGTGATTAAGAATGAGGTTTTAAGAAAAAAATTGCATTCTTTATAAAGTTATGGAAACATTGATTTGTGGTATCGAGATAATATTTTCAGTGCACTGGAGCTTATCGCGGTACGGAAATCCTGTGCTAGTGATCGGCGGGTATCGCTTCAGGAAGAACGGAAAAGTAGTCGGTAATCGTGTGACCTGGCTGTGCATAAAGTCCGACACCGGTTGCAAGTGTTACGCGATCACAGAGCACGGTCGCATCATCGCAATGGGGCACACGCATGAACACAATATAAGGAAACGTTTTCGGAAACCGAATCATAAAAAGAGCATCAAAAGAGTGTTAAATTCATTTATAAACGGACGATATCGTAAATATTCGTGTTCTTGATAAATTCAATTTTACGTAATGTGCTGGTCTTTTCAGTACAGGGATCTACAGTTTGACTGCAACCGTAGTACCGCGCCTTAGGTATGCGCGGGAATGTGGGGAGTGGAAAGGAAACAGTATGAACTCACATGAGATTCATAGTGTCAGACAGATTGATACGATACCAAAGCACAATTTTTTGAAGCTATATATTTACCAATCCCCGTTTTTGTCCAGTATGATTTTTAGATAAGTACAAATAAAGAATAATGAAGATAAGTGAAATGATTATTTAATTCTTGGAAATATAAAAATATATTTGTTACATGAAAATGAAAAAGCGACTGACATATTAAACAAAAAAAATCTATTTATTGGGTAAATAAATTACACTGACAATTCTGACATAGATTCTCGAGATAACGCACGACCCATCTTTAGATATTTTATCTCATGTGTGCGTGACACAGACAGTTCGTAACAACCGCTTTGCCCCCCCGTCTCGCCGTTCGCTTACCTATAACGTGGGTTGCGGTCAGACTATAATAAAAAAGGCGGCAAAATCATATAATGTCTACATGGATTATTTTTTTACTAACAATAGATCACTATTAATAAGCAACAATAATCTTTAGTAATACGTGGGGCGCACTGGTTAAAATGATTCATTATTTCTCAAAATGTTTTCCCTCGGCTTCAACTCACTTTTTCATAGGAATAAACCAATTTTGAAATAATTTAGTACACTCCTCCGTAATGACGTCGGACACCTGTTTTATTATACTTTTCAACAGCATTTTCTCATTGGAATTATGCAAACTGACTTAAAACAGTCTACTTGCTTGGTGCTTCATTGCCTAAAACAGTTTGAGTAGCGGCATTATGCTGATCCCCCAAGCTACCTTTAAAATCGTAGTAAATGATATTACGAACATTTTCACGAGTTAAATCCATGGCAACGTAGACACGGAATATTAAAAATGGCACTAAAATATTTAAAAAAAACAACTGACAAATATATAAAATAAAGCCAAAGAGATCCATTTTCAAATATCGTAATTACTTTTTAAATATTCTTAATGTAAGTAAGTGGCCAGCTCCGATAATATTAGTGCGTAGTATGTTTTTGTTAATTTTTCGTAAAACAAAAAAAAATCATAAAATTCTGTTTCATGGACTTCGCCGCCTTCTTAGACATCTCAGTTGTAGTTTTTTATGTCGTACAAGTAGTTTCGTATAGGGAAGGTTTGCAATCTGAATCAAAATATCAAATTTCTATTTCAAATATGTTTGTTTCTACAAAAAATTAATATTAATATATTTTGTATTTGAGGTTACTAGATATTTTGTAAGTTATATTAAAAAAATTAAGTATAAAATGACTTGTTTCTTTTAATCCCATTATATTTCACTCATATGTCTGATTATAATATCATGTTATTATCACTGAGTAGTATTATATTTTATAGTTATTATGAGTTTGTAGAATACACTTATAGGTATTTCACTGGGTATTAACAAAATCGTTTAGTTGCAGGCACCGGCAATCCTCCTGAAACTACACCAACATTGGGTTTGCCGTTCCCTTTTCCTTGCTTCCCTGGACAATTTCGGTACTGCCTCAGCAAACGCGGGAAGCCTGCGATAGAAGTTGGCGCGCACAGATTTTGCTTTAACGGCCGCGCGGCCAGTGGGAAAGTCTGGTGGCGATGTTCCCGGAACCCGCGTTGCCGAGCCGCAGTTCACACGTTTGGATTGAGGGTTGTGCAAATGAACAGTGCACACACATGTGGTGTAAGGGCTACTCCACTTAGACCTATGTTCTAAGTCCTGATGTATCATCGAAAAGAGGAACAAAATGTCAATTTTAGTTTCATCGAAACGACCACTGGCTCTCGAAATGTTGTTGGATTTCGGCACAGGTTTTGATCTCAATTTTTATATTTATTGATCAAAAGTATTGGGAAAATGTATGTAACTTAGAAGGATTTACATTTTCGGATAGTCGTGAAATCATGCTCTTGTGCCTTTGCCAGTGGTCTGTGAACAATAACTCCAAATATATGTATACGCTCTATTATTAATATAAACGGACAGTTTAACAAATATTGGCGAACTTCAGTTTGCTCTATTAACGATCTATAATCCTTATACTCCAAAGAGATTATAATCTTTACCGTATATTATAATATATTGTATTGTCTAGATGCATTTATTGGTAGATATTTTTGCGCTGTGTAAAAGTATACGAGATATTTTATAGGATTTACGTAGTGATGACCGTACGCGATATATTTAGAGACTAGCAGTTTTAGGTGAGAGCTTGAATGTTTACGTCATTGGTTTTTTTTTTCACCTATCTAAGTGCCTCCATACGTGAATCGTCGTATAATATGTCTTATAATAATACAGTATTTATTATTGAATAGGAAAAAAGCTATTAACTATATGGATCCATTTATTTTTGTTCTATAAAAAATGTTGAAAATGATTGACCTTTAACTTATTTCAAATATAAACCTCAAGGAAAACGTAGTTTTTTACAAAATTTTGTTTATGTTAGTTTTTATGAAAATCGAATGATTATTCCGACAGATTACTTTCTATGAATTTCGTGATCACACAATTTAGGTTCATATATATGTTTATAAATTATTCACTGGCAACAATTAATCTCCTAACCAGTTTTTCAAAATTTTAATTTTTACAACACTTTTTTGTATAATGAAAATTTCGGCTACTTTTAAAAGTACATTTTAAAATAAAAATCGAATACCTTGAATATTAATCCTGCATAAAAGCAATATTTTTTTTATCGAGAAGTCTTCGATATTTCAATTTGTTTACTTAACATTTTTAATATATTTAGTTTTTTAATGTTTATAAAAAATATAAATGTAGATAAATCCCGTAAATACATAAGTTCATCTCTAACGTGTGACTCATCATTTTTTTAATTTAAAAGGATTCGAAACTTTCATTATAAAAAAATATTGTTAAAATCAAAAATTTGTTTGGGCATTCATTCTTGATAGTGTCTATAAAAAATTATACTAACCTCAATTCTGTGATCAAGTAGGAAATGGGGGGTGCATTTGACGTGACATTACACATATTCTTTCTTCAATATTTGAATGTAAACAAAATCATTGTCTAATGTCATTTCGTTGTGTGGAGACGACTATTAATTTATTATCAAAAAAATTTGGGTTTTATTATTGACTGTGTAAAGGAGATAGATGTACTTATGGAGGTACTTACACAAGCATTAAGCCTATATTTTTTTCTATACAAAATGTGAATGAAAATAAGTACTATAATCTTTTTCAATCAAGCCAGTTATTTTATTAATTAATTTATATTCAAGATAAGACATGTCCTTATGAGAAAGAAGCTCTCGCCTCTACTGCATGCCGCTATTTCATTGTATTCTTCCTCGCGCAACGGTCCAGATGTAGTTTTACTGTACAAAGTGATAGTTCTCTTATGATACTGAGTATTTTTATATGTTGTTTTTACATTATTTTTTTAACTATTTTATTCGTGAATATGTGTACATAAAGTTAATCGATTGTTGGAATTGGAGTTTTGACTCTACGGTTGTTGGTTTCGGTTCCGGATATTAGAATGCTACGGTTATGTCGTCATATATGGTTAGGTTGTAAGACGAAAGTTTATTGAATGAAGTCATGACATGTATACGATTAGGAAGTAAAATAAAGAAGTTGTTAATGTAGGGAATTGCATTTATTGAAAACTCATATTTATAATAATACTCATGTATACGTTATAGAATTAAGTTTATTTTCTTTAGTGAGAATTATTTAATATTTTACATATGTATATTTTTTATAATGATTTTGATTATGTACTTAATTTTAAAAGTAATAGATTTTATATTGTAAAACCTCGGTTTTATTTAACGAAGTAGTATAGAATATCGGCGGCTACGCATTTCAAAATATTACTTAAATCAAGCGGTCTCTTTAATTTTTGTTGATATTAGTCAATTTGTTAAGAATTTCTTTCTGTTCGGTTTTACGAAACAATATTTCGATTTATGCTAGTTTAAAAAAAAACAAAAGATGTTATTGTTAATATACTTAAATGAGCCTAAATTCTTTTTACAACAATTAACGATTACAATTTTATGTGAAATATTACTTTTTAACTAATTAGTTTAGACTATGATTTCCACGGCTCAGATCTTGCTCTCACACCGACTGAAATATGTTTTTATTCTTCCATACCTTCCATACCTTTCTTTGTATTAGAAAGAATATTGTCAATATTATATTTATTACCATTTTAACAAAAACTGTATATCCACAAATAACAGAAATAGGACCTTAAGACCTTTGGTTATATACGTGTATATAATCAAAGACTAAAACAGTAAAAATATATCTTTTGAATTGACTAACGCTATTGACCTGACATGACGGGCCTTTACAGCTTCACTGGACTACAGTGAATATCGACTTATGCCCGATTTCTGAGGTACTTTAATTGTAGTTTATCTGTTCAATAGCGTTATCGGTTCGATGACTTGTGTAATTGTGTTTCTGAATACACAATCATACGATAAATGTCACTAAAATTCAACGGGCCATTCGGCAGTTTATCTTATGGATAAATTTTTTGAGTCATTAACTATTGGTAATTTAACCGAGTATCTCAGAAACCGACCACTAGTGCATATATTTATAAGTATTTGATGTCGCCTTTGAAATTTGTATAAGTAATATTTTATTGTGTAGCCGCTTTAATAATGTTAACCGAATGAAAATGTTTACCAAGTAATAATTACAACAGTTTAATTACCATATAACAGAATACAAAATGTATACGATAGCATTATGTTAACCTTCGAAGTATTATTTTTAAAGTATTATTTTATTGTGATAAGATATTTTATTACTATCATTACGTATGTTTAGTGTTGAAGATAATGTGGAAACAAAGGTAGCTGTAAGCGGCTGTTGTCGATATCGGAATCTTTACGCTCTGTAGTGAGTATTGAAGAAAATGAGTACGTACGTTCGAGAATTGTTCTCTCGTATTTAGGGTACAAAGATATGATTATTATATTGTGCTGAAGTACCAATGTGTTTTCATTTATGCTTACCCTTTCACTTATTACTAGTTTCGGATTGTTTTGTAAAGTTTTTAATAGAGTACTTATACAAAGTATGTTGACTAAAATAATAATATTATAAATGGGCCTTTGGAAAGTTGAGCAGATATTACAATTATCTGTTGTATTTCTAAAGAAAAAATATTTTCAAAGCGTTTCACACGACTCATCATTACGAGATCTATACATTATGACAGTTCTCTATGTATAAACTGTTTTTTCTTTTTAAGTTTCAAATAAAGTGCTGTATTTAAACTACGGTTACTTTCACTATTACATTAAAAGCCATCTAGAAATATCTAGGAGCTAAGCTAACTAGATTCTTAAGAAAACTTGCATTAAAATTTTCTAGAAAACGTGAACAGTTGTTGCTAGAGAGTAACGTGCTTGTGTGTTTCGTGAGGTGGTACATTTTTAATTAAACCTGTAAGCAGCTTTTCATATTTTTCAACACGAAGAGAAATAAGGCATATTGCCGGTATGTGATACGCAATAGGTCTGACCGCAATTATTTTGCAGGATGGTTCTACATACGATCAGCACGCGGTGGTTTGCACCTAGTTGCCGACGGTCATATATTCTACGAAGACGGCGGTTCCCATCCTCGTCGTGTTACTTGGAGGTGTGCAAGATCTTATCAAAAAGCTGAACGTTGCCAAGTCGCGTTGTGCCTGCGAGACGGTCGGTTAGTGTATTTCCGTGGCTCCCACAATCATCCGACTACGTATAACCCTGCGAAACATGAGTCAAGGAAGTTCCAGGTTGATCCTATGGGCAAGTATAAGATAGTGGCAAGTTCGGCGCCAAGGCCAGGTGTAGGAATATCTGCACCAGTGCCCATCGTCCCCACGTCACCACACGCAGCTATGCTGCTCTAGGCCTGGCGCGACCTCCTTGTCCGCGGTCTTCTAGATGGAAGACATTAATTGTGGACTCGGAGTGTCGCTACTGCTTACGTTCCTCTTTGAACGTTGTATTTACTAAAAGATATATAAAGAAACAAAAAATATGGCACTGGCAGGCTGCGATTTCGGTCTATAAAATTGAACCATAATTTTTGTTTTTCTTATTAATAGTAAATATTGATATCCAAAAATTAAAGCCTTATTATGTTATGTAGTTGCCAAAGGTAAAAAGTCTTTGTAATAAGTAATAGAACAGTGTATTCGTAATACAGTTGATTGGATAGGACATGATACGAATTATTAGGGAGCAGATACTCCTTTTATTAGATTCACCTTGTTTTGAAACTAAATGATATCTAAACTAAATCTATAGGCCGATGTGGCGCTTATTAATCTTCCATTTAGATTTAGGATGCCAAGAGTCCTTAGAGACATGTGATATCAAAGTAACCGCTCGCTAAAAATTTTGATAAAGATATATTATTGAAACGAAAATGGCATTAAGGTTGCTTTACCGTACTTTAACGGTCATTAAAAACTATTAATGAAGGAGAACAAAATATATATAACGTGATCGTGCAATATTCTCATACCAAAATGTTTAGAATTTATGTATACAAACTGTATAGCTTTAATTATAGCGTAGCCGTCTTGTTGATGCTTTTTTTATAAAAAATCTATTTATTGACCGCACTGTAGTATGCGGAACGACTGATTCACGATGTTACGAAATACTCCAATATTTATGATTTGTATTTAGACGTAGAGTTAGTTGAGGTACTTTGTAGAATAAATACATCAGCTTATGAACAAAATGATACGAGCGATAGTTTTGTATTTTAGATGTATGATAATTAAATTATGACAATTATGTATATTACTTAATTGTAGGTACGCGTAGACGGCAGACTAAATCTGTAGGTCACTGTAACCAGATAGTGGCTCGAAGTATGTTTACCTTAACATATAATTTATTACTACATTTTAATGTTTAAAATACATTTGTTTACAATTTATTCTTAGTAACGATACTGATTACTCCTGCTAAAGTAATAATCAATACCTTATATAGTTATGTATAATTTATTTATTTTGTTATTTATTTATTAACTAGTTGTATTATGACATTATAATTTTATACTGTATATCATAAATCATAAATGAAAAAAATTCTTTTATTGTCCATTTATAACCAATATTATATAACAACCAGAAATTGTTTGAGGATTAAAATTTTTTTACTTCTGTTGGACATGGTAAAATCCACGAAGTATCTACTATTAAATTATTGAACAAATTTACTTACCAGGCGAAATAGAGACACTATTCTTTGAAGTAAATTTTTAGATTGCAGTGAAATCCTTTATCGAGTACTCAACAATACAGAGATTAATTACGGTAAGATCGTTATTGGCCTAATAAATTATATTTTTAACGAGTGATCCTTGGTGAAATTACGAGATCATAACGACAATAAAATAATAAAGTAATAATACTATTTAAACAGTTTCAAAACTATCAGTGAAGACCCGTCGACGATCTGTTGGCGATCAGCTCTTAAAGATTGGACCACATTGGTACAAGTTGGATGCTTATTACAAGAAGAAAAGACGGTGGCTGTGCGCCAGTGGGTGTGGCGCGCGGCTTCATACAATAGGAAAAAAAGTCGTTTTCACGGAAACAAGGCATACATGCAAAAATTTGAACTCAACTGTATAACGTACATTACTTTCTAATATGCAAGCTCAGTTCAATGAGGTGTGGCATAATTTTTTACATCTTTGTTGTTGTACATAACTGATTTTTTGTTTGTATTTTTAGCGGTGTTTGTATCAAATATTAATTCTTTTTAAATGTGATTGTTATGTAATGATTATAATGTAAACGTTGATAGTTTTGCATATATCTTAGAATTTCAAGTTTTAATTTGATTGATTTAAATGTTGGGTTAGAAAGGTGAATTTTACGGTTATTGAAAATATTTTGGCAATTACGAATAGTTGTCGATTTGTGTAAGGTTATGTCGTGGTTGGATTTTGATTCTCGCATGAATGAAAAAATATAGATACGATAAAATGTGGATACGATAAAAATATGACACGCAACTATACATGAATAAGCCTTTATATATAGAAAGATATATATTGAAATTTTGAATTCGTTATTTCAAAGTTAAGTTCAAATAATTCATAGAGTTACCGATCTTCGTGAATTTGTACAACGAAAAATAGCTAAAATATGTACATTGAATGTAACGTACCTACCTATAGTAATTTATATTGCGTGATAAACCTTTTCATTACCCACCTTTATAGTAATATAATTAATGTACGCGTATTAAGTAATATATAATGAATGAACAATTGAGATTAATTTAAAAAGTGAAAATTTGTTTTATTTTGTATCCCAAATTTTTTTCCAATCAATCTACTAAAGAAAATTGGAAGTAAATTAAAACGATTTGAGATTTGTATATTCTAATATCTATGTTCGATTTCAGTAAGAATAGTGTACAGCAAGCAGGGTTATCCGAAGTTGTGTCGCAACGGGTATTATTATCGGGCGCATAATGCATATAGGAATCAGCCTAAGGTATTGTGGTATTGCGCATCGCGAAGTAAGTCTGCTTGTAACGCTATATTACGTACCTACAACTGGGAGCTGGTCGGTGTGTCTGGGGAACACAACCACGACCGCTGACAACCGGCAGTGCGTGCGCTTGAGTCAGTACGGCGCATGCGCGACATGTCCATATTACATCTACGTGAAATATTCAGACTTTATGGTGAAAGGTTAGCTAAGTGTAACAACAAAGCAACCACGATAACTTTATGAGTTATATTTTGTTTGTAAGCTCGTTTCGAATTATCTTTTTGGATGAATTTATTCTTGTACTATAATCGTATTACTTTCTCGAACTCGTATCACAAAATATCCTTCTTATATTATACTAGCGGTTCCGGAGGAAGTTGTCTCGCACTGATATAAAAAAATTAGACAAATTATATACCCAAACCTTCCTCATGAATCACTTTATTTACTGATGAATACGGCATGGAAATCCGTTCAGTAGATTTTGAGTTTATCGCGAACAGACAGACAGACGTGGCAGAAGACTTTGTTTTATAATATGTAGTGATATTAATTTTAAAGTAACGGTACGAGAAGTTGAGAAAGTGCCACAATACTTTGTTTATAGCTTTAGGTTCTTTTACAATTGCATTTTGAATGAATGAATGAATTTTGTAAATTTGGGACTATAACATTCATATCATATGCAATAATCGATAGCAGAATAGTCACAAAAGAGAAAATAAAATAAACTTATTTTTATGTGATAGTAAATATTCCATATAATTTTTAGACGTTATTTGCTATTTTTCAATTGTGAGCATATATATCAGATTGTCCTTAATTTAAGTAAAGTATAAGAATAGGTTATTTACAACAGAAAGCGTAGATTTAGTTCCTAATGCCATATTCTCAGTAGTTAATTGTTAATAAAAGTTTTTTTTCTTTAAACCATTGTAGGTTCTAAATATTTTAAGCGATATATTATGAATTGATACAATTGCTTTTATATATGTGACTTCAAATTTTTCAACAATGTACAAATCACGACGTAATAATAACTAGAGTGTTAATGTCTGTACTCAATTATAATAATCATAGATTTAATGTTTTTTTTTCATTCTTCTCAAGTTTTATTTGAAGTTACATTTTATACACAAATTATACTGTTGATATGTAAGTGTGTATATTGGATTTATGTTAATTTATGAATCGATTTGGATTTGTGGATATTATGAATAGGCAGATCATTGTTTAGTCAAGTGATAATAATATTTCATAGTTAAGATGTTCTTATGTATGTATATGCTCTTGTTTTTATGCATTAATATAACTATTTTTTCTACATATATATAATTAATAGATACTTCAAGAACATAGGTATATGTATGTATAACGAATGCGGACAAGATTTAGCGTTATTTTTCTTAGTTTATGTTATATTTTGATTGATGATAATGTGATTGAAATTGTTAATGCTGGCATTTAGTTTTATGTTAAAATTAACTGTACGAATATTAAAATTTAATTACTTATAGGCATTAAATATTATCGATTATTTAACAATGTTTTATTAAATAGAGAAATATTTCTTTATTTCCTTCATTATTGTTATTATTAGTGGTTTGTAATATATTTTAAATTCGATATTAATTTAACTGGTCAAAAATGCCGGTCGATCATACAAATGTAAATGTCATTGTGGTACAATGTTGATTTGATCAAACGAAAGTTTGAAATGGTAATTGTTGCTTACTCATTTTTTAATATTATATTCCTATTTTCTTATTTTGATGGTTGTTTTGTGGATTTTGACGCAGCTCCGGCTGTGTACGTGCCGTCGCGGACGGGGAAGTCGCTGCTCTTACACGATGGTTATACCTTCTATTTGAAGAATATGCAAGCGCATGGAAGGAAGCAGTGGTATTGCTCGTCACGCGATATGGCGGGCTGTCGGGCTGACGTCATCACGGCCCCCGCGAGGTCGGGATCTGGGGACATCCTGTTTTTAGTACGTGGACGTCATATACACGCACCACCGAATTATTATTTTACGCCAGATGGAAAGTATGTTAGGAAAAAGGATGTTTACCACAGGTACAGATAGCAACATCGAACGATATTTGAGCTACGTTTTTGCGTTTTTGTCATGTTACCATTGATATACAAAAACCCAAGATGCACGCTTAACGTCTCACAGCCGGCACACAAAAATGAGTGCATAATTTTGGATTATGCAGTCACTTCAAATAATCTCGCGCCGCTTGCGTCTTTGTAAGAACAACTTTAAATCATTCAAGTGAGGTTGAATTTGCAAAATCATAAGTTTATCGCATAACTATAATACGTATAATACGTGGATGTATATTGGGAAGTTTTTGCGGCCGGTTTTGAGCGCTACTTTTATTTGAGACTGTGTGTCTTGGGTTTTTATATGTCAATGCATGTTACACATAATTATTAATGTTTTGGTTTATTTTTATTGTTCCTGAAGCGTTTAGGGTATTGGGTAATTCCTAACGTTTTTAAAAATGTAGAAGTAGTAGATATTACATTGATAAACATTTTGCATAATATTGTTATAATAAATTGAGAATTCCCCGTTCAAGAGGAAAATGATATTGTAACAAAAACGTGTAGTTTAATTTTATGATTTAAATAGAAGTTGCATGTTGAATAAAATACTATATAAGTAGGTTAATAATTAAAAATCATAAATATATACATGTAAAAGTTGACATTATACGAAAGTAATTATTTTTATGTATAAATTATATGAATAAGAGGAATTTTTGTAATAATCAGAAACGTATTCTTTTTTTTTATTTTTTTTTTACGGCAATCTATGTTAAAATCAAAGTTTTTATTGTATTTTTTTCTCTTTGTGTACGACTTTATTTTTAATATTTGTTTTTTTTTTACTTTGTGCCTTGTACTCACGTTCGGAATTATACTCATAGAATATTGTTGCAAAGTTGTTAGTGTAAAAGTTCCTAAATTAGTAATAATGTCACAATAAAGTTACGATACGATCCGATCTGCAGCTTGTTAATATTTTTTCATTATAAGTATCTACAAGTACTTAATGTAGGATGACGTGTAATTTTAGTTTATTTTTAAAATTTACGAATATAGTATATAATACAACTTTATGTTAAAATGTATTTTGAAGAATCGTTGCTTTGTTTTATTTCTTGTCTTTTTCCTCATTTTTAGATTGGCTTTCGTTGTGCAACAGACGTTCGTGATGAAATACATGTCTCTAAAATTGATTTATAAACATCGAGTTGGACTTCAAATCAGTTGATAACCTGTAAATTCATTTAAAGAAAATATAAACACCCATTTTTTTTATTCATTTTTAAAATCCTTTGATAGGCTCCCAAACAACAAAAAAATTATTTTTTTTATTCATTATTTAATTGTTTATTAGTTTAACAATTTGTTATAAACAAATATTGACCAGCGTTATATTTTTTTTCTGAAGCAGAAAAAAATTATGAAAACAGCCATATCTTTAAAAGTGCCAAACAAAATTTTTTTTATTTATTATATAAATAATTAACTAAAAAAACTAAAAAATTTTTTTTGGCCAAACTATTCAAAAGTGTAAATTATGATTTTTAAAAGCAAAATTATTTCTTAAGTAATTATTTAAACAATCGAAATATAAAAAAATCGATTTTAAACAATTAAAAATTAATATTAAGAAAAAAATTTTTTTTTAAATCATAATTTTCTCTAAACAACAAAATAGCAAAAAAAATTTTGAATTTATAGGCCAATTATTTATACCTTTTATCCCATTATTTATGCCAACGGAGATTGGGAAAAAACTTGTTAATTAACAATTGAATAACTTTTTGAAAAATGGTGATAAAACTTTTTTTTCTACGGGGCTCGATTCATTCAAGTGTTCAGAGGCTACTAGAATTTTTTCAAATTTTTAAAATGACATTTTATGTTATTAAAAAATTATTTCTTTTGATAAACTCTCTTTAGCGGCAGCGCGCGCATGCCGTAACAGCAACGCGGAGCCCTATTTTCAACGTCAAAAAAATTTAATTAATTATAAATAATGGAGAAATAGACAATTTTTTTCGGCCAACTAGTCAAAAGAGTAAATTATGATTTTTAATCGGAAATTTCCTCCTCTTTAACGAACTTTTTTCAAAATTGCTTAAATGTTAATATTTTTTGAGTTATTAACGAAAAACTAAATATCATTTTTTTTTCATCTTATTTTGTTAATAACAATTGCAATTTTTTACCTGCCCCAAAATCCTTCAAAAACATCTTTCTAGAGGTGATTCCGAATCGAATGAGCTATCGCTCATATTTTTAGGACCTTTATCTCTATTTATCACGATTTTGAACTTGTTGACTAGACTATTAGTATTACATTCAGAAACAGGGTAACTTATAGATGGTCATAATGGTTCACTCGATCATGGTTCGCGTCGCTGTTAACAATTTTGAACTACATAATATTTAAAGGATAACTGAAAAATATTTTACTTGCTTTTTAAAAAATAATTCAATTGATTTTTGTGTAAACTTGTAAAAAGGACCAAGGATTCATAAATGAGTCGTTACATTTCAAAATTGACTAAATCTAATTTTAAAAGTTCATATAACATGTTAATTAATTATTTTTTCCAGTTTTTATACACCGAGAACGAAGTTCAAATTTTGCGGTCCATACGGTTTTTAGTTTATTTTAATGATCTTTGTTTATTTCACAATTAAAATGTGCAACATTTGAAGATCTTTAAAAATAACGTAAAATATTAGGAACGGCTTATTGGATTTTTCTCATTTTGAAATGTAACCTCAAATGTATCATTTAGTACAGCGTGGTTAACTATTCTTGAACATATTTTTTCTGCTTCCACAACACAACTCAAGTATGTAATATATACACGAGTTGTATTTTATAGAAATCCTTTATCATAACGTACTTCTATTACACGGGTAGCGTATCGTCATATCATAACGTACTTCTATTACACGGGTAGCGTATCGTCATAAAGTATTCATCTTAAAGGATTTAAGCAGTAACGATAATCATTTTCTATTCTATCGTTTTAAGTCATGTAGTTCAAAACAAAAGACTTAATTTTACGTAATACTCGAGGGGGTTGTGAATGAAACGTCGTAGCTTTGCCCGTAAATGCGTAATAGGATTGCTACGCAATTGTGGATCGCGTGGGCTGGTTGCGTAGTGGGTGATGTGGGCGGTTGGCGTAGTGTGGGCGTACTGTTACGTAAACATCTATAACTGCGTAGTATTTGTGACCTTTTACTTGTACTCTACTGTTTGATTTTATAGTAAATTTACGCCACCGTAACCTAATTAGTAGATGTGCAGTACCAATTAATTATATAATTGTACTACAAGCGGTAAAAGTTCAGCGGCATTATGACACGGTACCGCACTCTGCACATACTTCCGTACACTTTAATATAGGTACTTATTATTTTTATTTCTTGAGTTTATCTTGTTGCAATAGATTCAGATGCTCTGAAATAACTACACATAATAATAAGTAATTAAATTTACACATTTGGAAAAGTATAACATGTATCTATTGGACTTATATTCATTACTTTGATATAAAGTAAGTAATATGGTAAAAAAAGAGTTAATATAACGATTCTTACTTTTCGTATTAAATGATCTTGCATATAGAGTTATATATACTGATTGAATAACTACCTATAATAAAACTATTAATTCTTTGACTTTTTCCCGCCAGACTTAAATTATTCCTGGATTTGCAAACGAACTCATAGGTCTCTATTACTAATGGATTAGGAAAGGAACGTAAATGTATAAAATGTACACTTTATTGTTATGAAAAACTTTAAAGTACCATTCTATAATCTATAAACATTATGAGACGTAATCGCTTTTCGTAGTCCGATGAAGCTGTTAAGGACCTTGCTAGGTAATTGCATAGTCAGTTCGAAAAAAATTGCTTTTCTATTTTGTCTGTGTGTTACATTATTGTACTCACCAACGTAAAAGATTTTGATACAGTGGTATTTTACGTTTTACAGTTTTATCGTTTAGGTAATTTCTTTTGGAAGGTTTATATGTATGATACGTGTATATTAAATTTATATAAAATAAAGTAGAGAATAATCAAAGTATTCTCATAAAGTCGTAAGGAGTGTTAGCGCGCTAACATTGGAAACCCTGGCTAAACCTTACATCAAAATACAGTTGCACGCTGCCCTACATCTTTGAAAGCCTACAAAAAAGTCCGCTATGGTATATGTCGATCTCCTAAGGATAACTCACAGTGATCATTTTTATCTGTTAGATATTATTAAAAAATAATTGGTTATGTACTTCCTTATTCATTTAAATACATTCGTTACGTTGGTTGGGTATTTAATATAGGTTTAAATTACCCTTTCCGGCATGTTATTTCAATGAATATCTTAGCAAATATCTCAGATATAAAATAATACGAAACAAAAAAGAGTTGCTTGTGTAAAGATTTGACGTAGTTTAGCTGCTATGACTGATGCACTTTAAATATCAAGGCCCCAAAGATAGACCTAAATCGGTTTAGTTATGTAGTCACATTAGTACACTGCACCCATCCGAATATTTGGCGATAGTGTTTATCAACAATATATCAAGAATAACTTAAAACAGTGTAAAGGCATGGTGATTGTAGCATTGGAAACCATTTTAAACGATGTCCTTGAACTGTGTATTCTGTACATTATACAAGAATATTTCCGATGTAATGTAGTAAATATTAAATGTATTTAGTTTTCCGATACGTAATAGATACGTACCATAGAAAACAAATATATTTGTATATATTATTGGGGTTTTTGACGGGATCTTGTGTTATTTGAATGTATATTTTGTAATATTGGTGGTGTAATATAGTTCGGTTATTATGCACAAGTGAAGTGGATGGGAAATAATACCACGGAGAATGATTTCTGAGATGCCACAAAAACTCCATGGAAAGTTGTAACAAGGGAGCCACCATCTTGTTAAAACATTGAAATTATCACAAGGTACTTGAAATATTATATATTACCTACTCGATAATGGCAGTAATAATCTAGAAGATTGGTTGACAAAAATAAATAAATTTAAAAATCTATATTATGTTATCTTCTATAATATTGACAAAATATTTTCTAGTAGAGGTAATTTATGTGAATTGGGTTTAAATATTGGTAGCATAAAAAAATCTGTTGCTAACGATAATATTGCCCAAATTTATTTAAATAATCTTCAAAGCATTCCCGAATATGTAATTACAGTGAAAAAGTTCCCCCGCATTTACTATTAAGATAAACAGTTACAGCACCACAATATAATATATTCTAAGACATGAATTGCGCAGTTCTACCGGATCAATACAACCTACAAAGTTATGAAAGAAGAAAGTTCGGCAGGGCACGGGGAATCGTATGGGCGTGCCCTTCCATCCCGCTATAGCCTAGTTACGCCCTGTATGCCCTAATTTTGACGTAGTATATCTCGACCTCTCTGTGTGGAGGCGCTGCGAACGCGCCTGTGTGCGTGCCATCTGCGTAACCGTGGGTTACGCACCCGCTCGTGACGTCACTTGTTTGTTTTGGTATTACGCAGTTATCTTTAGACTAACGGCGTACCTAGTATGAATGAAAATATGTAAGGTTTTTAAAATTATTCCTTTAAAATAAAAACACGTCGTCATGGTAGCTTATAGTAGCCAATTACTCATTCATACCGCATTGAGATAACAGTTTTAACATTATATTTCTATCTGATTGAATTTTACCTAATAATTAGCTTTTGTTATCTATTCTATTATGGGTTATACAATAATGTTGCATTGTCTTTTTTTCAATTAAACATTTTTTTTGGAATTTGAGATTGAAATTGAAAATTTGATAGTGAGTTACGCAGTCTATTTTATTAATTACTATTAAAAAGTTTCATTCTGTATACACAAGTAGGTAGTACTTAATTTTGTGTTGTAATATTAAATTACATACTAATAGTACGTCAATATTTACAGGACAAATAAATAATAAAAGTATATTTTAAATATATAAAATTATTAATTAAATATGAAAGGGTGGCCCGGCAGTGGATCTGTGTAAGAAGGGTAAAGGCACGAGGCACGCAACACCACCCTGTGGCGTGCGGTACCACGTCAGCCGGCGAGACATGCGCGTGGCGCCACTCGTGTTCTGGTGATGGTGGCCCCAATCGATAATGCCCTAGAATCTCACTCCCGAGTGCCCCTCTCTCCTCTCCCGATGCCCTAACTCCCATGCCTATCAAATTATAACATCCCATTGTAGTAATAAGGTCGTTTTTACGTTTCCTCCCCGGGAAATGTTTCCTTTATATTTAATGGCCGCTATAAAATATCTTTTGATGCAGAGTATTTGTGTTTCAATACTTTTATTACGTTGTTATGTGGAGACATCTCGGCGGTTTGCTGCGTAGGTTTGTATGATACATATGTGTTTTATATGCATATGTATGCGTAATAAAATGTTAAGATATTTATTTGGAAACCTAATTAATTTCCAATTTGACTTATATCACATACTTCATTGTACACTTATCTAGATTAACGTAATAGGTTAAACTTTGGAATATAACGACAGTAACAATAAGCATAAAGTGTTAATAATACATTGAATGAAGAATAATCACTGATAACTTATACAAATACGATATAGGAATTAACAACACCCACGATCTCGTTCTGAGACATTTTCTGTGTAATGGATTTTGGAAATAAATAAAGCCAGAGAGGCCAAACCAGTAGCAGCAGCACGTGACACGCGCCACCCTAAATGAGGAATTGACTGTAGCCGATATATCAACCTTACTCTACGCTTAAACTACGTTGAAACTTTCGGAACTCTAAAAAACTTGACGAGGAACTTTAACCATTAAACTTTCGATAGTCGATAAGCCTATCAAAAAAATTACAAGTGACACATCCAAATTTATGTTTATCTACGTAAGTATTATCACTTTATGTGAATAAAAATCCACTGGCTTCGAGTCGAGATTAAATTTTAAACAAGTTGACTTTATTAGTGTCTTTTATATCAATGTAACGGGTTATTATAGATAAAATAATAATCAGTGTATTTACAGTATTCGTAACAGGTATACATTTTGTTGATTGCAGCGCTGTGTCAGCAGAGTTCCTGGAGAGTGCTCGTACGGTTTCTGGTGTGTCGACGTTGGACAGTGTCTTCAAGGCATGCGCCATCTTGTCGTATTACGGCACATACGAGACACCACTGTGACTGTATGATCAGGAAACGTCTAGGCTAAACACTATTGCATACTCTGATATTTTAGCGATTGCGCTTTAACTGTAATTGCCTTTTGAATTTTGGGCATTTAAACTTTATTTAATTTACACTCCCGCACTCGTCACGTAGTCTGTTCACCTTTCGTTAGTTTATTGTTACACTAGCCCACACTAACCCATTTCTGACCTAACATAACAAGTCGCATAGAAATTATTTATTTTAATAATTGCTGCATCTAACCATAACTGTATCATTTTTTGTCTATTGATACCTCACTTCTATTCGAGGCCTTAGGTACTCCAATGTTTGAGCTGTCAGCTTGTTGGCCTTTAAAACTCTGTCAGCAATTGTAGTCTTCTGACGAATGATTTTATTAAAAATGTTAGGACTCGAAATAATATCAGCAGCTCTATACATAGTTCTGGACCCAGTCGTTCGGACACAATTTTCAAAGCATTTATTGCCGTTGATTTACAAAATGTTAAAGCATAATTTTACGAATGTTATTTATGTATAATATATCATTACTTCCATACACTTTATGATATCTATTTTTATGAAGAACGTAGTAAGTTTCATGGCTTGTAGAGTAAAAGCATATAAAGGCGCTAGAAATATATCTACAGTATTATTCCAAACTTGAAAAAGTTAACAAGAACCAAATTTACAAATTACTCCTAACAAAATAATTATGGTAAAATATCATAGTATTATTTAAGATGTAATTTAATTTCTCTGATGACATTAAAGTATGGAGGTTTTGGGTCATTAGTTTTAATATCAAAGAGTTTAAAAGAACTTGGGAATTCAAGACTGTTGGTAATTATGACGTAACTTAACTTCTGTGTAGGCGACGAGAAGATTTGTCTTTTGTTTTTGACTCTTCGTATATGGATGGATATTCATTATATTGATTTTGGAAAATATTTATAGAAATAATGGTTAAATAACAAACGCTTAATAATTATCAGTATTATGAAACTAAAGAAGGTAAAAATATATTTATAACTTATATTTATACAAACAACAGTAGCATAATGATTATTCTAGTTTATACAATCCACCGAGGAATGCATATTCACTATTATTGTAAAAGTACAATCATCGCTTTATTTAAATACACACTTTTGCAATTATTATAATTAGAAAACATGTTAATCACGTATTTTAAGTCGTAATACGCTTTGAAGTTGGTATGATTATTTTTGTGATAAGTTCTTGTTAGTACAACTAGAATACATGTTTTAGTACAAATATAAAGGTTTACGGTTTTAATTGTTGAGCTGACTTTATGTTTAGTGTCGCTGACGAATTTACATCCCATTTTATTTTATTAATATCCTAATGTTTACCTTAAACATTACGTTACATTGTGTGTAAAAATGTAATTCATATAATCAGGAACGCCTTAAGCATGCATATTCGGCGCCGGAGGTGAGCCCTTGCCCTAGTGCTTGTAACCCAACAGAAACCAATGTACCTTTTATGTTCATGTTTTTATGTTACACATTAAACTCAATTCTTCGGGCTCTTGACCTGCAGAATTTGTGATTTATATAAATACAATATCAGATTTTTATCTTTACTTTTGATTATATACCTATTACGGTCAAGTTTGTCAATATACCGAGCGACTGTTTAGTGCCCAGTAATATTTTTACAGGATAATCATTGGTCGATTCTCATTCTAAATCAATTTAAAAAAAATAGGAGCTCAATATTTGACCTAATTATCTCGAGAAACGTAAAACTGATATACATTCAACATCAGCTGATTTATGCAAAAGCGAACTGGTGACATAAATGAATATTGCCCTTTCGCGTAGTCTGGCCCGCCTCCCGCACCTCGATTCGCACCCTGGTTCCCATCGTTAGACCGTGCGGCGTTCCTACGATAAGCAGTTACGTAATGATTAACCTTCAAAAGAGCCCCTTTAACCTGTTAACCGGACAAGACGTATAAATGCGTCAGGCGTAAACAATATCGATTACGGGTAGGACATATGAATACGTCCTCAAAAATTAATGTGCGCCCTGGAACGGAGGGATAAATTACATCAATCTTCTCGACATGAATTATTGATGAATTGTTCTGATTCTATATGCATAGAATCAGAACAATTTCTCTATTGTGAATCACTCACAGACTCTCACAGACGTGTTTTGTGTGACCAGTGACAGGTACATATTTACACTTATTTTATTTATCTATTTTAATTAAATGCTTACAAGAACATACAATGGCTATAAAAATATTTCTATTTTATATTATTTTTATTTCATATCTTTTTATAATTTTTTTTTAGTGCTCATCAAAATGAATGAGAGCGATATCAGTGATGATGTTTCAATGTACCGGCAAGTAGAAGAAGGAGGCGCATTATGAGTTCCTCATCGGAGTCATCTAACAATGATTTTGACTACGACACACAAGTGAGCGATACAGAGAGTGAGGATAATGAAGAAGTTGATGAAGTTGGTCCTAGCAACAACGTCTCTGATGTCTCTGAAGAATGGGTGGCTCAAAATGCAGAAAGACCACCATTTCCCTTTACTGCACATCCGGGAAAAACATTCAATACTCCTTCAAAAAAAGTTCCTTTATTTTATCTAGAGAAGTTTTTAGATGAGGACCTTATAAAATTACTAACAGAACAAACGAATTTGTATGCCGCTCAATTTTTTGCCAATAATCCGGAGTTGAAACCACGTTCGAGACTTCGAAAATGGAAGGATACAAATGAAGCTGAGATGAAGATATTTTTGGGGCTCCTAGTTTTACAAGGGATAATTGGAAAACCAACTTTAGAGTGTTATTTTTCTAGAAGAAGAATTATTGAAACACCCTTTTTTCATGAAGCTATGAGCGAAAACAGATTTGGATTATTGTGTAAGTTTTTACATTTTGCAGACAATCTAAGTTTTGATCCTAATACGTCTCATAGAAAAACATATAAAATCGATCCAATTATAAATAATTTGACAGAAAAGTTCAAAACATTTTATGTTTGTGAACGAGACATGTGTGTCGACGACTCTCTTTTATTGTGGAAAAGGAATTTATCCTGGAAGCAATACATAGCAACGAAACGAGCTAAATTTGGCATAAAGTTATTCATTTTGTGTGAATGCCAATCTGGATACGTTCAAAATATCACTTTATATACAGGAAAGGACACAAACTACGGTTCAAATTACCCACAAGAAAAACAATCATCAAGAATTGTATTGGAATTAGTACATGACTTACTGAATAAAGGGTATAGAATTTACCTAAATAATTTCTATACTTCTATTCATTTGGCTGAACTTTTGTGTCAAAACAACACCGACATTGTTGGGACAATGAGAATAAATAGAATCGGTATCCCCAGTGAAATAAAAACAAACCGATTGAAAAAAAATGAACATATTGCAAGATACAAAGGCAAACTTATGGTTTTAAAGTGGAAGGACAAAAAGGACGTATTGCTGCTCAGTTCAATTCATAATGACGAAAAGACAATGATTGAAAAGAGAGGAAGAAGTCAAGAAAAACCTACTGTTGTCCTCGATTACAATAAGAATATGGGCGGCGTAGATTTGGGAGATGGAGTTATGGTGGCTTACACGGCTGCTCGTAATAGAGTAAAAAAAAATTATAAAAAAATTTTTCTACGGTTGATTGATATGTGCTGCCTAAATGCATATATTTTGTACAAAAAGGATAAAGGTCATTTAGACCGACTTCATTTTTTGTTAGAGTGTATAGAGAAATTAGTTGATAACAATATCGTGAACACCCACCCACGGCCATCAACAAGCAGCTCTACACCTAAACCATCACGCATCGTGGAAAGGCATTTTCCAGAGCAAATGAAAAGTGATACAGGAAAATCTAAATCCCGGAAATGTCGAGTGTGTTACAAAAAAGGTGCTAGAAAAGAATCTACTTACTGGTGTCCGAATTGTAGTGTAGCATTATGTATTAATAATTGTTTTAAAATATATCACACAGAAAACGAGTTTTGAATTTTTATATGTACCTATTGTGTAATTCTATTTTGTTTACTTGCTTTTAATTGTTTTGTGATTCCTTTTGTACTTCAAAATTATGAATAAACGATATACATTTCATAGTTTATCATTCATTTTATGAATAAATTAAATTATAGAAATATGAAATGACGGTCTCTGGGCGTGACGTATTGACATGTCCTAGCGAAACAATACGCACCCGGTACATGTTGCATAATTTGAACGAGAACTCCCCGGTTAACAGGTTAAAGTTGTTCATTGACGATAGACCTGATTTTTTTACGTTTAAAAGCATCTTTCCCATACATTTAAAAGTTTTAGAACAAACTTTAACTAACGTCCTTTTTGTTGTTTATTAGTATGTGTTTTGATATTATTATTTCATATGTTAAATGTGACCATGAACTACCACAAGATTAAAGGACGTGACTCTTTAAGTTCGGCCATAGATGGCTTTTTATTAATTCCAATTATGAAAATGGGATGGGACTTAGGGGTATATGATATAATTTTATAGATTACATGGCACGTGTGATAGGTGTATCTTAAAAGGTAAATTTATTAATATTTCATTGTTGGAAACAATAACACTAGCGGCACTCCTAGATTTTAGAAACGCATTGTGATAAAATTAATAATATGTATATTTAATATTTATTCGATACAAATATATTATTGTTGACTTATGTATTAAACTATGTACATTTCATTTTGATAAGCAAAATATTCATATCATGTCAATTTATAAAACAAGACATATGAATAATTAACATATTAATAACAACTGTGATTTAAGCTTGAAAAACATGTGTTATGTTTTTGTTTAAGAGAATATTAGAAGTTCGTTATCTCTAAGGTATTGTAAGTGAAGGCTGACACGTTCCCATCGATCTGTTTTGAATTTATATCTTATGTGTATATGAAATTAAGTAAAAATTACGACGCTAGCCGGTACAGAAAATCTTAAACATACTTTTTGATGGTTTTTAAGGACAAGGATTTATCTGATTTAATTAATTATGCCATAATAAATAATGATATATATATAACAACATCAAATATACAGTGTAAAGTCTTTATAACGAATTTCAAAGAATCTAACATTTTATTTTGTTATATTCATTTTCATTATATGGAGGGAAGAGAACAAATAAATGGTTTTGTGGTCAACCAACCAAATTGAACTAACTTCTACATTATAGAAAGATTTTCGTTCTAACAAATGACGTTAGAAAGAGTTTACACTGTATATCGCTTACAACTTTAAAGACGTCTTACAGACACAAATGAATAAATGTTATTATAAAATAAAATATATACGCAAGATTCTTTTTTATTTTGTCTACTTTATAATTCAAATCATTTTTTAATTTGTTTATTGAATACCTCAGTTCTAGGTTTGTTTTTAGAATTATTTTGACAGATTATTCTTAAAAAAAAGGTTCAATATTGGGGTTTAAAGTTCTTCTTTATATAGTGTTCTTCAATTTTCTTCGGTATTCGAACTGTCATAAGATACACAAGTATGTCTGAATACGTTTTGCATTAATTAATCTAAATTAATTTGTACTTCATTTAAGCGAGTTTAAAATCTTAAATCATGTTTAAAAATTTAAACCGGATTTAAGACTAACACTTACATACCTCTTGACACAACTAAACCGAACTTAAAGTTAAAAATAGATATAAATTCCTAAAGAAAAGCGTATGAGCGATTTACTAAATTCTTGGTCAGGTATTCGATCAGACTAATTACAGATTTAATTGATCTTAATCGGTAATCGAATGGTTATAACGAGACATTGGAATTTATACTACGGATGTGACAGTAACTGATTAACTAAAACCAGTGTGTTTCGAAACTTGTGTTATCATGGATATTCGTCTTACCGTTTTCCTCGATGGCCCAGCATGCGTTTAACCGTTAACAACTATTTATGAAGGAAACAGTATTTATTTCGATCTGATGCATGAAATGTAGGCATAAATACAAAGTATACATTTGATATATCCTCTTTATAAGACATACGGACGTGTTATTCCCGACTGACGTATGATACACACTATTCCGTTGTTTGTTCCTACTTGCCGTATACAGTTCATACAAGAATTTTAACTTCTGTTAGTATTTTTCTTTATTTTTTGCGATGAATTAGGTATTAGACTGCAAAAAGCTAAATTTTCTTATAACGTGGCGACCAGCGTATTGCAATCGTTGCAAAAGAAGGAAAATAATTTTTAATAACTAGTAATTATTCTTGCAAATATGATCTGTCATTTTTAGGGATTTCATTATTCTACTCATAGTATTAATTCCAAATTTGATTACTTATGCGATGTTTTATTCATTGTTTGCCATTAATTTTAATTAAACTGCTACTAATATGTCTTGTTTATATTTAATTTAAAAAAAAAAACCTTTTTTGTATTTAGCTAAAATGCAACAATGCTAACAAGACGGTATATTTAAGGCAAGGAGTTTAATAGTAGACTTGATTAGAAACAGAAGGCATTTAAAGCAAATTAGGTGCTTCGTATTAACTTGATTCTTTTTTAATTTTATGTTTTAGTTCGTTACATCTGGACTCCGCGCGGTTCGCGGCTGCTTCTATATCAGGGGAATACTTACTTCATAAACTCTAAGCGCAGTCGTGGTAAGCACCGTCTCCTGTGGTACTGCTCATCTCGCAAATCACGCGGGTGTACAGCTTCTATTCTCACATTCAAGGACCAACTGCTCGGGCATCAGGTACCCGTTCATACTCATCCTCCGAAGGTCTCAAATTCCTGTATCATCTCCGCACCTGATAACGATAGCGAATATTGATTTTGATGTCTCAGTATGGAAATGATGTTAATTTTTTTTAGCTTAAATCTTGACTTACTAAAGTTATCTTGTTAATATAAATATTGTATAAAGTTAAATTATTATATCTGCCTATATAATGAACGAGAGAATTTTTTAAATGTTGTGGTTTTTTATAATCGTTTGACTTCGAGTCCTTGCCAGATTTCTCGTATTCAGTTTTTTTGTAGTTAGAATAGTATCTATATATTGTACTGATACTTTACTGCGATTCCATTGTACATATAGGTAAAAACACCATTAGTAAATCGTTTTACGTTAATTATTAATGTGCCAAATATTAACGAGAATTATCACGATCAAAAGAAAATATATCGTAAATGTGTTGTAGAAATTTTGAGATAAGAGTGAGTATTTATGTGATTTAATATTATGTTGAATAGTAAATAATCTTAATTTACAAATATACATAAGGTATTTTTTATTATGACCTATTGTTATTACTTTATCGATCAACTAGAACGTAAACTGCGAATAATTTTGTAATAGCTATCCGTCATGTCATTTTATCTATATAGTTTATGTTTTGAATAAACATATTATTTAGGAAGGATTTAATACTAATTATTATCGTAACCATTCCGTGTTAATTAAATAGTTCATATTTAGAAAGCCGCGTTTGCCATTTTGGCAGTGTAAATTGTTTACCTGTATTTATGAAGTTTATATCATTAATCTATATATAATTATATATATATATATTACTAATAAGTAAGTAAAGTACAGAATTTCTTATTCAAATGGACAATTTAAACCTGTTGACCGGCCTTGTATTGAGAACACAGCGAACGTAATTACGATGCTCTATTACAGACACTTTTTGTTGTTTATTTCCATTATTTATAAATCAATCTAAGAGATTTAAAAAAAATACTCATTCGGACAAATTTATAATCGAAGCGCTCGATAATCAACTCCTTTCTTGTGCTAAATAAACTAAAATTTCCCTTTAGATTTTCCGTTTGAATTATTTTGAAAAACAAAAACTTTTTATAATATGTGAAGTAGAATATACCAGATACCTATTAAGTTTAAAGGAAGTTGTTTGGTTTAGTTAAAGAACACAGTATAAGATTTGTTGCATTGTGTCTTAACAAATCGAGAAATCGTGTGTGCCAAAACTTGTATCCAACGTTTGAAATAAAAATGTTTCGTAAACTAAAGAATGTTTTAATTCTGTGTATTATCTCACATCTGACGTGTTCGTATTGTTGTACAGATTTCTACCTGGCCTGTTCTCGGAAATAAAAAAAGAACGTCTAGACGTCCTGCCTTTTGATGCTCTTTCTATTTCAAAAGCTTTTTGTGGACTTTGATTGCTTTCGTTGGTCTAGTCAGACCAGCTGCAGGTAGCTGATCCCGGTGTAATGACAAATAATACTTTATTTTTTATATACTAGAAACGCTTTTGGTTTACTGACGTATAGAATGCTAGGCCGTGGCTTTTTTTTTAGTTTAGCCCTTGTTACATAGTTATTTATGTTATAAACTCGTTTCTGGCGTTCGTTGATAATATTTTGTTATTAAGAGATTAATATTTTCTGAGATTTGAGTTCAGTTGCATTTCATTATTTCGTTAAATATATGAATGAATCTGTAATTAATACGAAGTTATCCCGTTGAAACACTTACTTGTTACGATAACTAAATAAAAATACAAAATTTACGGTCATTCATACCTCAAAACGTAAATGTACTTTGTTTTTGATTTTTACGTCATTAGTGTTATCCGAAATAAATTACAATTCATATATTGGCCACATCGGTATAGGCCGTGTATTAATGTGGAGTGGTTCTGCCGTAAAGTGTGCATCTTTGCTGGCGGATGATGTACGTCTTAAAGGCTAATGAGAATGAGTAAGAATTTTTTAATTATTATTTAAATAATGGTTTATATTATTTGTTTATTTTTTTTATCATAAGTTACATTTACAGACACATAATGTAAAACTGTCAGATGTAGAAAATTACAAGATGGTTTTTTATAAATCGAGGAACCTCTCTATTGTAGTGACAAAGGGTTGGAAAAAACAGGTGGGTAGTAAGTAATCCGCGTAGCGGAGCGCGTGTTCCCAATTTTCTTTGTGGAATAAAATAACACGTGTAACTTGCTAAATCTGCAAAAAAACTTGACCTGCTACTTATTTTTGTACCTTTATTAAATGGAATGAAAATACGATTTTATATGTTTTATGTAGTTTAAGAGAAACCGAAGTTTTAATATAGTAACGCGTAATATAACCTTGTATATTTATTTAATGATAGATTATGCCTTAAAATGAATGGTTATTATCTTCTGAGCGACCACTGCAGAATTATATTTAATACAATTCAAAGACTACCTGATAACTCAACCAGTCATGACGTTTTAAATAGCAAATGAGATCGTAAACATGACTCATAAACGAAGACAATTATCCAGGTGATAGAACAATAGTACCTCCTGTGGCTAAAAAGTGATCAACTTCTGGTAAAGACAATCCATGGTTTCCGCGTAGCACATCTTAGAAATGGTCGGTTTATATTTATTTGTAATCCGAAAACACGACGGCGGCTGGCTGGTTGATGTGGCAATGACTTCTCATCACATCTATTCTTGAATCATGTTATATTTACCAGTTGTGGAGTGCATACATTGCGCTTAACTAGTATTTAAATTATATTAGAAATTGTTCTGCTTCTCTTTATGTAAATTCATTTAAATGTATGAGACCAGTTAATCTCCAAATTTCTTAGGATTATTTTATTTCGAAAATTTCTTTTTAATGCCGGTATTAATAACGGGTTATAAGAATGTACGTCGTCGAACGTTGTTATGAAGAGCACGTGTTTCGACCCGGTATTTCTACTGCTTGTCGAATTAGCAAACACCTGTTTGTACTAAGTCGTGTGTACCGTTAATTCCAACGAAGTGGATGCTTAAATATGTTATTTTTGGTTTATTAAAATTAGGCAGTTGATATTTGGAGCATAACATTTATATAAATACATCAAAATTGTTTTTGTATAGTACACGTTCGTTCTTTTGAAGCGAAATCAGGCAATTTTAGTCGGCGACCATTGGCTTCTCGAGATTAAGATATTTGTTATTTTCTTGATAGATATTCCTGTTATTCTTGACCTTTTTAATTAAAGGAATCTATACTTTGGGTCTATGAAAATAATATTGCGTTTTAAAAATCTTATCACACTTTATTTATTATAAATAGAAGCAAAAATTATAATAGAAAAACATATGAGTTCTGCACGAGGTATAATTGTATTATACTAATAAATATAATAGTTGAACGATGATATAAGATTAGTACTTATGTAATAATGTTTCTAAAAATGAAACTTTATAAAGAAAATTTCCACGAGTAAAGAATCAGTGTATGTAGACACATGGATTTGTGACAATTTACGAATATCGTGTCCTTCACTCTAGGTGAACTGGTTTCTTTTATAACATACGATATACTCGTGTAAACATTGTTTAATCAAAAATTCTCAATAAATATGTATTCAGTCTACACTCCATGCGATTAAATTAATAATCTGACCTCACGTGGAATCTCCATGGATGCATATAATTAATTTTCCGTGGTTACCGTTACATACGCTTGAAACTCGTTACAAATGTCTCGTTGGTTTTAACGTGTACTTGGTACTCCCACGCGTTGCAAGTATTTAGAATTTTTATCTATTTCTTCATAATAAAAATAGCAGATATGAAGCCTCTCTCTCACATGTTATCAGTTCATTCTATGATCTACTGTAACTAATTCGAGACTTAATTGCAGTAACAGATTTCTTACTTACGGTTAGCTTTAGGAGGAGTAATTAAGAATGACGTTTGTATCAGTATGAACAATACTGCTTTGAGGTAAAAATAAAATGAAAGTTTTTGTTCCTTACTTAACTTTATTCTCTCATAAACTTGTTTTGTTTTCAACGATATATAAATATTATTTATTAAATAATATTGGAAAGTGTAAAATGTCAAACACCAGTAGAGGTAGAGTCTCACTAATTCGGCACTTCAGTAGCCCGATAGGTTCGATAATCGGGCACCCAACGCTCACGGTTCCATCACCCTACTTTCATTCCATGCTTGCGTACTGGTATCAGTATAATCTCAAAAAATTATATACGGTTTTTCTTTACAGTCCAATAATCCAACACCCCCTGGTTTTCAAAATGGTGGATTAGTGAGACTACTGCACTCCTAATTGTCACGGCCCATACTAAATGGGGGAGTCTCAAGAAACGAATAAGTTTGACTCAAATTAAAAACCAATCCCGGGATTATTTAGGCGAGAGTAATCAAAAGCTACCCTTACTTTTGATTTGATTTCTTGAAAAAAAAAAAGAAAGTTATTTTATGTGTGTTATTCTTATTACACTGCAATGAACATGACAACGTAAGAAAGTTAGTTATATTGTGAAATAATGTATTCCTAGAATTATTAGCAATTTGCAAGATGATAATTCTAAGAAGAGTCGAGTAACGAAGCATGTAGACGTTGTGTGGCGTTCCGTAAGAATGGAGGACAGTTATTAAAGACGTGACTTATTTACATCTATTGTCTATCAATATATTTCGTTGTTGTATAGCGTGTTCCTTTTTTAATAAACACTTTATAAAAAAATAATTTCCTTTATCATTGGCTAATTATATATGAAGGACCTTTTGCGGTTGTATATTTTCACCATTGATATAAGTAAAAATATAAAATACCTTTTATTGTTTCTAAGTTATCTTTTATGATGATTTCAGTCATCTCGTTGGCCATTTGGTTATTTATAATTTCTATTGAGATAATTTTAACAAAGTATTATGAACTTATTTTTCATCGTCATTTTAAAAATTGAAATGAGAGGTTATTCTAGTCAGTTTTATAGTTATATAATAAGTTTGTAGCATTTCACTACAGGTAAACACACTGACATATATATTTCAATTTAGTATAAAGAAGCGACGCTGTTATTCTACTAATTATTATACCATTTTTTCTACATTTTCAATTACATAGACGAGACGCTTTGAAACATTAATTCCGATGTATTATATATTCCAATCTGATCGTGGATAAAAAAAAATCAGTCATAGGCATTTATTAATCACAAAACAATACCGGTTCGGTAAACATCGTTATCGTTAATAAAAACAACAAGAAACCACAACTTATCAATATACTAGCGGCCCGCTCCGGCTTTGCACGGATATAAATTATATAGCCTATGTCATTCACTGAAAAAGTGATCAAAATCGATCCAGTAGTTTTGATTTATTATTACTGCCCGTGGCCCGCCTGCGTTTGTTGCAATGTAAGCGGAAAAAATGTAATTATTTACAACATCACATTAGAAACCTCAAAAATAACAGTATTTCTCCATTATTTAATGGATGTTATTATAGATATAAACCTTCCTCTTCAATCACTCTATCTATTAAAAAAAACCGCATCATAATCCGTTGCGTAGTTTTAAAGATTTAAGCATACATAGGGATATAGGGACAGAGAAAGCGACTTTGTTTTATACTATGTAGTGATATACATATATAAACATATTTATAGTGTATCTAAATATACCTACAGTTGAATTACTCCTGTATACTAATGGTATGCATTTACGCAAAAACTGAATATGATTAGGCTTATTTATACATCCTAACTTAATATAATCGTTATAACGTCTTTAAAAAAATCCGTCATAAAATAGTTAAATGAAATCATAAAAATAAAGAAATAAATATATAAAATAATCACAAATAAACAATAATAAAAATAAAATAAAAAAAACACCCAATAGTTGCTCACAGATACGATTTTTAACTTACACATTAAACAAAACGATAGCAAAAAAAGGTGCGGACCGAGAGTCTGCAGAAAAGAAGAAAAAGAAAAAAAAGATAATATAATCATCTTCAACGATGTGCTTATAAAGTAAAAGATTGTAAACCGATGTCACGTATCGACGGTGTGGAAGGCTATCATGTTAATCTGGTTAACGGTAAACTGCATTTTTGACGTAGCTCCGAGTCTCGGTTCAGTTTCTATGGTGCCGATCGATAACACAACTCACGTAACCGTCGTAATTATATACAGTTCGGAGGCATTCAGTTCCCTATTTACATATTCATTGCTATCTGATTCCCGGTATGATATTACTATCTCTATAAAAAATTATATTGTGCATCTAGCGCCCTCCCTGTCGGAGACTCTGCGGTTTGGTAACTCGGGATGTCATTCCGTGTAGATTGTTGAGACGGCGAAAGATTTATCAAGGTTTTTGTCTAGATGGCGTTACGTGTATTCTAAAAACGAGAATTCATGAAACTTGAATACTTAAGTCACAATTTTCTTTTAAATTAAATATCATAATCATTATTACATTATACATATTTTACTATTGAATTTATCAAAAAAACAATCGCTAAAGTTTAAAGAAAACATTTTCCAAACGTATAAGTTTGAAAAGATTTTAATTTGGAATAGTACAATTTAAAATTTCTATTATAATAACAATATATTATTTCTAATTTATAATATCAATAAATATTTTAAATTAAACTGATTATTTTAAAGACAAGTGAATAGAGAAAATATTAAATGGTAGCATCAAAAATAGGTGGCGTTTTCTTGTTCTTTTGTCGCCAAGAGATGGTAGTGTGAGTATTTACTATGGAGAAGAAGTGCAGAAAGCTATTTTTTTAAATATAAAATGCATTAAAATACGTCAAATTAATTAAAATATATATTACTCTCACTACTGCTTGAATTACACACATGCAAATGCAAAATACGTTTCGCCATCCGTCATTTTACCCTTACGTTCGAATTACCGTTTTTCATCCTACATTCAATATTTGTAACATGACTTACGTTCCCTACCTTATATGCCCTTTGCTTAAATTGTAGGTTCATTTTATAATAATATAATATGTAAATTCATAATATACATAATTTATCTTTAGTAAATTTATGAAACCGTTTAAATTATTATTATTATCTTTGGTTTTATTGAATGTGAAAATGAACTATGGTCGAATCTTGACCACTAGTAATATTAAAGACCTCAAAAGATAAGTGTTTGAACGGACTAATCTCTGGAACTCCCGGTTATATTTGCAAATCATTTTTTGCATTTTATAATCTACTAGCTTCTATTCGCGGTTCCACTCGCGTAAGATATAGTGTAGACGTACCCTATCCATAGAGAACAGACCTTTTTTTTTAAATAACCCTTATGGCCTTTTTTACTCCTGAGAACGTGTATACAAAATTTCACGATGTTCGATAGAGCTGTTAAGTCGTGAAAGCATAAGAAACTAATAAACTCACATACGCATTTATAATATTAATGAAGATTTATTGAGGAAGCTTATAGGCTGTCTAACATCACGCTTGACCCAAAGGAGCGGAGTAACCACATAGAATGTATATCGGTAAGCACCCTAAGTGACAAGGATGCATTCATTAATTACTTGAGAGGTTTAGGAGGGGAATTCTAGCCGAATCTCATTAAATCTCACGTGGCAGAGAGAGAGAGAGTTTCAAGGTCGAGACAAATCACACGTCTCACCAGACGAGAATGGGGATAGAAAAATCCTCAAAAACGCTCCATAATTCATGAACGACACTTAACGAAGAAAGCGGAGTGCGAAAAGTTGAGTTGAGGGAAGGAAAAGTCCAACACGCGTGAAACTGCAATCATAGCTAGTATTTTATATTATACTAGCGGGCCCGGCAGACACTGCGCCGCCCTGAATATAAAAAAAAATCCTTGACAAATTATATACCAAAACCTTCCTCATGAATCACTTTATCCAATGGTGAAAACCGCATAAAAATCCGTTCAGTAGTTTTTGAGTTTATCGCGAACAGACAGACAGACAGACGCGGTAGGGGACTTTGTTTTATACTATGTAACGACTAGCGGGCCCGGCAGACGTTGTCCCGCCCTGATTATATAAAAAAAATCTTGACAAACTATATACTAAAACGTTCCTCATCAATCGCTCTATCCACCGGTGAAAACCCCATGAAAATCCGTTCGGTAGTTTTTGAATTTATCGCGAACAGACAGACGGACAGACGCGGTAGGGGACTTTGTTTTATACTATGTAATGATATATTGATTATTCTCCGTTCATTTCAACGGCAACAGTTAATTTCCAGGTGTACATTTCGTGATGTCACGGCGGGGTAACCCAATGATCATTCACGACGGTTCGAATTTCATAAGGGAGAGATCTCGGGGACGCAAGACCCGATGGGTCTGCGGAAGGAAGAGGTGGCTCCAGTGTACTGCGACCTTGACAACTTACGATCAAACTATAATTAAAAAGTACGGCTATCACAATCATAGCTAGCTGTCGGTGAATACAGAAAATATTTTCTGTGTTCCAACTATATTGGTGCTTTGATTGTTGCGAACGTAATGGTTATTGTGTATTTTAAGGATATTAATTTAGGATCAATTGTTCAATGTGTTTTGAACTAAGTGTCTTGTTAATTCGGTTATAGGCTTGTATATATTATAGTTTAGGATCTTATAAAGAAGGATTAAAAATTTATGAGTAAGTATTTAAAAGTTATCCAGATGAAATAATGATAACTTAATTGAAACGACGATTAAATTTGCAATTACTATATATTTGTCTTTGTTGTAATGATTGAACAAATTTTAATTCGAATAAGAGAAAGGAATACACTATATATATGTTTGTTATATTTATGTAATTTTGTAGTTAATATTCCCCAATATGATGAACACGTTTGAAAGTGATTGATGGATGAACGCTCATACGAATGTATTTTTTATATTAGATACGTTTTTTTTTTGTGAAAGAAAGTTTCACAGTCTCGAAACTTACGTCTTAAACGTATTTACTTAAATCAAACTTTAGTTTTTTTTTAAATTGAAATAGTAATTGTTAGTGTTCGATGTTCTGTGTCAGTATATGATCTACTTTTATTTATCGTTTAGTAAAGTACCATTATTTAAAAGCATTTTACTATTTTTAAGAAATCGTAGCAATCATTTAATAACTATTTACTTATACATGGTTTAAATTAATTGCAAATTATCTCTTTTTCATATCAAATTTTATTAGAACCCGTCCAGTCTTTTGTGTGTAAAGTTATAAGTTACGTCTATGATTAACTTAAACAATACCGATAGAATAATTACTGTAATATCTAAACATGAGCTTACTGTATATATATTATTCGTGATATTCAATTACTATATATACGATTTGAGCGAATCTTCAATAATGTGCAATTATTTCATAAATATTTATTTAATTAATTGAATTGTTGTTATTATTGGAATATTTAAGCTATATTAATATAAAATACACATTGTATTATATAACGATTGATCGTTTAATAATTAAATTTTTTAGAAGTTTATACTCCTTTTTCTCGGCAAAGTGACTGTACTGTGCCTGATGGTAAGCACAGTACAATCCAAAAAAAGGGACTACCGAGAGAAATACTATCCCTCCCGGCGCCGCTGCAGCCGGCTGAATAGCCTATGTATGATATGAGATTCAAGCAAAAATGCATGTAAACAAACTTAGTAACATATTAGCTATTAAAATATTAACCTTAAATTATTATTGGTAAAAGTATAATAATATTGTGGAAATATTAAATGATAATAGATTTTTTGTATAAGCATTGCACTGTAAAAAATATTTAAAAGGTAGCCCGAAAATTGTGTATCATTATTGTTCTTTATATCTTATATCATTGGAACGGTAAAGCTGAGAAAAAAAACCTTGCACAAAGTTTGTTCACGTTATAGAGGGCGGGTCCTACGTGATAACGTCATGGAAAACACAACATACATAATTTAGAACTAAAAAGGTGCCGTATAAATGTTGTCATAGGGTCCATTCGTGACTAGACGCCTCTGCTGTTACGATGTTGATCACGAGGTATAAAAACATATATACGTAAATTCGTTAAATAATGTTATGAGCAACACATTTTAATTTTAACGTTACTTATACATTTAGTAGAATAATGTAAAATGTAAGAAAAATTATATATATATATATAAAATTTTATGCTTTCGTTTTAACTTGTTAATACATTGGAATTTGTAAAAGTATCAGAAAAATAAAGCATTTTATACAATAGTTTTAGAATAAAGCTTCGGTAAGGATACTCTTTAAATTAAAGATTTAATAACCGAATTAAAAATATAAAGGATTAATTTTGTTTTTTTTTTATGCCCTTTTAGAACTTCGACGCTTTTTCTGATACGTCTGTTTTATATACCCTTTTGATACATTATAGTGAAGTCACGTTGTACATAAAACAATCTCCGTATTTATTATTTTCAGGTGAAATAAATAAATATGGCTTACTTAACAGGTCATTTTCCTTTTTCGACCTGGAGTTGGCTCTACATAATTGTTCCAATGATTGATAAAAGAGGTGATCATTGGTTCTGGTTTAATGTTCCTGGCGAAGAAAATTTATGGAAATATATGTTTGTTTAATGAAATGGACTACCTTGCGAGTCTTTGTTAATGGTGATAATGTAATTTTTATATGTAATATTTTTTTAATAAATCTTCTTATTGCTGTTGAGTACACGTTGTTTTGGGTATGCATAATTTGACTAAACTGAACTATGTTTCCTCTAATGTATGAATTCTGAATTCTTATTTTTATGAAACACGCATACATACTACTAACGATTGCCTACGAGTTCGTGCGTGTTAAATAAACTCAATGAAATATTGCCTAGTGGCGAGTTATATAAATGGATAACATAAAACGCTCCGCCAGGAAATAATACGGCGGTTTAATATTTTTGCATATGTACAAATTGGGGTGCTCCGTTCGAGGAGAATATTTTTTTTTATCTAGCTCCATTGAGGAAATGTTTCTCAAAACATATAAAAAAAAAAGTCCCACCAAAGATGAGGTCCTAATTTTAAATTTGAATACTCGATAACTGAGTTTGAAATTTTCCCATTTAAATAACGCGTATTTCTTTATTTTTTTCTATATCTTGGTAAAATTTCACGCTATTCAAATGATTATAGTCGGGAATTGTGGAGCAATCCTTCCTCTTTAATAGCTTTTATAGCTTATATTCAATCTATGAACTTCGTCGCCAGTAAAAAATTGCAAACTTGATTTTTGCTCAAAAATCATGGGTTTTTCTATTTTTCTTCAAATCTATCAACTTTAGGGCCAAATTTTATAAAAGCTTTGTTGTATAGATCTTTTTTTAAGTCCTTTAAATGAAAACCGTAGAACTTATAAATTACGAGATAGATTCAATTAATCGTAATAAATCTGTTTATATAACTGTTTTTATCGATATTTTTGTTCTTTTTTCTGAATTGATTGAATATAAGCTATATTAAAGAGTAAGAATTCCTCTACAATTTCCGCCTATAACACTGGTCTGCAACAAAATCCTCCTTCAAAAAATTATGTTATAAATATGAAGATTTTGATGCTCTGAATCTGTTCCCGATAGCCGATTTTTTCTATCACGTCTAGATTTTTTGATATGGTTTTTTTTTCAAAATTTCATAAATTGAGTTTTTTTCTTATTCGTTTTATGCATTCACATCCTATATATACATACAAAATAGGTTTTTGTCTTAAGAGAAGGAAAGAAAGTACGGAAAGTGATTTCTATGGAAGTACATATGAGCCTGCACAGTATTTACTGTTACTTTACAACAGTTAGTTGAAAACTTGTCTTTTACTAATTTGCGTTCTATATCAAATACTTTAGTGAGTTTTGCACAAAATTCATACGATATGTATATTTCTTTAAAGTATTTTATGTGTAGGTTATCCATTTTTCTATGAAGAGACATAATAAATATAAAATAGATTTTTTAAATGAATTCCATTCATTTTTAGGTTATGAAATGCCGGGCACTTGTAGAAATTCTACAGACTGTTCTTAGAGAGTTATGACAGAGAACGTTTTCAATTCGAAGTTGAACAAAGCTGAAAAAAGCTTGGGTGGCTTTTGTAAAAGTGTGTGATAATTCTCTTGGTACCGAATACAAAAGCTTACAACTACCGACAAAACATACGAGAGCTTCTTTCTGCTTATAAAGCTTTAGGATACGATATTTCACTCATAAATTATTTTTTGAACTCGCATGTAGATTTTTCGGAAAATCTCTTTGTCGTATCAGATGAGCATGGTGAAAGGTTTCCTAAGGATATTATGCATATTTAAAGACGCTACAGTGGAAAATAGTCAGCAGCAATGCTTGCTGACTTTTGTTGGTTTAATCGCCGAGAAATTTCCATGGAAACTATGAAAAGAAAAAAACTACAAAATTTGAATTATATTACCCTAATGAGATAAATATACTGGTATTTCTATAACTTGTTACCGTAAAATTAGCATTTTTCGCTGTAGAACTTACACCGTAGTCTTTCTTCACTTTCTTGTTATTGTTGCTACTTTGATAATACGTATTTTAATGAATTGGACATTGTATTTAAAATATATGTGCTGTATTTATATGCATGTTAAATTCCGTGTTTAGAGCAGCAACTATAATGTTATCATGCATGAAAACAAACAGGAGGTAAAATTTTTTTTTTTTTGCAGACCAGTGTAATTGAATAGCGTGAAGTTTCGCCAAGATATAGAAAAATAAAATAAAAAAATTACGTGTTATTTAAATGGGAAAATTTCATACTCATTTAGCGAGTATTAAAAATTAAATTTAGGAGCTCACCTTTGGTGATTTTTTTTTAATATATTTTGAGAAATATTTCGTCAATGGAACGGGAAAAAATATTCCTCTCAAACGATACATATATTTCAACACATTTCACCCGAAATGGTACCCATCGTCTTTAATCAATGTTATTAAAGAAAAATACAAAATACATAAAAAAATGTATAAAAATTCGAACGATTACGAGAAATTCTCACTGTTAAGAAAAAGAATAAAGGATTTACAAGACGAATTCTTTAAAAAATATACGGATAAGTGCGAAAAACAGATTAAAAAATCACCTCAGGATTTCTGGAACTATATTACAGAAAGGTGCAGTTCCTCAGGTTACCCTTGTAATATGACATACGACGGGACCACCTTTTCAAACGGGAAAGACATATGTAATGCATTTAGCAGATTTTTTCATAGCATTTTTCAGCCTTCCGATCCCGCTGAAGAGTATATAACCTGTCCGGAATGCCCTTACGCAAATACTGCCCTATCCATTTTAAAATCCTTATAAACATAGTCAGAAAACTAGACATTAAAAAGGGTGTAGGCGTGGATGGCTTACCTGTTATTTTTATTAAAAAATGTGAAACAGGATGAATTCTACCCCTAAAAATGATATTTCAGAAGTCCTTAATTGATGGTATATTCCTTAAGCAATGGAAGAGATGCACAGATTGTTCCAATTCACAAAAGGCTCGTAAAGATAACATAACAAATTATAGGGTAATCTCGCTATTAAATAATTTTGGGAAAATGCTGGAAAAATTGGTTTATGAGCATATTTATACATTTTCGCAGCACTGCATTCCATCATCACAACAGGGTTTTGTCAAATCCCGTTCTGTCATTACCAATCTTTTAAGTCTAAGTGAATTTGTTGTTTCTAACATAAGGGATGCGCAAATAGATGTAATTTATACAGATTTTGAAAAGGCATTTGACCGAGTAAATTATCACATCTTAATTTCAAAATTACAGGCAATCGGAATAAAGGGCAATCTCTTGCGCTGGTTAGAATCATACTTAAGAAATAGGCGTCAAGCAGTAGTGATGGGCGGATACAGATCAGACTTTGTTGATGTCACTTCGGGCGTGCCTCAGGGGTCCTTGTTATCGCCACTACTTTACAATATTTACCTTTCTGATATAACAGACTGCTTGAACCACTCAAATCATTTTCTATATGCGGACGACAAAAAAATTTTTCGTCGAATAGATAATTTTGCGGACTGTCTTCTGCTCCAATCTGACTTAAATCGACTGACAACTTATTATCAAGCTAACAAAATAAATGTTAACACCCAGAAGTGTCAAACAATAAGTTTTACTAGGAAAAAGTCCCCTTTCAGTTACGACTACCGCCTCTGCAATGAGACAATCCCCAGAACTTCACAAGTAAGAGATTTAGGCGTCATTATTGACAGAAAATTCACATTTAGTGCACATATAAATTATATTAATAGTAAAGCTTATAAATCCCTTGGATTTGTAATACGTAACAGCAAACCATTCAAGGATCCACAATGTCTTAAGGTGCTTTATTTTAGCTATGTTAGAAGCGTATTAGAATTTGCCAATTTGATTTGGAGACCTTTTTTTAAAAGTTATATTGATAATATGGGAGTAATTCAACGCAAATTTATTAAACACCTCAATTATAAAGCTAACATATTTAACCAATCATATCAAGAGTCATGTGAACAGCATAAAATAAATACTTTGGAAGATAGACGCCAAATAACGGATATGTTATTCCTGTTCGATGTAATTAATAATAAAATTTGATTGTCTAGAGCTATTACAAAAGATAAGCTTTAATGTACCTCCCAGACGCACTAGGCATACTCCATTATTTTCAGTTCCCTCATCCAAAACTCGATACTCGCAAATATCGCCATTCATTCGCATTTCAGACATATATAACAGCGAATTCTCGGAACTAGATCCATTTAGCACTTCTCGATATTCTTACAGAAACGAAATACTACAATCTCTGTCCCGGAAAAAGTAGTGCCATAATTGTAATTGTAATTTCATCATCAATGTATACTTAACACTAATACGCTCACCTTTCACAAACATACCTACCCATACCGTACACTCTCACTTATAAAACAAAACTCTATACACACACCTCCACACACCCCACACACCTATACTCGTACCTAGATTTTCGTTAAAGTAATAGTTTTTACAGTAATTTGTTCACTCTCTAATAATAAAAATTGTTATAATTTGTGTACTTCGTAATTGGCGTATTGAATACATTATATTTTTTTTTCTTTATTATAACACATTGTCAGCTTTGAAGGACCTATATGGAATAAATAAATAAATAAACATCAAAGTATATGTTACCTACATAATATGTTAAACGAATACTAATTATATTTAAAGAATATTTTTCGGAATGTTTATATTCATATCACTCTCGTATTGTAGAAAAAAGATAAAAGTCTACGATATTGTTATCAATAAGTATAAAATATTTTTATGTCGTTCACATAGCTAAATCTTATAAATTAATAGAAAAAAATGGTTTGTCTGCTACACTCTTGGACTAGCATAGTGTAATTTTATTCCGCGCCAAACTTTTTGACCGATCTGAACATAACGACGCAGAACAGAAATATAGTTATACTAGCGGGCACGGCAGACGTTGTCCCGCCCTGATTATAAAAAAATCCTTGACAAATGATATACCAAAACGTTCCTCATGAATCACTTTATCTACTGGTGAAAACCGCATGAAGATCCGTTTAGTAGTTTTTGAGTTTATCGCGAACAGACAGACAGACAGACGCGGTAAGGGACTTTGTTTTATACTATGTAATGAAATACATACTATTTTATATTTATATGTACACAACTTAAGGATAATTAAATGACAATTTTAGATTACTATAACATTATTTCAACTTTGCTTTGTATTAAACTTTTGACGATATTATACGCACGCTCGAACTTACGGCTATATTCAGAGCGGCCAAAAAGTTTGACGAGGACTGTGCTATGCTTACTAGCTTATTCTGTTGAATATTTTAGTTACGTTAAACATATAATTTAGTTAGATATTGCTCTTTACAGTATCTCACTTCAATAGTAACATAAGAAGAAATCACATACCTATTTAAAAATATGTGCAACAAAGTTTGACAAATCATAAGAACCATAAAATGATTCTTAATCGCTTAGTCACTTGTGACACTACATTAGTACTTATACAATAATGTCTAGTTTATTTTAAAATACACCGATCGATTCCAGGTGACAATGAATGTATTTTAATACCTTCGGGAAGGCGGAACAGTAAAAAATGTATCCTTATGTTGGATGGATACACATATCATCGTGTTAATTATGGATTGAGCTGGGTATGTTCTTCGGTTAAAGCCCACGGGTGTCCGGCGAGAATCAAACGTTTAGAGAATGGAAAAATATTACGAAATCATGTAAATCATACACATGAGCCACCTCAGGATTTCGTTAAAAATGGAACCTATGTAAAAGTATAATGATCATAGAGATGATTAACGTGTTGGTATATAAGCTGAAATAAATATTAAATCGTTATTGTTAATTATTTTGTATTTTTATAACATAATTATAATGCAGCATCTAAATTACAATAGATATATCATGGGTATGGGTTTGTTTGAATATATTTTTTAACTTTTTTGTTTATTTTATTTAATAATTCATTCGAATATTTTATTACACATTTTTCTCTTAGTTTCTTTATTCATTTACTATTTAAATTATGTGATATATTCCATGAAATCATTTTTTTCTTTTGAGCAAGTGAACGTTTCCTTTAATGTAAATAAAGTGTTTAAAACATGTAATACTTATGTACATATATTTTGTGACTAACCTAAATTAAAAGAAACCATGCGGTATGCTATAAAAACGCTGAATGATTATTAAACATGATTGGTATTGCAGACGTGCAGTTTATTCCCACGGAGAAGGGGAAATATATACTAGTTCTGCGAGGTTATACTTACTCGCAAGTCGGTGGACGATTTTTCTACTGTTCCTCGAAACATATGGGCTGCAGAGCGCGAGTGCGGATGATATCGGGAAAGCTTGTCGCTTCGGGAGACGCTCACAACCACGCTCCGCCGTCACACGCTCGTTGTGGTAACGGTGCCTTCGTACAGTTGCGGCCGCGTACTCGTATTCCTGCTTTCACTGGCATATCCCCATCAGTGACTGCCATATTACCTTCGCCCGTCGCTTCACCAACTGCCGCCGCGTTAGCCTTTCACGCTCTCAACTTCCCCAGGATAATACCTTCAACAGACTTGTGGCTGCGGCGACCCGACTCTGACGTAAAAAAAGACTCCTAAATGTCAAATTATTTTAGGCAGTGACTTCCAGTTGCACTGCGTTTGCCAAAAGGCATCACACATGAGCAATAATATGACTTATATTAATATAATTATAATTGTTATTAGGAAATCGAATGTTTCTCGGAATTTGTTGATCTCTTAAACTTGTATATTTCGATGAATAGGCTTTGCTTTTCACAAAATCAGTGATATTCTAAATGCGATACGTAATTCGGTGATATACCTAGGTTAATTATTATGAGCCTTATTGTATGTTAATATTCTACTTATACATGTTATTTTAATATTATGTTTGTATATAAAATCTTATTTTATAATATGAACACTTGTTTATGAATTATATTACGCTTGAAGAACATATTTTTTCCATTTTTATTCTTTCTTATTATTTATTTAATGAGCCTTCGTGAAGGCTTATTCATTTGTCACATTTTTACTGGAGACAAGTTGAATTGCTTCTAAAGTGTGTTAATATTAATATAAATATCCTTTATTTTTTATAAATATACGTAATGTTTCGAAAATTTCTCTGACGTCGAAATATTGGATAAAAATAAGTGGTAATAATATAAAGACATATTAAAATACAATTTTAAAATTGTATGAATTGCGGTTGTGGGCTACAATTGGGCCCATATATTTACTGTAAAATTACCACTCGGTATTTTTATAAAGAATTACTTAATACTTAAGCACAGCGTCGTTTGTTAGTAATGGAAAACAAGTAATCTCATAACAAACATACGGTTGTAAGATTTATTTCGTTCCAATAATTGTATACGTTCTGAAAAATTATCCAATGTTTTGTGCACAGCAAAAGATTTCATAATTATCTTGAAATTTTATTTTGTAATTACATTTTATTATCGTAATATATTTTTTTATACAGAGAAGACTCCTCGGTTTTGTTTATCTATATTTGGTAAACCTCAATTATGTATCGGGCCCTACCGATATTGCGAGTCAACAGTAAAGGGTTCTATGGTCAGATGGCGGTGTACTAACCAACCTCGTGGCTGTCGCTCCAAGTTAGTCACAGTAAATAACGTTATTGTCTACAAAGCCGAGTTTCACAATCATTGACATGTAAACTATGTTACTGAAAATAAAAAAAACTCATTTAATATACCAGGTGAATGTTTAGACAGTTGCAAATATTTATAGAGGACACTCTGCACTCGATTCTCGTTTTAAAAATCAATTAAAAAATAGGTGCTTAATATTTGAACTAATTATCTAGAAACATACAAAAATTATACTCCATCCTCTAAGCGTCTATGTTAAAGCACAGTGTCAATGACTGTTGGGTGTATTGAAAGTGAAAGCGAAGCCATCCAACTAACAAAGGATAATTTTTTGAAGTTTGAACAAGCAAAAAGGTTTATTGTCCGTTTTATCATCGAAAGTTATTAACTCCGGGTCTTAGGGTCAGGTTTTATCACCGGTCATTCAACCTAGATTTATATAAGATATTATCCATACTTTTGAAATTCACGGAACAAACTTTACCTGACGTTCTCTTTGTTGTCTATTAGTATTTGTTTCATATTATAATTTTATGTGTTAAATGTGACCATGAAGTGTTATATCCTAGAATATTGCGAGTATCCAAACCTTTCACTTGGTATAATTTTGTTGTATCAGATTTTTTAATAAATATACTATTATAAGACTTAAATTGTTTTTTTTATTCCAAAGATTATTTTGTTTAGGTTTTTGTTACAATTCCTGTTTTATTTGTATTCGTGTAATTATGTCAAAAACACATTACTAAAATCTCCTGATAAATATGAAAATGTAAAAATTTTGGTTTTACCAATTTGTATCTTATGTAAAAATAATTGTTTAAGCATAATCTCGCCTGATGTTAAGTGACAATATAGCGTTGGACATTAAAGTCTAGGGTCGAGAGTTGTTTTAAAATTGATCTGATCTGTACACTAATAACTACCTATGGGTTTCAAACTGAGGTCGGGAAATAGCTCTAGTCTTTCAAAATGTTCTATCAACTTGCTATGGTTTTATAATGTTGTTGTCTGTTCGGGAAATTTGAATTTCACTGTAGCAATTGAACCCATTCTAATAAACGCGGCTAACATTGAGCCATCACCTCTTTAAAACTGGGTTTGTTGGGCTGCGTAGTGAAAATGTGACATATATACATTAAGATTTTTTAAGGGTTTTTTACTAACGAACATAATATCATCCCTATTGTTCCCAATTCTTTCTAGGTTCATCGGAAGAGTCGCTGATGAGATATCATTAGCAAGTCACAACATCTTAGCTTCACCCGGACGGGGTATAAAAAATGTTGTTTTGTAAAATGTATTTTTTTATAATTACAGATCAGTTCAAACCCCAGTTCATGGAGTCGGGACGCGGCAATGTGGTCATATTAATAGGCGAATATCGGTATAAACGTCAAAGTTGCTTCGGCGTTAAAACTAGATGGATTTGCAGTCAGGTTCATAACGGTTGTCGAGCCTCAGTAACGACTATTGACGACTATATTACCAAATTTTTCGGCGCACATAATCATTAAATAAACGATTATATTGAAGTCATATTTAATTACATGAAGTTATTTATCAACTCTGTGCACTCGGGGGCTCCGGAGCGGAGCCATTTAAAATTCGTCTTCAAGCTCTAGGGCTCCGCTACGGAGACAATGCAAATAATTTTCAGTTTTTAACATAAGAACAAAAACAAATCGTAAAAACTAGTTATAGGGTGTTTCGCTGTTGTTGACAGATGACAATCGCGGTTTCGACTTGCTGGTAATACGAATGAAAAAAAACTTTGAGTGCAAAGGGTATTAGTTCTCATGTAAAACTTATAAACATATGTTTGTAAGTGGTAGAGCCACGCTGAAGCTATTACTGGTTTCAGCATGAATGAGTCGGCTCGCCCGGGGTAGTACCACCCTCTCACAGAAAACCGACGTAAAGTAACAGTGCTTGCATTGTTGCGTTTCGTTCGGTCAGTAAGAGCGCCGGAGACCCACCTCCCCTCCCCTTCCACCTTCCCCTTCCTCTTCCTTTCCTCCCCCACCCCCCCAACACAGGCTGCCAACTCACTTGCGACTCCCCTGGTGTTGCAAGTGTCTATGGACAGTGGTGATCACTTAACATTAGGTGACCCACCTGTTCGTTTGCCTCCTATGATATAAAAAAAACGCAAATCCTCAGGTTTTATAGAAGGAGATTTATCTGCGAAATTATGCAGACATTATTTTGGTGTGTGGTTTGTGTTTTATAAATTACTAAGTACTACTAGTTAAAAATATTAATTAAAGCTATTTTGTTATAGTGACATGGCATACTGTTATTATTGTTTCTTTAATATTTAATACGAGTATATTTTGCCGTTTGATTACAGTTTTATTTCATTTTCCAATGTGACTATCTGATCATAGACGGTTTCACGCTAAGTTTAGCCATCAAATTAAGCGTAGTTGCAGTATTACACCTCTCGTAACAGATTAATAATTATGAGAATAAAATGATATTTTATTCAGTCACCAATACAGCGTACTAGTGATTTCAGTTAGCTTAGAAGTATATGTACATAAAATAGGGTGATTCAATGTTATTGGTTTTTCTATGAAAATCGTAGTACCAACAATACTTGCAACCAGGCTTTTTTGTTGGTGCACGCAGGGATACGCAGTGACTTTAAAGGGAAATTCGAAAATATTAATAAATTGCCATAAAAATTAAAAGAGTTAAAAAAAACAATCTTTTTTTTTATATATCATAAAAGGCAAACGAACAGGTGGGTCACCTGATGTTAAGTGATCACCACCGTCCATAGACACTTGCAACACCAGAGGAGTCGCAAGTACGTTGCCAGCCAGTTTTTGGGTGGAGGGGGGAGGGAAGAGGGGACGGGGAAGGGAGAAGGGAAGTGGGCTTCCGACGCTCTTACTGACCGAACGAAACGCAACAATGCAAGCACTTACTTCACGTCGGTTTTCTGTGAGAGGGTGGTATTACCCCGAGTGAGCTCTACCACCTACAATCTTGGTAACCTTTAGACATTTTTTTGGGTTTTTTTTGTTAATACTTTCCTGAACAGTTACCGCGTCGCACAGTGGTTAGACGTAGGGCACTAAAATATTAAAGTTGTAATTTTACAATAAATTAAACGCTATTCGATTTCTCTAATTAAAAGCAATAGAAATACATAAATGATTGACTTTTTAGATTGGTCTTATAGCTTAAGGGTAATTTTTATAAAACTGTTTTCAATATATGGGAAGCAACCTAAGACTATGAATATATCTCGTGTATTTCGTTTCGTTCTCGAAATTTTACAACAGTAACTTACCATTATATGCCACAAGTACCCAAAATAACAAAGTGTACATTTTCCCAATTTTTAAGATACCAAAAAATATGGATCTAAAACTTTCGAAAATTAACGTGCCCCAAAAATAAAGTGTAACTAGTAAGTAACTAGGCTGCATTTACCTTACGCCAAAGCAGTTGTCTTGTGAAATAATATTTGAGATGGTCTGAATGTAAATTTATTAATATCAAAATGGGACGGGCCTCTCGGATTTGTTTTTTGCGTACTTTCTGTTTGTCAAGCCACACAATGAGCAGATGTTTTGGCTGGTTTAGGTGGTAGACCGGTGAAGCTGTTAAGGTTTTGCTAGGCCAAAGGCGTAGAAAGTTCGAAAAAGAAAAGCTGGTTTAGGTGTTTCAAATGTTGTACGGTACCTTTTACTTTGGGTTTTCTTTAAGTGAGTATAGTTTAATTTGTAATTTGTTATTGGATTTTAGGTTCGGAATCAGATTCTTCTATCGACTATTATTTTGCAAAGAGCAGGCGAGGGAATCCTGTTTTGGTTATGGCGGGAAACCGATACAAGCTTATGAAAAAAGAAGGTGACAGGGAGCGTTGGATATGTATAAAGACAAGAGAAAAATGTAACGCTTTCATAGTTACAATTAATTCCAACATCATCAAAATGAGTGCTTGTCATACACACTGATGAATGTCACGAGACTGGGGCATTCGATGAACTTGTATTAGTTTCTTGCTTGTACCTTAATTCATAAGATTATAGGTAATTGTCAAAAGAAACTTTAATAACGCACCTGTTAGTATTATTAATTCAATATAAGGAGTTTATGCCAAATTGTTAAAAAATATTGTCTGATGTATATATTTTGTATTGAATGAATTATATTCACAATTGATTTTGTGTTTCAGTACAATTTCATTTTCTGTTACTGAGTTTATCTACTAGTTCATGTGATCATTATAAGATAACTTCCTGCCAAATATTTTTGTTTTTATATGCACACTAGCTTCTGCCCGCGACTTCGTCCACGTTACTTTGGGCTAACGCTAACACGAAGCTCTCAAAAGGGAAATAAAAACAGATTTTGAAACATTCTTCATTGTTGCTCCGCTCATATTGGTCTTAGCGCGATAGTCTTCCTCGATAAATGAGCTAACTAACACTGAAATAATTTTTCAAATCAGGCCAGTAGTTACTGAGATTAGCGCGTTCAACCAAACAATCAAACCCACCAGCTTTGTAATATTAGTATAGATTTCAGTTCATTTTAGATGGTTTATCTATTAGGGCTTACTACTATTGTTCTTTCATTAATATCTTTTAACACTTTTAGTACAACCGAGCGCTCTGAGATTCGATTTGACAAAGTTTGGAAACCCTACCATATCGTGGGGTAACTACCGCTTCATAAAGAAGCTGACACGTCGTGATAAAACTTGGTGGGAGTGCACTTCGAGGAAGACCAGTGGATGTAGATGTTTAGCTGTTACCGTCAACGACAGGCTCACGAAGTTGAATGGATGGCATAATCATTAACCTTTAATAACATTATCAGTGTGTACATCAGTGGCAACTGCTCGGTGTTTATTGAACAGTTGTCGATTTAATAAAATGTAAGATGCTCATTTCCTGAAAGGATAATTTCTCAAAAGTAGCTAACGCCATATGAATTTTCTTCGAGAACGTTCGGCGTTTGTCTATACAAATTTGTATTTAACCTTTTTGGGTGTAATGTTATCCTGATTTTATAAGTTAAGCGTTAATGGATTTCATTACATTTGTTAAAATGTACACAAACTATTGTTTTAAGGGGATCCTTTGCCATGTTAATTCTTATAATAATGTAATAATAATTATACAATAATACTAGAAACATCGAATATATTGATTCTAGTCGAAAGGTATAAACAAGAAGGTTAGAAAACAGATTTATAAATTTTAATGTGTTAGTCAAATATGGAGGAGAATAAAAAATTATTTGTCTGTATTTGATACAGTTTATAATAAGAAAATCTACCCATAGTATTATTTCATTGTGACGCTAAAAATTTTCCAAGGCACATATAAAGAGAACTTACGTTGATGCTCTAATTTTGTGATCGTTATTATAAGCAGCGAATCATTCACAAATTCTTTGATTGGTAGGAAGTTGACCGGGCGATAAGACATGGTACTCGTGTCTGAATGGAAATGGGTGTAGTAGGATCTTTGTACCCCACGAATGATAAATACGTCAGTGACATTTTTTTAAGTTCGTTGTGCGTTAGACAGTATATACTTTGCCACAGACTAGAGTCTTGCAGTTTAGAATGACAGCGACAACTAAAGATGGAGTGGTGACTCTCTAAAGCTGGCGCGAAATACTTGTTGCAATTACTTGATTTGATTTTTTCTTCTTGATAAATCTGAAAAAAATAAACAATTGAGATTTAATATTGTTTAGGAATCGATTAAAGAAAAATATTGTTTTGTTGTTGATTGTTTCAAATTTAAATTATTAGGTATCGTGTACTCTCTTCATGGTAAATAGAATTCATGTTTTTAAAACATTATACTAATTGTTCAATTTTATGATTTCTTTAAAATTTATTAGGAGTGTGAATTCATATGTTTTCTTTTGAATAATACTGTTACGCTCTTTTTATTTGTATCTGATTTACCGTACACTGAACATAATTAGAGCATTCAAGTTGAAAGAGGAATAATTAATAAGGTTAAAAAAACATACCATTTATACTTATTACCAGTGCAATTGGTCTGAACCTCGATTTTTATTTTTGGCTGCGTTCAAATTATTATATTTTTGAAGTTATACTTCTTTTGGCGCATTAGGGAAAAATTATGAGAGTAAATATTTATGATGCGCGCGCACACCGTCACGAAAAACCGACACCATGAAGTTAGCTATAGTCAACATTTTGTTTCTTTGTATTTGTTGTTTGTGTTTCTTTGTATTAAAACTTTCAATGTATTAAATACCTTTTTTCTATTGTTAGTGTCGTTTTCCCTATAAATTTAAAAGTTTTGAAAAGATTTTTATCTTGTTACGCCAAAGAAGTATAACTTCTAACGCGTGTACATAAGTACACACACACTTTTTTTTTCTTGTACCTGTACGTACAGGTCTAAGTCTAAGTTGGTGTCTTTAGGGATCTAAGACTGAAATTTTATACTTATGAACAGAGTTTTATGAATCATTTATTTTTAAATTTTGCTCAACTTGTGCAGATATATTTTAAATATCGTACGGTAAAGGGTTTCTTATATTTCTTTGTATTTAATATTGGAGTGATTGTTTTCACTTGCAACATTACAGACCATTTCTTATTGTAATGTAAATATATATAAGTCTCCTTGTAATAAATTGATTTATATGTAAAACGGGTTTAAATGTGTATTATACAAAGAAGAAAAAAAATACTGAAGATAAGGTCTTAAAAATTCTGTCACTAATAAAAAACTACGGTCTCCCTGAGTAGTAAAACTAATAATTATATCTTATTTTGTACTAGTTAATGCCCGCGACTTCGCTCGTTTTAATGTAGATTTTAATTATCTCTCGGGAACAGTACCTTCTTCTGGATGAAAATTACGCACCTTTTTGTATCCGTGATAACGTATACAAAATTTTGTGATTATTGTTTTTTTTTTAGTTAAGACATCAAATAAACAAACTCACATTCGTATTTCTAATATTAGTTAGGTTTTTATACGAAAGAAGTCGCGAACTTATAGTTTTAACTTTTATGTAGTTTGATTTAGGCATGAAAATTTTTTTATTAAATGTTATTCTCAGAAATAACACAGTGGTATGTTGTGTTCCAGAACCTAAATTTGATTTATCTCAACGCGGTAACTTGGTGATACAGATCGGCGAATGGCGTTTCAACAAACATGCTTGTTGGGGTTCCAAGGTTCGCTGGACGTGCATCAAAAAGAAGAGTGGATGTACCGCTTCAATTACTACTGTCGATAATGTCATTGTAAAAACACTTGGTAAACATAATCATTAGGTTAATTATAAGCCCATTGGAATACATAAACTTAAAACTATAAAGAATGCAATTTTGGGAACGAACGTAATGTTTTTTTGCTTTTACGTCCGTCAATTGCGTGCTTCAGTTTAATTCTTAAGATAATGTTTAGTTATAATGTTTAATTATGATTGACAAACAATTTATTTTAATTAATGATAGGAATAGTATTCTATTTTATTTGTATGAATTATCTAAATACGTGTTTAAAAACTAAGTGGCAATTGAGCACACTTTATCGCTTAGATATATATACACGGTTTTAGCACTTTTCCTACCCTACTCAAATTGTACTGGAAATGTTTTCTTTCGACAAAATCTGAATCAAATGTTTACAAGTGTTTTGTTTTGTTATATTGGCGAAAATGTAGTTCAGTAAAAAATACATAATAAATGTTTAATAGTACTTAATACAAACTAAATTTTACATAACATATTTCGGACGTGCAGCACACTAAGGAAGCTGTCCTGCAACACGAGTTACTGTTATTATGATAATCTTTTATATACAGTTTTTTTTAATAATACAATGTTTTTAACCGACTTAAAAAAAAGGAGGAGGTTATCAATTCGCCTGTATTTTTTTTTTTTTTTATGTTTGTTACCTCATAACTTTGGACTGGGTGAACCGATTTTGATTATTTTTTTTTTATTTGAAAGCTGGTACTTCCCGTGTGGTCCCATTTCAATTTGGTCCAGTTCCGACGACGGCATCCAGTGCAAAACCGTATAAGTTTTAAATTTGCATTAAGTACGTACACGACAAATATACGAATAACTCAATATCACGCTAACCGATTTCGATGATTCATTTTTTATTAGAAAGGATGTACTTCAAGGGTAGTTTGATGAGAGTTTGGTTAGGTTCTGATTATGGGATCCGTGACAAAGTAAGAAAACTTTCAAGAAACGAGCCTACTCCTTTTTTAAGGGCCGGCAACGCATCTGTGTTTCCTCTCGTGTCGCAGGTGTCCATGGGCGGCCGTGATCACTTACCATCAGGTGACCCGTATGTTCGTTTGCCACCAATAGTATAAAAAACTCTTCAATTCTTAGGAGCCTATTGTGCTTATGTTCGTTGCTGTGTTGCAACATGACGCAAGCATTGTAATTACATTACTTAAGGTGTATTATGTGTGAAGCGATGGTAGCCGAGTTGGTGGTAGAAACTATCGCGGATTATTGATAAGGTGGCGTTCGTACCAAACGTTACTTATTGTACAACCAATTGAAACCATATCGCATACCATACCGATAGATACCATACCGCAAAAATGCGCATATTTTAATATACTTAAGGCGGAACGGAGATCGCGGGCACTGCTAGTAAAATATATTTATGTACACTAAAAATGGAAAAATAAAGTAAATTTTCAAAAAAAAGTATTAACCGACTTCAATATCAATCAAAAACCCATAAGGCACTAAAAAGCGGAAAATAAATAGTTTATCAAATTAACCAAATTAAATAAAACATATGAATATGTGTGCTACCTAGAGATGTATTGGAAGTCGGTGCGAACCGAAAATCATATCATCTACATAGGTACAAAGTTTAAGTCCACTCTCGCGTCTCTGTAATACATTTCTATCTAGAACAAATTTAAAATTTCGGTTGGCACCGACTTCCAATACATCTCTAGGTGGCACACATATTCATATGTTTTATTTAATTTGGTTAATTTGACAAACTATTTATTTTCGGCTTTTTAGTGCCTTATGGGTTTTTGATTGATATTGAAGTCGGTTCATACTTTTTTTTGAAAATTTACTTTATATTATATTTATTATATATGTCATAGTGGGAACAGCCAGCAGTCGGAGCATTCAGCAGTCGCAGTTAACACATAAATAGTAACGCATATTTTATTACGGAATCTTATCGCACGACGCCACATTTTCTTAAGATGGTGTCACGCGTCGTGTCGCGTATTATTATATTTTATTAGTATTATATTGAATTCTTAGAAGTTATGAACAGTTTAGTCTAATCTAAATTACTTAGTTAAATTAACAATAATTAAATAGAAGTGTATTAACAATACATTGCCATTATTGATTAACGTAGAAAATAATAAATGGCGCTGTTAGCAAACACCTATGATAATTCGAATCTTCGTAAGATTCTGTAAAAAAATATGCGTACTTTATGCGTAATATACTATTTATGTGTTAATTTCGACTGCTGAATGCTCCGACTGCTGGATGCTCCCACTATGACATATATTATAGTTAGATTAGAGATAATGTTACATCGTAATTTTAATTATGCTTTCCAGCAAGGGCTAGCGATTTTTACTAAATTACTGTAGATCAATTTTATATGGTCATGCACTCTTCGTGTTTTGTTTTTTTTTTAATTTTTAAGGAATTTACTTAATGATCTGATTTATTTAAATAATTATGGTTAGTAATAGTTTTATAAATCTAGAGAAATTATTTTAGGATAATCAGAGCGAAAATTGAAATACATTGTAAGTTTTCTCAAAATAAATTAATTATAAGACAATAAGTTTATGACGGCATTTATTATAGTGAATATTACTTATAATAAATTTTGTTGATTATAAACGATTAAGTATTTCTATAATTATTTTTCAGTAACCTTTATGTACAGTACTGTGAATCAAAGTGTGACTATGAGAAAATGCAGTAAATTGTAAAATTATCTTGAACCAGGTACTAATTTTATTATTTTTACAGATCTTAACCCGGTTTTTGCGCAGTCTCAACGCGGCAACCCTGTTATTATGATCGGCCAGTACCGTTTCAATCGGGTTAATAAGTACGGGAGCAGAACTAGATGGGTGTGCGTAAAAGCGAAAGCCGGTTGCAGAGCTTCTCTGCACACTATGGACAATGCCATCGTCCGCGTTTGGGGTTTTCATGACCCTCAAGCGCACACGAGCGCCAACAGATTTTAGATGTATCATCTATATATATATAAGAATAATTTAGTTGAATGTTTCTATGATATGCGCACGGACAGGTGGCCTTAATCTATATCTATGTTAGATAAGTAGGCCTGCATTGAATATGCGAAGTTTTCACTCGAAATTTGGACTGCTATAACATATATTAATAAAATGTATATACTTTGTATATTTGTCACTACTATTAGGTGGATTAGACACATTAATTATACTAACAATAATACATTTTGGAGACGCATCAAACAAATGGATTTCTACAGGGTTTTCAGTAGACTCTAGACATAGTGACACGGGCTTATTATTTATTTATTGTCTTTACGTTTTTATTCTAAGGACTAAATAAAGATTATGAATATTTAATTCTCTAAATTTCGGACGGAAATTTCGCAACTAATCGCTTACAGTTTATGCCTTAACTCTTGTTTTTGGGGCGATGTTTAAATTGCAGGTTCTTGTTAAGTATTTTATTGTGAAAGTTATCGCTTATTTTACGTTAGGTAACATGGATTTTACGTAAGATATTTATGATTTTATTTGACTGTTTGACATGCAATAGTCAATGTTCGAGTTGATGGATGTTGGAGATATGTCTACAATGATAAACATAATGTATTGTTGAATCCCTAATGACTGTCAGAAACGAATAGAAGTTTTACAATGATTGAGAGATGTGTGATTGTCAAATCCAGAAACATACTTTAATAATAGTTATCAATTGTATTAGGTGAAATAAAACGATCTATTTATGTATGACGATAAAGGAAAGTTTAAAATTATCACTCTACAAATATTGAATACAAAATCGAGAATAATATTTGATAAGATTCTTTGGAGTGCAGACATTCCAATTTGCAAATTAATTTTATGTGTGTAATACCTCTTCATAGATATTTTGCTTGAGTAAGTGTTTGGACAATATAGATAAAAAAATATATATTACTTTATTTAACAGACTAAGGTTACATGATTAAATGAAGATAGTGTATTATGTATAAAAGCAGAGTAAGAAATAACTAGAATCCGAATCTCCTATGAAATCATGACAAAGGTGCTTAATTTCATGATAAAGTTGCTTATTGCAAGAGTTTACAAAATGAGGCTTCAGTTGTTTCGGTGAAAGAAATAAATTTAATTATACAATTAGGTAGTACGTAAAAAAAATTATTACCATTAAATTTGGGTGGGGCTTAGTATGTAAGTGTTACAATTTATTACAAAGTTCAATTAACTACTAGCGTAAACTAACAATATAGAATAATTCTTGCACTTAATGCGTTACTAACATAAATATTACTTAGGTTTCGGTGGTGGATAAAACTAGTGCAAGCTTTTATTCAGTATTTAATCGTGAGTAATGTTTATTTTTAATATTTTAATACAGTTTAGATACAAATCAATGTATTTATCATTTTTAACAGTTGTTTTATTTAACTATCCAACAATTCAAAGGGAATTTAATGCGTCGAGATATAAGATTAATGGTCATATGAAAAGTAAAGTAAGTAGCCCAATTTAATTTCGCACTGTGTTTTCTTGACAAAAAAAACCTTATTTACGTAAAATTGGAATGCTAAGATACCTGTTCGGGAAAAAATTGGTAGGGGCAATTATGGCAAAAAATGGTTTTGCAATTTTCTTTTTCAGTCAGTATATAAGGGTTAAAATTGAAGAGATAATCGGTGCTTTTTCGTAATAATGATATCAAGATATTTGTGTGAATTTTATGTGGGATAACATTTAAATTTGGATGATTCGTTGAACTCCAGCAACTGTAGCGTTATCGGCGGCGAAAGGTAAGTAAGCACTCGCCCCTATTATAGTTTCAATTTCAACATTTAAATAATGGCGTCTCGTAGACACGATTTCTGCCAGTGTCAAGTTAGTCATGGGAAAGTCACTTTATAGGTAGTATTAAATGTTACTTGTATAATTTTGCTCTTCCCGATTACTATTATAGTTTATCATATCTGACAATGATTTTATGTGGTATGTACTTATAACCAATTTAACAATACCCGGCCTTTTGTTGTGGTGGTTGTTCAATTATATATAAACGAATAATAATTTAAGTTACTAGAGTAGTTTCCTAGAGATTAATTATATGTATACAAGAATTCTTTACTTCATGGTATTAGAATATTTATTTTCTTCGAAAGGTATTAATAGTTATTAAATAAATAATAACTGATATGAACAAATAATGTTAATTGGATAATTATATTAATAATGTCGTTGTATAAAAAATGCACTGTCTATAAATGAGAAAACTAAAGGTTTTTGTAAGAAACAAACATTCGGAAATGATACTTAAAAAAACATAAATATTGGATATATATTGGAAATATTGATCATATAATAATCTACATATATATAAGAGATTCCCACCTATATATTGACTCATCACGATATCTCTGGAACCATAAGGCGTAGCGACTTGAAATATGGTAGAAATATTCCTTTCGCCGAGTAGAGGTCAGCTAAGAACGGATTTTACGAAATTCCACCCACACGAGGGGTTTGCGGGGGGGTAATCAGGGCGGGACAACGTCAGCCGGGCCCGCTAGTTACCATATATAATAGTTTTAGATGTCTGAAAAAAGAAAGACGTTTATTAACTTAAGTTTTGTTTCGGATTAATCTTATCCTCACTCCAATGGTACAAAATATAGAGTGTGAATTCCTGGAAATAGAATTAAAATAGTGTCATGCGCCATTAAAAGTATTAAGCTTACCTTCTTCTATTTTAAACTATTACATGATAAGTATGTAGCTGATTGAATATATTAAAACAAGATAATTTTTTTATTTGAAGTTTTTTGTAATTGGTTTTATATGACTGTGTTTTTCAGTTATAGAGTACATGACAAGCCGGGGAACTATGATGCTATTAGTTAACGGTCACCGTTTTTCTAGAGAGAAGATCGTCGGACAAAGGACTCGTTGGCAATGCTCGATAAGATCCCGGACTAAATGTCGAGCCTTCATCACGACCTACGAGGGACAAGTGTTGAGGAATTATTTAGTACATAACCATAAATTGTGATACAAGATTACTGTTTGATTATTTTGTGATAAACGTTATTTCGTTATTTAGTGCCTTAAGGTGATGGGTTGGACTTAAATAGTTATATTGACTTAATAGTATATATAAATGTAAAAAAGACAGTACTGTCCATGTTGTTTTTATTGATAAGTAAATTTTTATAATAAATTTTATATTATTTATATATTTACGTTGACAAATTTTTATTTACAAAATATACCTGTCTATTATGACTTATGTAATTATAACGTCTATCTTTACAGGAAGTTTAATAGTCATTTAATTATTGATGCTGACCGTAATTTTTTAAACATCACAGAGCAAGTACACAGTATCATGTTGCATCGTTTTGCCATGAAAATTAAAATATGCAATGTGTCGGAAATTAAATGTCGATTAATATCTGCCTCTCAATCTATAGTACCAATTTTATGGTATACTAGCGGGCCCGGCAGACGTTGTCCCGCTCTGATTATAAAAAAATCCTGGATAAATTATATACCAAAACGTTCCTCGTGAATCACTTTATCCACTGGTGAAAACCGCATAAAGATCCGTTCAGTGGTTTTTGAGTTTATTGCGAACAGACAGACAGACAGACGCGGTAGGGGGGGGACTTTGTTTTATACTATGTAATGATTAAAAAAATTATTTGCGAAAGTTCTTCTTATTTTTAGCCATGTCATTCGTTAGATACTAATATAATATTTTATGTACTTATTAATGTATTCTTCTAAAACAAAACAAAAAAAAAATGTATTCTTCAGTCTACAACAGGGTATGGAAATCATTTTTGATTAGATACGTAGATAGTAAGTGACGTAGATACATCAGCTCCAAGCAATTAGAAAGCGTTAACTATACCTGTGCAAAATTTAATGGCGTAAGTTTAGTGGCTTCTTTTGTTCCATAAAGCGATATGTCCAGTTTAGTTGGCAACGGTTGAGGAAATGTCTCGATCGATCGGCTCCTCTGTGACTAGCGTCTTCGGACCCTGTGTCAATCGGCGTAGGTTCGGATCTTAGCGAATGAGCCGGAACTCTCGGTGAAAGTAAACATTGTGATGAAATCATTATATGGTAGTAGGGCTGTATTAAAGCCTGCCTGGCTAGAGCTGCCACCCCCAAGTTGAAGATCTGTCGCGAACTGTCTACGGGTGTGTGTTCGTGCACTTGAGAGGCAGTTCCCCTAGGTTTAGCGTGTTTACCATCTTGGCCCATATCGTCATTTAATGATATGTGATAAAGAAGTCAAACGCTACACGCTATAAAGTATTAAAAAAATGGTAAATTCGAATTCCTGTAATGACTTGGAAGGTAGCAGGTAGGGATTTTACAACCTTCAAGGTGAAAGTCTGTCGTCAAGCACTTATAAGTGTGTTCCGGCAGCTGCACTTTAGAGACAATCATTATAGATTTTACCATCTGCTACTGCTTCCAAATTTAATTAAACGTTACTTAAGTAATGATGATGATGAAGTTATAAAAATACATTTATGTATTTAAAGAAATTACTACAGAATAATCCTATTGTCCTTTTGAGTTTATGCTATTTTTATTCTCTATTCTCTTTTATTATGAGCAATGAAAGCATCCTCGTCAAAACTATCACACAATTGACTATCTCAATTATTATGAAGAGGCCACCGAGACGTAATGATTCAAGCAATAACTAAATTTACATCTAAATAAAAGGAGGTGAAAAAATGGTCGAATATGGTACGTTGTGATTACTTTTGATTTTGAATAAATTGTGATACTTTATTATAGCGTAGCATAATATAAATTGGTTATAGAAAACGACAAACATAATAGTTTGGAGGGTTTGAGAGCATGTTAAGTATTCATGGTAATTCAAATTAATATATACGTAACACAGTTACAGAACTCAGAACGGCGAGAGGTACCCAAATGTTATCGTCCGACGGGTATCGTTTCTCAAAGGCTTATGGAACTGGCTCCAGGATAAGATGGCAATGCACAACTAGGACTCGTACAAAGTGTACAGCTTTCCTGATCACCTTGTTTGGTGAAATCGTTAGAGGCAATATGATGCATAACCATTGACACGATCTTTTGACAAGTTTTTACATCATTCAAGAAGTCATGAGAACCGTGACTGAACTGCTAATAAATTACCATGTTTCAGATGGATTATAATATAGATTTTTGTTTATTTCCAATAGCAAATAGCAAGCTACTTTTATAACATATTATATTGCTTCACCAGTGTGTATTTTTGAATAGTAGTTTGATAATGTAATGAGGAGTATTTAACTTGTAACTTATGTATATATTCCTTAAAGCTTTTAGTAAAACTGATGACTATCTCTAGAGTACGGAATAAAACTATTTTTTTTAAACCGAACAAGTTTCTGATGATGGTACAATGTAGGATGATTGCAGTCTGTTATCGTAAATAAAGTTTATGAAGGTATTGCTTCCGATTTCCTAATGGGATTTCTATATTTTTACATTGTCTATTTATTTATTATTATAAACTATTTAACAATGATTATGGTTCAGAATTGCTTCCTGTTAAGGTATATTGGGTAAAAATTCGTATTAAATTCTTTGAATGTAATATGAAGACAATCTTTGGTACATATTCGTTTTATTACCTAATTCATGAATTACTATTTATCTAAAATACGTAAGGATAGTTTTACGTTTTATAATTTTTTTTTTGTAGATTATTGGTTTTATAAAAGCCCCAGAGGTGCAGAGGTATTTGTTTTTAATAATCATCGATTTTATAAACAACACAAAACATTTAATGAAAAAAATCCCTGGCAATGTGGCTATAGACGGCGCAATAAATGTAAAGCGTTCGCTATGAAAATACAGGGTATTGTCGTAAAGAAAAATCTAGAACATAATCATTAGGCTCTCATTGAAATAACGTGAAAAATATATCAAATATAAAAACTATGTCGAATGGTGTAAAAAAAGGCCAAGGTTTTGTAGCTCATTATTAAAATTATGTTTACTGAACTAATCTTTTTTTCGAATTATTCTGAACTTGAAACAATCTAATCCACATTTTCTTTCTATTACAAAGTACAAGGAATAAAAATGGAAGTGCAAGTGGGTAATGTTTTGTAGTTTATTTTTAAAATGATGTTTGCTATAAAATAGTCTGTTTTTTTTTCGAACTATTCTGAACTTCAAATAATATAATCTGCACTGTATTTCTATAACAATGCAAAAAATATAAACGAAAGTGCAAGTGGGAGCGAGCTAATAATATACCTGTATAACCTGCTAAAAGATCTCTGCATCGGAAGAGCCCCCATAAGTACAAGTACCTTGATAGATAGCTACTTCATAGGGGCTTAAGTAAGTTATTACTAATTTATCAAGTCAGGGAAAGAAGTGCGGACGTCAGCATTGTTGTGTATCTGTGTTGACCTTTTAAACCAACACTTAGGTTTGGAGTCCCAAGCACTCCTGATCTTCTCGTTCTGTAAAATGATGGACCCGGTATCCACATGGTGAACTCCTGAAATGCGTCTCTCGTCGTTTGTATAGACTTCAAAATCAGTGATTTTACATTAGGTTTTCTTTCTTTAGTTCACTTATTGTAAATAGATTTGCAAGAGTTGATTAATTGAAATTGAAAATTGTTGTGCATATATTAAAAATTAGAGTAGACGCTGTTTCGCACTTTCGCTAAGAATTGATTGGCCGTTGTCACGACGTGCTACAACAAAAAACGGTTGTGAAACAATTAAAATGTAAAGAAAATGTGACAGCGGCCAAATAATTGCAAGCAGAAGTGTGAGGTAATATCCACTTTATTTTTTAATGATGGATTTCTGCAAAGAAACGCTTTCATCATTCAAAGTGTATATGTTAGTTAGAGATTTTCGTATAAATATAATTTACGATTAACGGGTGAGTAATTAAGGCCTGAAAGAGTGACAAATAAACATACAAATTGTTATTTGTATTTATAACATTTAGGATTAACACGTTCAATGCGGACCGAGATCTAATACGTATCGTATGTCCCTTGCGGTGCGGCTAAGAAAAATATAGATTTCTCTGTCGTGCGGAGGCCGTAACATCTATTTGATATATTGTAAGAAAGATATATATATATATGTATATGAAAACAAAATGCAGTGGTGTACCTACTTTAATACAGGGTCACTTTGACCACGTACCGCACTGAAGAAATAATATTTTACCAAAGTGTGAAACGGGGCTTAGAAGACCCTGTACCCGCCGACCTCGAACCGCACACAGCGGCAGTAATGCGTGACTAGTGTTGTAGATGCGCCGATAGAACACGTGTGTTAAGTATTCAAATAATAATGGCGAGATGTTGTCGAAAACAAATTGTATTGGACACCGAAGACGAGGTGACAAGTCTAGAATTACAGGTAAGTCATCAATAAATATTTCTACAACTACTGGTCTGAGTAAATGTTTATTAGTTTCTTTTTGTTGTTATAAATATCAGGTATTTTGATATAAAACACGCTTAGCAATAGTCTAAAAGGAGAAACCTATCAGTCCCCTCTTACCCGCTCAGAGCCGTGGTAGTATATGATCTTAATTTAAACAATGATGTTAATTTAAGATACACGTTAAGAAATTTTTTCGTCGGGGCTTTTGATCCCGTGGGAATTTCAATAATTAATTAATTATACACCTAAACCTTATTTTTGAATCACCCCATCTTTTGATGAAAATCGTATGAAAATCCGTTTGGTACTTTTTGAGTTTATCGCGGTAAGGCAGTCAGAAATCAAACTTTGTTGGATGTAGTGTGGAATGTGGAAATGATAATAATTTTTATCTTTTTAGAAACGACACCAAATAATCAAACACATCATCTCAGAAGATGTTCGAAGAGGAGAAAATGTGCTGGATGTTACGCCAAATTACGTAACGAATTGTCAAGCCGTGAGGCGGACAAAAAAGTTAAAAAAATCGTAACACAATGTGGTGAATGTCAAACATTTTTATGTTTAAATTGTTTTAACGAGAAACATTTGTGATAACTTAAATAAATATAAAGTAAAAAACGATTACTGATATTTTTGTTTCCCATAACTAAAATCTATGTAAAACTTCCCTTATTGAGTGCGCTACGAGGTTCATAAGACCCCTCATTTTCTTTTACCTACAGATTCTAAATACACTAACCCTCGGATGTACGCTTTAAGGTTTAGGGTCAATCAATTCATAGTTAATAATAATATACCAAAAATTATATATTTTTATATTTAACCAAAAAAAATTTTAGTTTCTGAAACGTTACGCGGTCTAATAATCCCCGTACCATCTTTATGATATTTTTCATACGAGGTCTTAATCGTCACGTACCGCAGGAATAGAAAAAAAATAATAGTGACGCTGCCAACGTGTTAGGATTAAAATTTTATAAATTGTTCGAAATATAACGACAACATTTTGGCGTACCTTGCATAAAGTGTTAAGAGTAGAGTTAACACGCAAATGATTTGTGATGTCATTATTTATAAGAATACAAATACAAACAAAGTCACAGGTAAAAACTAGTCTATATTAGTTCTCAGTTCTAATGTACATTTTTTGTATGAAAAGCGAAACTATTCGCAGATCATGTTTATTTATTAAAATTATATATATTATTCTTTATATCTCAGAAAAAATGTTAATCTGTTTATTTATATATTTTATTTGTTCACTACAGTATTAAAAATATATTCGGGCAGAGGTGTAGAAAGTCTATTATGTGGCAAACACCGCTTTTCTAAGTCAGGCATAATGAGTAACATTGGAAAGATGCGATGGCAATGCACTAGAAAAACTCGAACCAAATGCAAAGCCTTCATAACTACCATCGATGGTTTAATCACACGGAGGAATCTTCAACATAACCACGAGTAATACACGGACCTGGAATAAGGATAAACAAAACAATATTTAGGTAGACAATTTCTCGATTTTATCTTAAACAAAGATTTTTTTAATGTCATTGTTTTTGAAAATTTGTGTATTTGTTTCCCATTTAATTTTTCTTTGTATCATAGAATTTATATTTGTATGTCATATAAAAATAACCAACAATTTAGTGGTGATAAAAATGGGTTTGTTATAAATTTAGTTTTAGTTTATTATAAATTAATACATTGTCGGTGTTACTACAAAAAAGTTAAATACTTGCTTTAAAAAGGTTTTCAATTAAATGTACCGCGCTCGCCCAAGGCAAGTTTGCGTTATCCTTTTTTCGCAAGTCTAACCTAACGTAACCAAAGCGAGATAATAGAGCAAGATGGCGAACATTCAGCGATCGCGGTGCATTTAATTCGAAGTCCTTTTAAAGCAAGTATTCAATACGTATTTATTAAATAAATAAATAAAGTTAAATACTATTTAACTTTTCTGGTAATAACACCGTGTAAGTTTAATTGCAAAGTTTTGTGCAAAATTTCCTGTATTGATTTTGGAATATGTCTTGGGCGTAAATTCTTCATTTAGTTGTGGTTTGGGTTTATAGTAAATTAAGTATTTAACTCAATTTGAACAAAAACATGTCTGCCGGGTTTTGCAAGGACAGAAATATTAATATTTTTTGTCTATTTATTTTATATGATTATTAAATATATTAATAGTTTTCATATGTCGAGGTATTTGTTATTTAAAAAAAATACTTAGGTGAATATTTTAGTCAGTACAAGCGTTGAGAAAAGTATAATATATAATACTAACTTTGCCTACATCTCCATTCGCAAGTCCTCTTGGTAAATAAAATTCCGTGACTTAAACGTGTATTCCCGATTTAAACGTGTTTGGCGCTTTGTCATCGTATCTCAAACACGAAACACTGATTATTTCAGTCAGTAATCAGATGTTGGTCACACGATGATTCCAGAGATGCGTTTGTTACTCACAGTCAACAGTAGCCCTGTGTCACAGACTTTACTATTTTCGTTGTGTCTACATTTACCCATGTAATTCTAACACGTTTAATATACCGAGACTCATCAGAGAGCCTTTACTTATGGCCTAATTACAATTTTATACATTGCGAAAGTCGAAAGTCAGTCGTTGAATCCAACATTCAAGTTCATTCGTTTTAGGAGGACATAAATAATAATTAATTAATAATTCGTTTTAATAGCACAATTAATCAAAAACCTTGTAAGATAAAGTAAATTTTCAAAAAAAAGTATTAACCGACTTCAATATCAATCAAAAACCCATAAGGCACTAAAAAGCGGAAAATAAATAGTTTATCAAATTAACCAAATTAAATAAAACATATGAATATGTGTGCTACCTAGAGATGTATTGGAAGTCGGTGCCAACCGAAATTTCAAATTTGTTCCAGGTAGAAATGTATTACAGAGACGCGAGAGTGGACTTAAACTTTGTACCTATGATATGATTTTAGTTTTAGTGCCTTATGGGTTTTTGATTGATATTGAAGTCGGTTAATACTTTTTTTTGAAAATTTACTTTATTTTTCCATTTTTAGTGTACATAAATATATTTTACTAGCCGTGCCCGCGAACTCCGTTCCGCCTTAAGTATATTAAAATATGCGCATTTTTGCGGTATGGTATCTATCGGTATGGTATGCAATATGGTTTCAATTGGTTGTACAATAAGTAACGTTTGGTACGAACGCAACCTTATCAATGATCCGCGATAGTTTCTACCACCAACTCGGCTACCATCGCTTCACACATAATACACCTTAAGTAATGTAATTACAATGCTTGCGTCATGTTGCAACACAGCAACGAACATAAGCACAATAGGCTCCTAAGAATTGAAGAGTTTTTTTTATAATATTGGTGGCAAACGAACATACGGGTCATCTGATGGTAAGTGATCACGGCCGCCCATGGACACCTGCGACACGAGAGGAAACACAGATGCGTTGCCGGCCCTTAAGAAAGGAGTAGGCTCGTTTCATGAAAGTTTTCTTACTTTGTCACGGATCCCATGATCAGAACCTAACCAAATTCTCATCAAATTACCCTTGAAGTACATCCTTTCCAATAAAAAATGAATCATCGAAATCGGTTAACGTGATATTGAGTTATTCGTCTATTTGTCGTTTACATAATTAATGCAAATTTAAAACTTATACGGTTTTGCACTGGATGCCGTCGTCGGAACTGGACCAAATTTAAATGGGACCACACGGGAAGCACCAGCTTTCAAATAAAAAAAGAATCATCAAAATCGGTTCACCCAGTCCAAAGTTATGAGGTAACAAACATAAAAAAAAAAAAAAATACAGACGAATTGATAACCTCCTCCTTTTTTGAAGTCGGTTAAAAATACAAGTAAAGTCATTTTAGATAATGTCTTATATCCTGAAGACGTAAGGGTAGTGACAGACCTGATGTCATTACGCCAAGTAATTAAATAGTAAATTTGGTGTGTATTCCTATTGCCGTATTAAGAGCATATTTGAAAAATTAAGTTATCAATCCTGTACATATTTAGCAAACATGTTAAGATATGAAAATGTGACTGGAAAAAAATGAATCAGTGTTTATAAAAAAAGACAAGAATAAATTCTGGTATTTGACGGAAACATGTTCAATTTACATACGCCTAGAGAGCTTCTTATCTGTTTTTCTCTTCAAATCAATACGAGTATAGCAAACGTTGGTAAGTTCTGACATCAGTGTAGACTTGGGTTTACTGTTCTAATTGATGGTGGAGGTTTATCGTCGCCTAACGATGTTATCCGTAACTATACATACTTCCAAAGGGATTCAAACACGGAATCTATATTAGTGTTGTAAAAAATAGCTAAGGTATGGTTTTGGTTATACAACAAACACCATATTGTAGTTTTTGAGATTTAATAAATCGTTAAGGATTTCTAAATTATAATTACATTTTTTTTACTACACTATTAGTAGGGGTACTTTGGGCATTCCACGCCAAAACGGATGGTATGAAAAAAAAATATTTCCTCAAATTTGTGATATGTTTTCAGTACCCCTCAAAATAGCCCTCCTGGTAAATTTTGACATTTGTTTATTATTCGTTCAAAGATAATTTTTTTTTTAGTTACTTGGACATAACTTTCTTAATAATGATCGAAATTTGATCTTTTTTTTCAATCTTTTGTTTTTACGTGGCCTTCATGGAAAAATATAAATTAAAGGTATGTTCAAAAGACTAAAAAGGCCATTTTTTGAACGACTAATAGAAAATTTCATCATGAGGGCTATTTTGAGAGGTACTAAAACATATCACAAAATTGAGGAAACTAAAAAAATATTTCAAACCGTCCGATTTGTCGAGGAAAGTCCGCATATATATATATATTTATTATCCTTGCTTTTGTTGTGTTTTTTTTTTATATAATTGCAGTTATTTATCCCATAGGTACCGAGAAACCTGTTAACCCAGGTATAGAGCTGTGTCCTTACATTTTCATAAGAAATCTGTCAGAGGAGACGGCGATGGTGGTTTTACAGTAAGAAAGACAACGGCTGCCGAGCGGCTGTCATCACCGTTGATGACGTCATTGTTAACATATATATTTAAACCTTAACTTGAGATAAAGCTATAATATATGTTTTGGTGCTACATTTTTTAGTGATTTTATTTTGTTATTATATTTCAGTTTATTGAAGTATTTGAAAAGTTCAGTTTAGTGTTTGTTTAATACTAATAGCAAATTATTATGGCATTTTTCTTGCAAAAAAAACTATTGTTTGAAATTATTCTGTTTTCAAAAAATGTATATTTCAAAAAACAAACAACATATTTTTATATAGCAAAGTTATGATAGATATAATCTAAAATTAAGAACTCATGCTTATATGAATATGGTCTCAGATACATATAACATGATTGGTATCCCGTATGCATTTTGATGGAGGCTCATTTTGCAGGTTTATTGAAATAAGACGTACCAGTTTTTGGGTTATGGTTGGCTACCTTACTTTTGCAATGTATGTCTACGGTCGTTTTCATTTACCAATTTGAGTAGAAATATTAAATTAATGCATGATTTATACATCATATATTAAAATAATAATGCTCCGTTTGCAAAACAATGTTATATTTGTTGTAACCTCGCGTTGAATTATTCCCAAAACCGTTAAAACACTTTCCCACCGTTCGTTTTTAAGGCGCTTTCAATTTCTTATGTCATTGATAATATGCTTATAGTAGTCTGCTACGCAAATGTACAAGAACGATAACAAATGAGTTTCTAAACGGAGCATTATATATGGTACATTTGTTTAAAAATTTGTTATCGTGCCTCAAAGTTTTTTTCTATATCACCTGACGTCAAGTGATCACCACCGTCCATAGACACTAACAACACCAGGGGAGTCGCAAGTGCATAGCCAGCCTGTGTTTTGTGGGAAGGGGAAGGGGGAGGGGGAAGGCGGAGAGGAAGGGGAGGGTAGGGGGAGGGGATTGGGAGGGGATGGTGAAGGAAGGGGAGGTGGGTATCCATCGCTCTCACTGACCGAACTAAACGCAACAATGCAAGCACTGTTACTTCATGTCGGTGTTTCTGTGGGTCGGGTGGTACTACCCCGGGCGAGCCGATCCATTCATGCTGAAACCAGTAATAGCTTCAGTGTGGCTCTACCACCGACCAAGTATTTGCTAATTAATGATAGTCTCATCTATTTTGTCGTCGTTGTCTATTAATTCATTGCTGTTGAGTTGTGGTAGATAAATAAATCTGTATAAGTCCAAAACTAATGGATTTTTGCTTTTAGAATAATTTAAAAGTAATAGTCTAATCTAGATAGTGTTACTTGCTTGTGGTCTCTGCCGAGCATTATTATACGTATTAAAATTTTATCTCCATCTTTTTTTTTTCCTTATACTTATCCCGCTGCTTTTATGCCTATTCATGTTACCTATTGAATGTATTTTTTATGTTGTTGATTGCATGGTTTTCGGTTATGTCTTTTCCAGCACCCATATTTGGTACAACTCGTTTTGGGAAACCGGTGATTTTAGTGGGTCGCCATAAATTTTGGTCGACTGGGAAGACTAGGCGCAAAGGTGACCGATGGCACTGCAGTTTGAAGACCTGTAAAGCGACTATATTTACAAAAAATGACGTCATCGTAAAAACACAAGGTGAACATAATCACGAATGAAAAGAAGAGTTACAGCGTTAGTAAAAATAATTCGTATACTATATAAATCTAATGTGCAGTCCCAAGTGGAACGGCGATTCCATTGGTTCAACCGTACAGTTAATTGCTCGGATCACTTGGCACGGTTTTAACGAATGCTTGCTTCGTGAGTCGAGCAACAGCTCATACGCTACTTGCACCCATACACGGATATGCTGCTTGTTCCATACGTGAACGGTACACGATTAGTTACTCCTACCTCAAATCGAATTTAATTTTTATTTCCTTCGGTACTTATTTTTCATTGATACTGGGTGTAGACTTTCACGTATGTGTGTGTGCTAAACCTGCACCGTATCGAATTATTGCATATTCATGGCTGGCCAATCTAACAGTTACCCTGTAGCACGTAAATTCAACCATAAACTCAAAAACTCTTTACTTAAAAAAATATTGAAAATTTATATCCATTCTGAATACATTCCATGGTATTATGGTATAATTATTTACTTCTTCTTACAAGGAAAATTATATTTTATTTAGCATATAAGCAAGTTTGTAACTTTTTAATTAAGTGTTCTTAAGTACATTGCCAAAGTGTTTAGGAAAGTGGGTAAAATATGTGTTTATAGTTTTGATTATGTTACTAGCCACTGAATTTTATAGTCATAATAGATTAGTTCATAATGTTACCAATTACTATGGTGTTTTAGTTTCTTTTATTTTTCTTTGGATTTAATAGGTAGCAATATTTTATATTAGCATTGCTTTGATAATAAAAGTATACATTGTTACAAATATAGGTTACTAATTATATAAAGTTCCAGATTGCCCTAGTAAAATGAAATGAATTTTCTAGTATTGAAAAGTTGTTATTTTTGTTAGAAAAGTACAATTATTTCTAATAAGAACCTTAAAGATTATGTTTAGTTCTTCTTTAAGTTCTGCGAGTATATTCTAACTAAAATAATTGATAATAAGCAGTCTAAGCATTGTTTTGTATATTTTAAGAGTAATACCTTTCAAATCAAGGATCGTGAAAATCTTTTTCTTACATTAACTAGCATGTGTGTGCGGCTCCGGACGCCTTTTTTATTCACTAATTATTTTACGACTTCATGTTATTAAAATATTAATTAGTATATCTTATGAATTCTAAAACAACTACTGATTATTTTTATAGTAGATGACGTACTTCCTGTGTACAAAATATCATACATATAATATGTTGATAATAAAATGTTTTAAGTGCATTATAGACAAGCCTCTTGACTCTAGGTACACAGTGATATATCGTTCTTGTGTGCAAAGTTTCATTAAAATGGGTAAGTTTTTGAGCTAAATCCGGAAATACAAACAGACAGCCAAGCAACATGTTTTAAGGAAATATTTTGATCAGTGGCTTTTATAATAATTATCTATCACAAAATTTCGAAAAAAAATTGAATGTAACCTAACTCAAGATTATAGACAAACATCAAGAGATCGGGTATTTGATATATATCTTATATAGATTAAATATTATATATATATAAATACGATATCCATTCCGTAGGTGGTCTATATTTATAGTCTTCGAGATTAATAATAATCCGTCTACTTAATCAATACTTTATATTATTAAAGTTGTATCTGTGACTAGTTCTCAGAAATCTACGAAAATCGTGTCCATGCTCAGTTCTATGTGTTATTAATATTACGTTATAAGCTTCGTACTTTTTTACGAAAACCGTTCCACCATAGCTAATTCGACTATACATAATTTTAATGTACTCATCTGAAAATAAGGAATGACAGCTGAATGAATACTTAAAAAAATCTCCCCCAAATATTATATTTTTAAATATCATTTCTTTACACCAAATTAGAACAAGGTAATTAATTTATTTTATAATAATTTGTATATCTTTTGACATTATTAGGAAAAAGCTTGTTTTAAGTGACATTTGAGATAATTTAATTTGAGGCTATGTGTAACCAGTTTTGGTAGGTTCGATTCTATCATTTCTTTATCAAATTTATTAATGAGGGAATAAGAAAATTATGAGGGAAATAAAGAATACTTCGTAACAGTTAAAGGCTGAAGTACTAAGAGAAGAAAAAAAAACGAACAAATCAAACCGATAGGTGTTGTGAGCTCGAGAGAAAAAAGACAGAAGGAGGAAAAAGTGGAAATTAACTAACAAAACTTATTACAATAAAAGTCCGACGTACAAAATTAAAAAAAATCATCTGTGTAAATAACATTTGCTAGTTTATCATTAACAGCTGATCGAGTTAGTAAATAAGGCGACAATAGTTGCTCGTCGAATATGGTACTTAAGGAATCGTCGGGCTAAAATGTATGCTACAATTTTAAATTTGGAGAAAGAGTTGAAGGTTGAAAAAAGAAATGACAAATTTCGGAAATTTTCGGAAAATATGCTACAGAAACACCAAACAAGTTAATACGTCTTCTCTCAAGCCAAGTTTTGGGTGCATTTAAAAATATGAAAATTACGTTGATAAAGAAAATTACTGCTGTTGTCCAAAATCCTTTCTCAGCTATTAACAAATAGATATAATAATTTGAAAACTAAATAAAATAAGACATACTATTGTACATTGGAACCTAATATACGGTAAAAATAGAGCAATTTACTATCTATGTCAAAAACGTTTATAAGTGTTTAACTTGTAAAAGAGGTGGTTATAGAAATGAAAAAAAAAAGAAATGTCAAGATGTTAAATATGAAGAAAGATGTTATTGAATTTTTGGAAAGAGACGAAAATTATCGGATGTGCCTTGGAAAAAGTTATTTCTTTTAATTATTGTGTCCTCGGGAATCGATTCAAAATATTTGAGCGCCAAAATTACTATCACGAAGTTTGTATGTTATGAAAGAAATTAATAATAAAATAAATTTTCCAAAGTCAAAATATTTTGTGTAAATACTATATAGTCTTACCAATTACAGTATTTAATTAAACTAAAACCCGGTATAAAATACAAAATTAAACTTGTTATAAAATAACGATAAAATATTAAAGATGTCAGAAATTGAAAGGAATGTGTTTATTGAAATGTAAAAAATAAGTTTTTAAAAAGTAATCTCATGTTTTGTGAAAAAGTGGATGGTTTTTATAACAACAAAATATTCATTCCCTCATAATTTAAATTTTTATGACCATAGTACCTCCTATTAAAGTGCGATAAGTTGGGGATTATGCAGTCAGATGACGTAATGTACATACTTGTGTGCTATATACTTAATATAAAAAGTTTTCAATAATAGCTAATTATATCTATTTTATTTCGAGAATTAATTTTTCGTAATTTCGTGAGAACTAGTCATGTATTGTCTGTTTATATTGTTTATTTAAACAGAACATTGTTATTTTCCATCAACAGCAAGTTTATTTTCGAGCATTACCTCAAAATATTATACTTCTAGCTTAAATAATAAAAATTTATTCATACATCAATATACCAACGAATTCTGGTTGAAACCATATTATCAAAGTTGACTATTCTCTGTTTGTATTAAATTTTACTTGCACTACTGGCAAATATTTTTCTTGAGAATAATTTGCATTATTTTTATTATTTAATTTTATACTTTACGATATATGTTGTACACGAACAATGTAACCGTTGTTTACGAACGAATCTTGTATGGCAAAAAATTTTTTTATATATTATTGTTAAAACGTAGATAATAGAGCATATTAAATAAATCTTAAATGTATAAGATGTCTAACATGCACTTGACTTGATACGGGTAGCGCAATTGCTTACCAATACTACTTAATAAGTATATGTTATTAGACAATTTAATATTCAGTGTAATCAGTTCAAACACAAGATATAACTGTAAACAGCAGTCTCTCCATTCTTTTTCGACATGTGTGCTGGAAAACGTGTACGTAGCGTGTACAACCAAGCAATGTATGTATTTAATATTATAGGTATGTTAAAGAACATGCAGTCGAAAACATTTGATGTTCTCGTCGTTTTTTTTTCTGTTTATATCATAGGAGGCAAACGAAATGGTGGGTCACCTGATGCTAAGTGATAACCGCTGCCCATAGACACTTGCAACACCAGGGGAGTCGCAAGTGCGTTGTCAGCCTGTGTTTGGGCGAGGGGGAGTGGGGGAGGTGGAAACGGGGAGGGGAGGTTGGTATCCGGCGCTCTCGCTGACCGAACGAAACGCAACAATGCAACCACTGTTACTTCACGTCGGTGTTTCTGTGGATCGGGTAGTAGTACCCCGGGCGAGCTGACCCATTCATGCCGAAACCAGTAATAGCTTTAGCATGGCTCTACCACCTACTAAACTCCTTTAGTATTAGATTTACTTTGTGTAGTTTAATAAGCCCGTGTGAAATTGTGCCAATTTAAGAATATTATACCAAACGGTGCTACTGGGACTATGGTTGTGTTATTAATACAAGGTAGTTGTATATTTATCGTAAGTTTTTGTTAGTTGGTTAAGAAATGAATGGCCAACCGCAACGTATATTATTAGGTGTGTCAGGATATAGAAAATAATTATTTCAATTTTTTTTACTTAAATTACTGTATTTCAAGTTTGACTGACGTGTCTTTCCTTTGAAAAATGTTATGAATGATTTAAGTAATTAAAGTCTATTTTCTCAACCCTGTTAATTTTTCTAAAATACCCAATTCCTGCAACGCTAGTCATAAATAAAAGTTTGTTGAAAGTCATCTTGCGAATTTACTGAGAGAATATGTTGAAAGACTCAGCGACAATTAGTAATATATTTCGGTGTTCGTTGTTATTTTTGGATTGTTCAGTATACTACGATAAAAGTGTTGGAAGTGGTGGTGAGCTTTGTGACGAGTCCTACTGCAGAAGCATTGCGTTATTCCCTTTTTCGATCGAAGGACTCGAATTTGGTTCCTACGAATAAAAACGTATTTGTAATGTATTATAGATAACATTTGGGTAAATACCGTTTGTTTTAATAAAATTATGCTATGAAAAAGCCTTAAAATTAAAAAGTTAAATGCTCGAAAACCAATAATCTTGTTTTATTACCAGTCCTTCATATTAAAATGGAGACAAACGTGCGTTGAGTTTCATTGATATACATAATATGTACAAGTACTAGAAAATACTTTTGTGGTCTATGGATTAGAAATAAAAATCCGAGAAAAAATATCATGGGTCTTGTTAGTTATCTATACTTAATATTATAAAGAGGTAAAGTTTGTGAGTATGTGACGTGGTAAGGGGTAATCTCAGGAACTACTTGTCCGATTTGAAAAATTCTTTCAGAGTAATATAGCTCATTTATCGAGGAAGGTTATAAATTATATATCATCACGCTAAAACCAATAGAAGCGGAGCATTAAGGAATAATGTTTCAAAATTTGGGTTTTCTTTACCGCTTGAGAGCTTCCACTGCGTGCTAGCGTTAGCACAAAGTAACTATACCACACGGGCGAAGTCGCGGGCAGAGGCTAGTTCAGTGTAATTTGAACCACTCCAGCTCGCTTCACGCATGCCATATGATCACAAATTTATCTGATAGCTTTTCCAGTAATTTCTTTTATTACTTTACTATTACTAACTCACAACCACAATGCTTTGGTTCCAGATATACGTTTCGAGAACTTGCCGACAGGAGGGACAGCTCTATGTATAAATGGCTATCGTTACAGGAAACATAGTTCTAGTAAAGGTATAAAGACCAGATGGATATGTTCCAAAGTCGGGCAGGGATGCCGATCTACTATTATTACGATTAATGATCAAATTGTGAAAGTCCTACATGAACACAATCATTGACTCGAAAAAAGATGTCAGCGGATCTGTAGAATTAATATTTAACTCAAAAATACGCCAGAATTGGCTAGTTACAAGAAAAGGATAATATGCTAATATGTGTGACGCGTATCAAAGTGGACTCGAAAGAAAATCTTAAGCATTACAAGTGGCGTTTAATATTGACTAGATATTTCTTATATAAAGGAGTATCGGAGTAGAAGAATGATTTTAGTTTTAATTGATTAATTGTTTTTGTTCCCGACATTTACACAAGCTTCTTTTCAGCAAATTCTTTCGTGATTTTAATATAAATGTTCCAACAATAGTATTGTATTAAATGTTTTTTAACCGTGTAACTTAAAGCCAGTTTGGTTACTAATTTCACTAGTTTAGTTTAGTATGTTAGTCGGTAGTAGGCAGAGTTTTATTATCGACATATGTCACATCCTGCGGCAGATGTTTCATTGTCGTTGTCATTGTCGGCACTCGCCCTGACTAGTTTCTTCAATCTCTCGCTGGCCTAATATAAATTCGCTCATTCTGGGGTTTCGTTATCGGCCATTTTCTTTAAAACTCTTTAATTACGGAGTCAACTGTGGAAAAGCTTTGGACGATTAGATACCATCTTGCATTCAGTCGCTGCAAATCGGTTTTATAGAGAATGCAGAACTGGTGAGTTGACATGATATTGTGTGTATCCATAAGGGTTAGACTCATTTTCAATTAACATCGTAATTCCTGGTTATTGACGACAAAAGTAGATCCTATATCTCATGCACACAATCGATCGAAAGTAAAGATACAATGGTTTTAATGAAATATCATTGTATTCTATTTCAGTAATAACTAACGATAACAATTTGTTGGCTCACGATTAACTATTTCAGATTAGAATAATATAGTAAGATTTAGTGATGATCATAAGGCGATAATGGCATAGTGGTAGTGTATTCGGTCACTGCGTGCATCGAAGAATTTCGAATTTTGCTGGAGCTATCGGTGAAAGAAAATATCGTGATGAAACCGTTGCTATTGTTTGTGTTTAGGGCTTTTGCTAATCCTTATGTAACTATTACCCTTGTGTTAAATATCTGTATATCTACCTGTTCAGCTAATAGTTGCACTTGAGAGCAAGTTTTCTTTTAGGCTTACCGCATGTTAGATCATATCATCATTTCGAGCTACCTGTTCAGCTAATAGCTGCATAGGAGAGCCAGTTTTCTTTTAGGCTTACCGCATGTTAGATTATATCATCATTTCGAGGTACCTGTTCAGCTAATAGCTGCACATGAGAGCCAGTTTTCTTTTAGGCTTACCGCATGTTAGACCACGTCATCATTTCGAGAATGTGGTGTAAAGCTGCAATCTGTAAAGTGTATTAAAAGACATTTCTTAACAGTGCATTATCGTTATTCTTTTCACAAGACGAACATAGACACATAACTATAAAAATTGGTTTGTTCTCCTTTACTTGTTGTAGCCGGAGATAACAATACGCGAAATATAGAAGAATCTGCTTCGTAACAGCAAACCTCAAAGACTCAAAATACATTTGTAAGCGTCACAGTTTTTCCATTTGAGGTTGGTAGCTGTCCAGGTACGATTTAGAAATGACTCTATATCATCATACTATTGTTTCATTATGATGTTCTCCTTTATCTAGAGCTCTAGCCCATTGTTAAATTCGGGTGATAGGATAAGGCACGGTGTTCGACTACATCGCGTCTATCATTTACCAGATATAATACATATGTATTTCTGGGTCATCGTTATTATTTTGAGCTGTATTGTGCTTATCATCAAGTACTAAATGTTCGCTTGTGTCATGCCACGATAAGGTAAAAAACACGTCGATTTAAAGGCGCTCTATGTGAACGAATTTATATGAACATAAAATGCCTTGTAATAGATCATTCTGTTTTACTTTGTGTGACCATTTAAATAATGTATATTAGTGGTAGTATAGTAATGGTAGTATAAAAATATGGAGTCAATTATATGTCATAAATAAAACTTTAATGTAAAAGAAAAGTTGTTTAAAATTACAATATTTTATAAATAATGTATTACCATCTACAAGGTTATATAAAGTCTCTGCCATTATTTATACGAGTTTATACGGTCATGCCTGTTTAAACAGTATAAAGGCTTAATTAAGCACCTGTCTTGTGAATGATAATGGATATTTCATGGAACGAGTTTTTCTTTATACAGTTTACATATTACTAGTTGTACCCGCGGCTCTCTTCGCGTCAAGTATCAATATATGGTTAAGGTGTTTTTGTAAAATAAAAAATCTAATATCTGTTTTTTTAGTAAAACCTTTTCCAAATAATTGTTTCCTTTATTGAATTTGTTAAATAGCATCTGCTCCCGGCTTTGCTTGTGTTAAAGTTGGTTTGATTTATACCATAGGAACAGTACATCTTTCTGGATGAAAAGCAGTATGTATGTATGTCCTTTTTTATACCTCTCACAGCACCTATGCATACTTTCATGACGATCGGTTGAAAACCAAAATCGGCTGAGTGCCTTAAGCGCTCGCCTTAGTAGTCCGGTGAAGCTGTTAAGACCTTCCTAGGTCAATAGCGTAGTCAGTTCGAAAAAAAAAACGGTTGAAAACGCAAGAAACAAACAAACTCACATTCGCATTTATAGAGTTATTAATGACAATATGTAATGTTATTGATAAAATATTGTAACAGAATGTACTGGGTATTTATTTTGTGACGATTTCATTTATTTATAACCTCATAATTTAATCCGTATATACGAATTTCGTTATAAAAAAAATAATAATACAAAAACTTTATCAGAGAACTGATGATTTATAATAATTATGTAAATTCATTCAATGGTTTTCGAGTCATAACTGTATGGGCAGAAAGAAAAGACGACGTTACGTTTTGTTTGTTATATAGCGAGGATATATCAATACGTTATAAATATATAAATGGAAGCCGAAAAGCAAACACTCTTACTTTACACAACATTCACAGTTTGTTCTGCAATATCCGTAAATGCCGTTTCTTTCAGTTCGTACTCTTGTGAAGGTTACAGATAATAAGAAAAACAATGGAGAATCGCTAATGCTGAATCAGGAAAACAACAATGTTGACTGAATTGAACAAATATATTCATTTTTTAGTTTCTACAATGGCGAGCTTACTTCCACAAAGCATTTTCTTCCAACTAACCAGCGGTATTGTTATTAAAAATAGAAGTTATAATTGGTAATACAATTATACCAGGTGACTGTTTAGACACTCGCAGTATTCTGGGATATGACACTTCATGTACACGTTTAACATATAAAATAATAATATTAAACAAACACTAATAAACAACCAAGGAAACCTAAGTTAAAGTTTGTTCTAGGACTATAAAAAGTATAGCTACAAACGTGTAAATTAAATAATAAGCCTAAGTGCAATGACCGGTTCCAAAAGCTACAATGGGCGACCTGGAGTTAATAAGTTTCGATAGTAAAACTGAAAATAATCCCTTTGTTTTGTTCCTGACGTTACCACGTTCCCTTTCAAATGAAAGTGAAATCACCTGACGGTCATTGACACTGTGCTTTGAATAAACCTGTAGAGAATTGTGTGTAATTTTTGTATTTCCCTAGATAATTAGGTGAAATATTAAGCACCAATCTTTTTAATTGAATTAGAACGATATTCGAGTGCAAAAAGTCCTCCAGAAATATTATTACTGTCTAAACAGTCACCTGGTATAAGAACGAATTTAGTTGGAACACACGCTATACTAAATAAAGTAATGATTTATTATAATTATTTAATTTATTTAAAACTGTTGTGTAGATTATTAATTCTCATCTTTTGTACCTAATAGGTGTATATTTTGAAGAATTACCGTCAGGAGGCAAGGTGTTATGTGTAGACGGATATCGTTTTTACAAGCACAGCTGCAGTCGATATCCCAGATCAAGGTGGTATTGTGTTATGACTAAGTTAAAGTGTAAAGCAATCATTCATATGATTGGGAATTCCATAGTTAGAATGTTGAATGAACATAGTCATCAGCGAAGGATTTAAAAAAATCTTTGAAGATCATTAAATGCTTATATTATGCTGTTAATAATTGGAATTTTTGACCTTCACGTGATTAAGTGAAGATAATTTGTTACTCTGTAATTGGTAATGGAGAATAAATGTAAATATGCGGATGCCTAAGGAGTAAGTTCTTTATTTAAATGTAGCTGGTCAGGAAAAAACCAGAAAATCATTTATCATCGACAAATACGGGTCTCTCATTGTTTCCTTTTCATTGACATAGAGAAACCCAAAACGCACAGTCTCGAATAAAAGTAGCGCTCAAAACCGGCCGCAAAAACTCCCAATTATACACAAGTGGTTGTAGTTATGGGATAAACTTATGATTTTGCAAATTTAATCTTACCTGAATGAGTTACAGTTGTTTTTATAAGGACGCAAGCGACGCGAGACTAATTGAAATGAGTGCATAATTTTCAATTGTTTGCATATGTTATGCGTAGGGTTTTGAGACGTTGAGTGTGCATCTTGGGTTTTTATTTACATCAAAGTTCCCTATACTAAAATATTACACTTTATCTAGAATTTCAATTACAGTCATTGGATGCGCACTTCAATTGCGTTATTATTTATCATTACTGTATATTATATTGTTCTATCCTAATAATCTTTATATAATTTCAGTACATACAGTATTTTCAAAATTTTAGATAAATCATATACAGTAGAGCCTCGACAAGTTAAAATCCAACACGAAATATTTTAAGCTATAGAATTTTTAACTTAACAAGGGTTTATGTTACACTCGCACTTACGCCGCACACTTTTTTGAAGGCCATACCATGCCTTTTCTCGAAGTTTCTAACCAGCCATTGCTGGCTTTAAAATTATGGATTTTCAGTGAATTGGCGAACTTTTCAGTTTTTTCTTTCACTGTGGGTCTCCTAACACTGATGTTTTGGTTTGGACATTGTTTGAACCACGTAAACAAACATTGAACCAAAATAGGGAAATCAGCAATTTGTGTCTTTTTGCATAACCCTAACACTCTATATAGGTAACCGTTTTAGGTGGTGAATTTTCAAAAACATCTGTTAGTGCCCAAATACATAGAATATATATTGTTTATTTTAGAATTTTAATGGTTCTACAATCTACATATAGATCCATTGGATTAAGATGTGCGTTCACCATAACTCAGTTCAAATAATTATATTAACTAGTAGTTGGGAAATGTCTGCAATTGTTTGTACTAAAAATATTCGTCATTTATAAGACGATCTACAAGACATGATGACTTACGATTCCTCGTGTCGGGCAAAACAGAGAGGCATAACAAAGAGTTCAATGAAGGCCAGTTGGAATAAATCGCTCTTCCCATCAGTAATTTATTTTACAATCGGGAGGGAGGGGCTATTGGGTTTTTGTTTATAATCTTAATTTTAATAATTTATTTTAATAATAATAATTTAAATTTAACCTGATCAAAACTAAAAATATTTTATAAATTCTTTATAATTAAAAAAATTTTCCAAAAAAAATAAAAAGGGTTTTTAAAATATTAGGGAAAATTTTCATATTCAATATTAACAAAATCATACATCAATAATTTCACTATATTTTTTTGAGCATATTTAACGTATTGTGGTAAGGTTTATTCTAGGTCGACCTGGCTAGCTACCACCTTTAAGTTGAAAATCTATCACCAAGCAGCTGTTGGTGTGATCTAACAGCCGCACTTGAGAGCCAGTCCCTCTAGGTTTGGCCTTTTTTAACAACTTAGAACACATCATCATTTAACATCAGATGAGATTGTACTCAATACTGCTAAAAGTATAAAAAATATGCTTTGCGAAAATACAGACTGTCAGTGCGTTTCCTAATGTATCTCATACTTAAAAAGGTAACTTTAATGATGCCACAACTAATTAAAACAGCAACATTGATTCTAAATTAATTATATAAAAAATTGATTGTAAATTTTTGTGGTTACATGTTTACAAAATAAAGGCTTTTGATGAGTCTTCACAAAGCCATGATTTTAACTAGTCCTCATAACAAGCAATACTACAAATATAATACTTTTTTTTTATTTTTGCATCAAATAAACTTATTAACTTAATTAGTTGTTCATATTCAAACAAAAAGGCTGCTTATAAGAATTATATACGTATTCTTAATTGTTCAATGTTTTCCCAGATGGTTTTTTTGTGGACTTACCATCAGGAAGCCAAGCCCTTTGTTTAAACGGCTATCGGTTTAACAAGCATAGCAGTAGTAAAGGCGCCAAGTCGAGATGGAACTGCGTTAAATCTAAACATGGATGCAGAGCCACTGTTATTATGTTTCAAAATACGATATTAAAAATAATGCATAACCATAATCATTAATTTGCTTTGGATTTTTTACTGCAATAAAATAGGTTATTACAGAAATAAGTTTGTGTATGGCTCCTGAAATTTATTTGTTTTATACCTATAAATTCATAATATCCTTTCGGCCTAAAATTATAGATCGATTGTTATAGTTCTGTATGTATCGTTTCATACAAGCAAGACACGTAATTAATCATTGTTATAGCTCAATTAAAAAAAGACATCCAAGGTCGACGTTATACGTCGTGTATAAAACTGGTCGATCTGTGTTTTTGCTTTACAACTTGACACAATTATTTTATTATTCCTTAGTCAAGTGGATTGTTTTTTAATAAAAAAATCGATAAACATGAAAGTGACCTTCAATTTTCACTTTCAGTACCGAAATATATGTTATCAAGATACGGGAAACCAGTTATTGAGTTTTGCGGTCATAGGTTCAACAAACGTGGCGGTAATATGAATCCAAAATCTAGTTGGTACTGCGTGAAGATTGGCGAAGGATGTAAAGCTAAACTGGTCACTTTTAAGGATGAAATTATTACAACAAACCTGAACCACAACCATGTAAGGTGACGTTCCCATAATCAATGATTATTGGAGTTGCTTTTATGAGATGTTTATGAGAATTGCTTTGATTGTTTATATGTTATATATATTATGAGGACAATTATCGGTCTATGAAAAATCTTTTGACGCTGGTAGAGCTACGTTGAAGCTATTACTGATTTCAGCATGAATCACCGAATCACGAACCGGTCGGCTCGTCCGGGGTAGTACCACCCTCTCATAGAAAATCGACGTGAAGTAACATTTCTTGCATTGTTTCGTTTCGTTCGGTCAGTGAGAGTGCCGGAGGCCCACCTCCCCTTCTCTCTCTTCTCCCCTCCCCTTCCACTCCCCCCACCCCTTACCCCCAAACACAGGCTGGCAACGCACTTGCGACTCCTCTGGTGTTGCTAATGTCTATGGACGGCGGTGGTCACTTAACATCAGGTGACCCGCCTGTTCGTTTGCCTCCTATAATATATTTAAAAAAAACCTATTATATCCGACGTTAATATGATGATAATTAAGTGTATGTAAATTTTATACATAATTAGATTTTTTATCGTCGTCCTTTGGTCAAATCTATACATCTGTACATATATATACCTATAAATAAGAATGGAAATCTAACGTGTCTCTAATTTTTTGATATTCGTGAAAAAAATTGTTTCAGGTGTCTAGGAATAAATAATAGAATACATTTCAATCAGTTTTATAAATGTCTGTCTGTCTATATGTTTGTATGAACACGCATCACTGCTAAAGCACTGGGTTTACAATAAAACCTCAGCAAGAAAATCATAAAGCATAGCCTCAGGAGTAACTTAGTCTTTATTTCATTAAAATCGGTCTGCTCTATCAAAAGTTATTGTAATTTGAATGACGGCTTGAGTTAAGTACGAGAGAAGAGTAGTAATCTGTAGTAATATTATAAAGATGTAGGGTGTGTTTGTTCGCCCATCTCCTCATTGCACAGGTCCGGTGGACGAGGGGGGGGCAGCCGGCGTGTATTCGGTCTGTCCCTCTATAGGTAGGAGCCCGGCGGTCACCTTCCGCCGGGCGGACCGTGGGGGCGGCTCTACAAGGTTGATTAGCTTGAACGATCCCTTGCCGCCCCCACAAAACGGTCTATCGGTACACCGTGGGGTTTTAGTCCGTGCGAGTCGGACATAACCCACTCTCTCCCCCGGGAGGGTGAGTATCCATAAGGGATATCCCCACGTTAAAAAAAAAAAAAAAAGGGTGTGTTTGTTTCCGGCCCTGATGGGGTCCCGGGCCGGGTGCTCGGCCTTGCGTTGGGCCAATTAGGGGGGTGGCTTCGGGAGCTGTTCGACCGGTGTCTTGCGGTCGGGCAGTTCCCGAAGCCCTGGAAGCTTGGGCGGCTCTGCCTCATGGCAAAGGTAGGCCGCCCTCCGGACTGCGCGTCCGCGTATCGGCCCCTCGTCCTGCTGGATGACGCCGGGAAGGTGCTGGAGAGGATCATCTCCTCCCGGGTCGTCCAGCACCTAGAGGGCGTGGGGCCGAACCTGGCGGACGCGCAGTATGGCTTTCGGACAGGGCGTTCGACAGTGGACACCCTGTGCCTCCTGAAGTCGCTGTCGGCAGAGGCGACCTCCCAGGGGGAGAGGGTTTTGGCGGTATCACTCGACATCGCCAACGCCTTCAACGCCCTGCCGCATGGCGTCATACGGGAGGCGCTCCGATATTTCGGAGTGCCCCCGTACCTGCGGCGGGTGTTGGAGGCGTACCTGGAGGGCAGGGAGGTCGCCTATGTCGACGGCGACGGCCGTATGGTCAGGCGGGCCACACGGCGAGGGGTTCCACAGGGGTCGGCATTGGGGCCGCTCCTGTGGAACATGGGCTACGACTGGGTGCTCCGCGGCGTGCTCCCATATGGGGCACGCCTCATATGTTACGCGGACGACACCCTAGTCGTAGCCCGGGGGGGGGGGGAGTGGAGGGAGGTTGAGCGCCTAGCCACGATGGCCACAACCCTCGTGGTCAGGCGCATAAGGAGGTTGGGCCTCAAAGTGGCCCTCGAGAAGACCGAGGCCCTACTTTTCCATGGGCCTCGGCGGGGGCCACCACCTGGGGCCCACATTGTGGTGGAGGGCGCCCGGATCAGGGTGGGGACCCAGATGAAATATCTGGGCCTCACCCTGGACGGGCGCTGGCGGTTCGAGCCCCATTTTGCGGGGCTCGGACCGCGAATTGCTGGGGCGGCGGCGGCACTCGGCCGGTTGCTCCCCAACATAGGGGGGCCGGGTGCCGGGTGCCGCCGACTCTACATGGGAGTCGTGCGGGCGATGGCCGCCTACGGGGCACCGGTGTGGGCCGACGCCCTCGGTGCCGCCAACGTGCGCGCGCTGCGTAATGCGCAGCGCACGGTGGCACTGAGGGCGATCCGGGCGTACCGCACGGTGTCCTCGGCGGCGGCCTTTGTGCTCGCCGGCTCCCTGCCCTGGGAGCTGGAGGCAGGAGTTCTCGCCGCCGTGTACCAATTCACGGCGGCGAGAAAACGAAGGGGGGAGCCTCCGGCTCCCAGGGAAGTAGAGGCGGAGAGACGGCGTCTCCGAGGAGACGCCGTCGAAAGATGGCAGCAGGACCTGGCGGACGAGCGGTTCGGGCGGTTCACTGTGGACGCCGTCCGCCCGGTCCTGCGGGCGTGGACGGATAGGGAGTGGGGCTCCCTGACGTTCCGACTGGTGCAGGTACTCACCGGACACGGTTGTTTCGGGTGGTACCTGCACCGGATCGCACGCAGGGAGCCAACCGCCGCCTGCCACGAGTGCGGCGCTGCCGAAGATACCGCGCAGCACACTCTGTCTGAGTGTGCTGCGTGGGGGGAGCAGCGTCGCATTCTGGCGGCGGCGGTAGGACCGGATTTATCGCTGCCGAGCGTGGTCTCGGCCATGCTCGGCAGCGAACAGGCGTGGAGAGCGATGTCCTCCTTCTGCGAGGACGTCATCTCGCAGAAGGAGGAGGCGGAGAGGGCCCGTGAGGCAGATCCTCAAAGTGGTCCTATCCGCCAAAGGAGGACAGGCGGGAGGAGGCGCCGCTTCGCCCAACTTCTCCCGCCACCGTAGCCGGACCTGAGGGGATGGGCCGGGGGGGCCATCTCCTCATTGCACAGGTCCGGCGGACGAGGGGGGGCAGCCGGTGTGTACCCGGTCTGTCCCTCTATAGGTAGGAGCCCGGCGGTCACCTTCCGCCGGGCGGACCGTGGGGGCGGCTCTACAAGGTTGATTAGCTGGAACGATCCCTTGCCGCCCCCACACAACGGTCTGTCGGTACACCGTGGGGTTTTAGTCCGTGCGAGTCGGACATAACCCACTCTCTCCCCCGGGAGGGTGGGTATCCATAAGGGATTTCCCCACGTTAAAAAAAAAAAAAAAAAAGGGTGTGTTTGTTTAGTACGTTGAACGCGCTAATTTCAGGAACTATTGGTCCGATTCTAAAAATTCTTTCAGTGTAAGATAGCTTATTTATCGAGAAAGGCTATATAGGCTATATATCATCACACTAATACCAATAGGAGCGGAGCACCAATGTAGAATGTTTCAAAATCGTTTCTTTTTCTTTCGAAAGCTTTTGCTGTGTGTTAGCGTTAGCCCATGCAAAGTAACTAATCCACGCGGACGAAGTCGCGGGCAGAAGCTAGTAATTTAATAAAATATGAAACTGTTCTCTCTCTCTAGCGTGTTTATGGGTCTTCGTTTTCAACATTCGCTAACCTATACTTATAAAGAGGTAAAGTTTGTGGGTTTGTGAGGTTGTAGAGGGTAATCTCAGGAACATTCTTTCGGTGTTATGTAGCTATATATCATCACGCTAAGAGCAATAGGAGCGGAGCACCGATGAAGAATGTTTCGAAATTGGGTTTTTTTTTTCTTGAGAGCTTCCGCTGCGTGTTAACGTTAATCCAAAGTGACTATTCCACGCGGACAAAGTCGCGCGCATAGTCTTAAATAAATAAATAAATATATATAATAAAAAAATAAATATTGGCTCTAATTGATATTAATATAAGATAGAGAGAGATATAAGATTATTCTCTGCTCTTTCCTGACAGTGCCTTCTTAGAAGAAGTTCGAACAAACACAAATTGATAAAAGTCAAATTGATTAGACATGGATAATATAAGACAGTTTATATATATGTTTGTTTTAAGTTTATACACTGCTTATACCAAAATAATATAAATTAATTTACATACAAAATAATCGTTTAATTAATATTATTTACAGATATGAAAATCAGATATGAATGGACTCGTTTCGGGAACCCAGTTATTGTCATGGGCAATTACAGGTATAACAAGTGGACTGGCAGCAAAGGCCCACAAATGCGGTGGACATGTATAAAAAACCAACAGGGATGCAGAGCGACAATCACTACACTTGATAACATTATAATCAAAACGAGAAATTTTCACACGCATCTGTAACTGTATTTATAAAGGACATTATCCCGAACCTGATAATTAAAAAAAAAACCGTGACAAATTATATACCTAAACCTTCCCCAGGAATCAATTTATCTACTGGTGAAAATTTACTGGTATTTTATGTACGTATAAACAGTCCAAGGTGTCTCTGTCGCACTCTGTTTGATAGTTCAGATGGAGTACGATAACAATAAACTTCTGTTCTAACCTATTCATCCAATAACTAACAGACTGTGTTACCTCTTAACAAAGTTAATTTATAATGAATATAACGTAATGTAGTATGAATCTAATGAAAGCACATATTGGAGCAGGATATCATGACGGCAGCGATTATTGTTAATGTCGGATCTTTATGTCGCGGTGTTAGTAGTCAAATATATAGAAAAAATAATATTACGTACAGAATAACAACAAATACTTAGAGTATATATAGTGTTTGTAAACGAAATATTCACTTTCTTATTACCATTAAATTCATTTCAAAATTAACGAGACGTAATTAAATTCTACATGATTATTAAAAGATGAAGTTCCTATAGTATTTAAAATATAGTGTAAACTTTTTATGATATCCTTCGTAATAACAAGAAAAACTGTCTATAAGCAATATACAGAGATCGCTTCAATTTGGTTGGTTTACCTTAAAATCGATACGTTCAACTAGTTAGTAGTGCAACAGCCATTCTTTATTACGACAAAATACGTCAGTAACTATTATTACTATGCCACTACTATCCAACTGAATCTTTGAAGTGGTAAATCTCTTAGAAAACACCTGAGGTCGTAAACAGCCACCTTGCTTTAGTTATTCTTAAATGCCAAGAACATCTGTGTTCGTAGACATGCATTGCAGGGTCTATAGAAAATTTTATGTTCACTTACTAAACACGCCAGGCATCTATCTTAGTTGTGAAGCAAGTATGAAACTGTTAACACTTTGATTGCCACGTTTGGTTATATACATATGACCGGCCATGGTTTCTCTTGTGGCGCCACGGTGCAGTGGTTAGTGGTAACCGGAGTGCTAGTTATTTTTACCATTGTAACAAATCATCCGTGCCGTCGCTAAAGAAATATGTAATTACTGCGTCGCAGTTAAAGTGTTAACATGGCCAGTTTAAGAAATAGTTTGTTTCATACTTGCAATAACAAAGGGATGAAAAGAAAAGTTTTAATGCAAACGTTTTCAAATAAAAACTCTTAATTTTGAGAGAAAAAAGTATTATTTAATTTAACTCTCATTATAAAGCTTATAAACTAACCATTTGTAGTCGTAGGTTTTTAAATTTTAACGTGTATATAATGTACTGGTTTGTACTTATTTTTAACTATGATGAAGCATTATCATTAAATAAAAATAAATTATGTGATAGTGACGTTTTATTTTGTCCATTTCATATTGTTTAGTATTATAATTGATTCTATTGCTTTAACATATTAAATGAAAGTCGTGAAATAGAAATATAAATTTAGCAGTATTCGATTTTATGTTATACCGGAATTATATCCAAGTATATGTTTTTCTCATACGGCCCGCGAAATTCATACTAAATTGTAAGCAACAGAATAAAATAGCTGAGGTAAAATGAAGTAACAAATTAGGGATGCCGATGTAAATATTTTTATTACTTTAGTAAGAACGTAGTCTACCCTATAGTATAGTCTGGTTTTACTGATCACTTACAATCACCAAAGATATTAATAATATAAAACATACTAGATATTCTATTTTTATGGACCAGTTATATAAATTACTAGCATATACTCGTTTTTTTTTTTTTTTTATTACGTGTTGTACAGTAATATTTTACTTTACTTTGTCTTATTAAAATATGAATTTATTTTAAGATTGATATTTTTGTAAGCTATAAATATTAGAATAATACAATTTTTGTGTACAAATTGTGATTGGATTAAATCGAGGCTAAATGATTTCTTTATTTTTCATTTTAAAAATACTATTGGTTTCCCGTGTAGAAAAAGGTTTATTAAAATTTGTTGTATAAAATCGTTGTGAGGGATTTAAAATTTTAACTTATTGTTATTACTTTATTCGTTTTGATTTTTAAAATATTATTCATTATTTTTATAGTGTATCAATGTTGATAGATTGTTATTTATATGACTATACCATTCGTGTGCAAAATTTCAAACCAGTAGAAAATTAAAATCGTTTTTATTCGCATTTATTAAGATATTTTAAAATGTAATTGGCAACTATTATTACATATGAATGAAGTAATGATATGATAAACTTGCTATGTATAACATTTCTTACATCAATATACAGACAGATATAAAAAAAATAACAACGTATGTGTAACCTGTGGCCGTTCTATTAGTCACTTATCACAAAACTACATTATTATTCACTAGCAGGCCCGGCGGACGTTGTTCCGCTCTGATAATAAAAAAACTCGACAAATTATATACCTAAACCATCCCTATGAATTACTTTATTTACTGGTGAACACCGTATGAAAATCCGTTTAGTAGTTTTTGAGTTTACCGCGAACAAACAGACAGATAGACGTGGCAGAGAACTTTGTTTTATAATACATAGTGATATAGATATTTGTGTCTATATATTAGAGGAGCAATATTATAAGCGGACAAAACGGTTTAGTTAAAATAATATAATTCTTGATTACAGATCTGAATCCAACAATAACAGAATCACGGTTCGGCAAACCGGTTATGATAATAGGCCGTTATCGTTTTCATAAGAGAAGTTATGCGAGAGGGCCAAAAGCGATATGGACTTGCGCCAAAAAGTATTTAGGATGTCGCGTATCAATAGCTACATATAAAAATCAGGTTATCAAATATAATGATAATCACAATCATTAACTGCGACATCGACTCGGCAGAACCTAACCTTAATGGCAATCTTGTGTAGTAATTAAAACATATATACTTCAGGGTTGTAATAAAAATGTTTATAAATATGTTAAAAGTCATACAAAAAATTGTGACAACACCAGCTACCGAATATTTCTCAAACATGCAAGTCTCTTGCGGAAGAGAGATGAGGACTTCATTAGTACACTAACGTATGGGCGGATAGTGAATTTAAATGCTTTGGAAAACATTTCAGACATACACCTGAGACAGGATTGATATTCCACTGGTTATAATTATTTGTGTACCATAACTTGATTGTTTCATATAGAAATGATTAATATAAATTTTGGTGGTAGTTACTTATAGAAAGGTATTTTTAATTGTAATAATATAAATCTGTTTTAAATACATTTTAAAACATCTATCAAGGAATGTAGATTTTAATTTGAATTTCTTTTAATGAACTGTGAAGTTTATGAAATTGTTACTATTTATAGAAGAAAATAAAATGCATTGCCAAGAATTATTGTTTCATGTTTCTTTTAAATGAATATTTCGTAGCAAAAGTGGAAAGAATCATAAAATGATCACTTTTAGAGATAGTTAAATTCTATACGATGGTACATCAATTAAACTAATTGGCCCCTTGTTAGAAGTTTCATATGGATAATATATAGTATATTTATTTTTGGTGTTTCTCTTTCTACCTTACATAGCTATCTCCATAGAATTCGATAGTTATATCGATCTGATAGCTCACCTTTTTAAAAGCCAATGCCTACTGCTACCTCCCTTCTCTCCAAGGTAATGAAGAACTGTAATACTACGAAATTGGATATCCAGTTTCCTCACAGAACGGAGCATATAAATCGGCTCCTAGCCTCAGCGTTTTCCTAGCAATACAAATCGCCAAGGAACAAGTTTATTCCTATTTCAAAGGCCGAAATTTCTATAAAATGTATTTTAACGTATTAAAGTTACCTCCTCTAATAAGTATAATGTAATAGAACTACTTATAAACTCTTCGCTACGTGTAAATGCAGAGTTATAGTAACGCTTCTTTCAAATGAAGGTGTGCTCTATCCCATACATTTATGAGCGGTATAGTTACATCATTGATCTTGCCAAACTGGTGTATAATCAACACTATTCTTCATAGGATCGAAGATGGTTCCTCAATAAATTAGCTATTATATTATAGTTATCGAGAAAAAGATATATTATACTAATTTTTTTACAGATGGTAAATCACCTGTGTTTACATTATCGCGATTTGGGAAACCAGTCCTCCTAATGGGAAAGTACCGATACAACAAGTATGTCGGTAGTTTGGGGTCCAGGGTGAGGTGGATCTGTGTCAAAGTCAGTCAAGGCTGTAAAGCGACTGTAACCACAGTAGACGGAGTAATTATTAAATACACTAATAAACATATACATTAACAGTCTCTGAATATTGTTTTTTGTCTTATTGTGATTAGTTTTAATTAGGTACAAAAGTTTTGTAAACAGCCCTTTTTTTGGTTTGTTAGATTTAGAACTGCATATCCCAAGTATATGGTACGTTCATGCGGCGAATATGCAGGTACGTATATATGATTAGATAGCACGATATTAATCCGCGGTATTTTAACACCCTTGGGTTAGTTGTCATACAGCCGAGTTCCGTAAGCGCTCACCTCAAAGCCCGGTGAAGCTGTAAATGATCGTCAGGACAACATTAATCAATAAAAAATAGTTTTAACAATAAGCTAATTGTTAGAAAATGTATAATTTTTTAAGCGTTAAATTAATATTTGTCGACAAACATTTTTGTAGTTATTATTTTGATATAGGCTTGTCCTATGTCGCGGTGGAATTTATAATTATAAAATTAACGGATATAAATTATATACGTACATTGATAATATATATTTATAAATTAATCTAATAAAACAATTGAAGACATGAGTTGATGAAGGGAGTATCTCACAAACTTGTAATTTTATAAAAATAGTTTGAGTACCTTGGCTATTATTTATAAGCCTATTTGTGGTAATCTTTTAGGAACAGAACATGTATATGGATATAACACTGTCATTTAGGTCTTTAAAAAAAATGTCTATTCGTCTTCAATTATGTATTACTACGCCGGCGTTTTCTATAATTTGTTACTATTACTACTTGGAGGACTTAATATTTGTTGTAATAAATTGTTGAGTTATAGCAAAACGGATACTGTCCAAACATTTTCAATGTTCTAATTTCTACGTAAACAATTTTATTTACCTCTCGGTACAATAGTCGATATGCTGTAACGTTTTTTATAGACAAGTAAGATAGATAGCGTTAGAGCTTTCTTCATTGAAACACACACATTCAGGTATGTTAGTTTTAATGGTGAGTTGATCAATTTTTATATCTTAATATATATATTTCTTGTGTGCGTGTGTATGTGACTGAACTCCTCCTAAACGACTGGACCGATTTTGATGAAATTTTTTGTGCGTGTTCGAGTGGATCCGAGAATGGTTTAGATTCACAATTGGAACCGGTAGGTGGCGCTGCGATCGACTTTTAGGATTTTTTTTGTTTTCAAGGCAGGACAACGTCCGCCCGGTCCGCTAGTAGCAGTATATATCCTCTATACATTTTATATACTATGATATAAGGATTCATAATATGATGCATGTTTATTCAGAAATATAATTGTTAATTGATTATTAACTGTACGTCAAGCATAAATTTGATAAAAAAATAAATGTTCCTTGTAGCTTTATCTTAGAAAAATGAAGTTGATTTCTTATCCCGTTGAGATTTTAATAAGGAAATCTCGATATTATGTTCCTATTGTATATATTTTTTTACAGACCATCATCCTGTATTCACGACATCTCGTTTCGGGAAACCGGTTATGTTGATAGGACGATATCGGTATAATAAATGGATCGGAAGTCGCGGGCCCAGGGTGAGGTGGCTTTGTGTGAAAAAACGTGGGTGTCCTGCCACAGTCATTACTTTTGAAAATTCCGTAGTAAAGTATACTTATGAGCATAACCATTGAGGCATATTGTTGTTGATAATTGGAAAGAGTTATAAGTTATAATAATGATTATTGCTCAAATAGATTAGATGAGTACCGAATTATAAAATAACCTTAAAATTATTGAAGCGTAAACCCGTTATTGTTAGTAGGTTCGAACACACCGTTAAAGATAATTTCGAATCTCGTTTAGCTTAGTAAACTGTAAAACATTATGCGTGTATGGCAGTGGCGCATAGCGTTTGCTTAATCTCATAGTCTTGTAAGGCTAAAAATGGGTAACTAAATACTTCGTTTAGGATTCCGTTAGGTGCGCTCGGGGGCCTCTATAGGTTTCTTTTTTACTCTAGATCAACAAAGTTACTGCTCCGTATATGAAAATAAGTATTGTACAATGCAAAAATAATGGCGGATACCGAGAGATCTATAATTAATTATAATATGTTACAGGTTAGTGTGTAATAACCACTATCGATTGTTTATTGTTTCCGAAAGTATTACATAAAGTCAATAGATTTCTTACATAAGAATATGATAATAATAGGTACAGTAAATCTCCTTGGGAGGCTGATGACTTTAACAGGGTCAATATATTGTTATTCGATTAGCTCTATATTTATAAGAAATGGTAATATATAAAGAGTTTGTACTGTAAGAGATTTATATAAAAATATAATGGTTACTCTTTGTTTTTCTTTTTCACATATTTCATATTAGCGGTCTATAAACGTAATTATAGTATACTAGCGGGCCCGGCAGACGTTGTCCTGCACTATTTATAAAAAAATACGTGACAAATTATATGTCAAAATGTTCCTCATGAATCACTCTATACACCGGTGAAAACCGCATGAAAATCCGTTCAGTAGTCTTTGAGTTTATCGCGAACAGACAGACAGACAGACGCGGCAGGGGACTTTGTTTTATACTATGTAATGATGAAGGGTTGTCGTATATAAGTATAATAAGCCGTAATACACTCATAGATATATTTAGAGAAACGCAAAAAAAGAATAGAAAATTTCCTTGGAATTCAAATATTGACCTTAATGCCACTAATTTGCTGTTTTTCCACTTTAATTTCATTTTTTTTGTGCTCAATAATTCAATTTTTATTAATTTACATTGTTTAAAAATAAATCAATTTTACTATTAATGAGCCCTTTTTACTGCGTTCCTTTAAACATGACCAGGATTGAATTTATCCGAGGGGTCGCCGATTCGATCCCCGCATATTTGATGTTCACAATAGTCAGTTCTGTGTCTGGGTGCTAAACATTGATATATTTATGTATATCGACCGTTTAGTTTGGAATTAGATGGCAACGTATGAAAGATGCAAATCTTTATATGAGAAAATGTATTTAGTCAACAGTTTGTGACTCTCATGGAGTGCTGTGTTTAACATTGTATTTTAAATATACAGGATGTGAAGTGCTATTTACAAAATCACGTTACGGTAAACCGGTTATGCTGTTTGGAAACTACAGATTTAACAAATGGTCGGGAAGCAAGGGTAAGAGAGGACGTTGGATGTGCTCAAGAAAGACTCTCGGTTGCAGAGCTACAATATACACATATGACAATACTGTTCTGTATATTAGAGATAAACATAACCATTAAGCGGTATTATACATTTATACTAGCGGGCCCGGCGCACATTGTCCCGCTGTGATAATAAAAAAACGTTGACGTCTTATATACCTAAATCTTCCTCAGGAATCACTTTATCTACTGGTGAAAACCGCATGAAAATCCGTTCAGTAGTTTTTGAGTTTATCGCGAACAGACAGACAGACAGACGCGGCAGGGGACTTTGTTTTATACTATGTAATGATGAATGGTTGTCGTATATAAGTATAATAAGCCGTAATACACTCATAGATATATTTAGAGAAACACAAAAAAAGAATAGAAAATTTCCTTAGAATTCAAATATTGAACTTAATGCCACTAATTTGCTGTTTTTCCACTTTAATTTCATTTTTTTTGTGCTCCATAATCCAATTTTTATTAATTTACATTGTTTAAAAATAAATCAATTTTACTATTAATGAGCCCTTTTTACTGCGTTCCTTTAAACATGACCAGGATTGAATTTATCCGAGGGATCGCCGATTCGATTCTCGCATATTTGATGTTCACAATAGTCAGTTCTGTGTCTGGGTGTTAAACATTGATATATTAATGTATATCGACCGTTTAGTTTGGAATTAGATGGCAACGTATGAAAGATGCAAATCTTTATATGAGAAAATGTATTTAGTCAACAGTTTGTGACTCTCATGGAGTGCTGTGTTTAACATTGTATTTTAAATATACAGGATGTGAAATGCTATTTACAAAATCACGTTACGGTAAACCGGTTATGCTGTTTGGAAACTACAGATTTAACAAATTGTCGGGAAGCAAGGGTAAGAGAGGACGTTGGATGTGCTCAAGAAAGACTCTCGGTTGCAGAGCTACAATATACACATATGACAATACTGTTCTGTATATTAGAGATAAACATAACCATTAAGCGGTATTATACATTTATATATATAAATATACTAGCGGGCCCGGCGCACATTGTCCCGCTGTGATAATAAAAAAACGTTGACATCTTATATACCTAAATCTTCCTCAGGAATCACTTTATCTACTGGTGAAAACCGCATGAAAATCCGTTCAGTAGTTTTTGAGTTTATCGCGAACAGATAGACAGACAGACGCGGTAGGGGACTTTATTTTATACTATGTAATGATAATACCGCATATAGTAATAATATGTATATTATATGTATTGTGTAACACATTTATACGACGATGAATATGTTCATTGTAATAGAACCTTTTCCGTTTTCTCATTATGCATAATTTCTTTTTTATCTAAACACGATAAAGTGAAATTAAAAGTATAATGCAATATCAATGTAATTTGTTTTAAGATAAACAAAGTTATGTTTTTTTTGGTACTTATTTTATGTATTATTATAAAAAAAAATCCTGATATCCCGTACCATATGTTTATATATCCCATATATATCTAGACTACGTTCTATGTATAATATACAATGTATGACATTTGATACCATGGGTTCGTAATAAAAAATGCTTTATATAATTTTGTTTTCATGTAAATGTATTGATAATAATTGATGTCGACCGTAGTGACTATTATACTGGCTTACAAATATACCACGGTGAAGGCCACCATGTGGTTTGATACGATAGATTAACTGGTAACAAAACGCGATGAATCGAAGCTAGTAACGTTTAGTAGGTTTTTCAACAAGTCTGTCTTTATTATTTATTCATTATACAGTAATCTATTTTTGATTTCGGTAATTTGTTATTCGATATTCTGAGAGACGTAAACTGTGTTACTTTTAAACGTATCTATAAGTGTTATCATATTTTTTTTATAAAAAGTAAATTGTATATTTATTCTTAATTTTATTAATTTCTAGTCCATATTTCTTCTAGTTCTATTGTAATCTACTAAGTCTTTAAGGACGCCTTGCACTAAAACATTAACACCGATTGTAATCTTTAAATCAGATTTGTGTTCCGTACATTTTGACATCACTAAACCGAATTTATGTCTAAAACTGGATTACGTATCGTGTAGATACTAGCATTTAATAATTGTTAATTTTTATAAAGACTACGCATTTGTTAAGAAATAAATAATGCGGACGAAGTCGCGGGTATCATCTATATCCAATATACGTGACAGCTCGCGATGGATTTTCGTTTCGGTGCATTGGATGAAACTTGAATTTCGCTATTGTATAATTCTTATATTTTCTGGAAAATATCAGCTTTGTTGCTAGTGTCTATGGACGGCGGTGATCACTTACCATCAGGTGACCCGCCTGTTCGTTTGCCCCTTTTCGTTTTAAACCTTTTTTTGTTTGTAATTCTTGCGATTTATGGTGCTACAAACAACGTTAATTTCTTAAATTTTGCTATTAAACTTATACTTTCGGACTACGTTACATTGTGGAGTTTTGTAAGATGAGACTACGTTACAGTAAAACGATTCGGTAAGACTTGCTACCGAATGAGACGATCAGAACAAATTACTTACGTAAACGGCTGATTTATTAGTTTAAATTTATTGTTTCGCGGAAATGCATGTCTATAATATAAAAATAAGCAAGTGTTTGAGGCACTGTTGCTTTGAGGACCACGGTGTATCCCGAGAGTCGGATATACATTCATACATTCTGAGCGCGAGCACCACTACGTGTTTCGAAGAACAAAATCGTTCATAAACGGGAGGTCCGGTTAAAAAGTTAATGTCGAATTTTGCTACACTCTATTTCCCAACAATTCTATTAATCAGTAATTTTATACGTAAAATTCCAAACGGTCGTAGTCGCGAGTATAGCTACTGCTTAATATAATTTGTATTAATTAGATGAATTTGTTTCAAGAATCCGGTTATTTCAAACGTGTTTTTATCTCTATTTATAGATGATGAGCCAGTGTTTACGCAGTCACGTTACGGGCAACCTGTTATCGAAATTGGAAAATACCGATTCAACAAACGGAGTGGCTGCAAGGAACCTAAAGCTCGTTGGGCTTGTGTTAAAATTGTGAAAGGATGCAAGGCGACGATCACTACTGTTCATAATGTCATATTAAAATATAATAGTCAGCATAATCATTAGGTAACTGTTTGTATAACATACTTATATAAAAATGTATTCTTATCTTATAAAGTTCCAGTCACAATGTGGTAAGTCTCGATGTAGTATGTATTATGTGCTTATGGTATATGTGTGTGGATTATGCAAGTGATTGTTATAGCGAAAATTGTTCAAAAGTATATAGTAGTGATTCGAGTTTCAGATCCGATACCGGATTGATTCAATGAATATTCACAAAGATTACAAACAAATTTAGTTGGGTCGATTATATCCAAAAGCAGATTAGAATAGCAGTTTTTAGTGAAATTGAAATGATTGTTTTAATTGTGTTACTATTTCTGAATGGAATATATTCTTTATTTGTAATTCACACCGGGACATTTCATTGCGTTAGGTAATTGCGATATAAAATTTAGGATTTGATTTGAATTTATGTTGTTTGTGATTATATTTAATAAGTCAATTTTAACAACAGAGTGATTCATTAAACCTGTAATGTCACTAGGATGTCACCATTTAAATAATTGAAGCCGTATCAGTAAAAGCTAATAAGAACATTACAGAATTGTGTGAAATAGGGCTTGTAGCTTGCACGCTATGTAATTGTCAAGATCTGGTCTAAGCATAACAATTAAATAAAGGACTTTTTTAAATAAAACGCTTCTCGTCTTTACATTAAAATACCTTTATAAACCCACCTACTATCCATGCTTTTACTTTTAAGTACTGGAGAGTTTGTTGTTTAAGAAGATAATGTTGCTTTTTTAACCTTCTAGCGTCTTATAAATGTAGTATATTGTTATGGCTAACATATAACTTCTTTGTGTAATGTTATTACTATTAAAAAAGTATATTTAGGTACCTAATACTAAAAATATTTGAATGAAATCGTATTAAATTTAAAATCGTGGTTTTATCCTTAATTGGAATGTTATTTTCTTGTTTCTTATTATAAGCTGTAATCTTTACAATATCTTTCACAATCATTTTTATGGGGAAAATAAATACTTTTGTTTTCGTTTAAGTTATAGTTGTTTTAAATTAAAAATTGATGTAGGGACACCCATACTAAATATAAAAGTATATTCTAACATCGAAACTTATAAAAATTCTTGGCAAGTGATTATTTAAAAAGTAAAAAGAAAAACAAAAGGAGTGCAAGAAGTCCATGTAGATTTGACTGCTGAGTTATTTGTCACAAAGCAGCAGTGCTTAGGAGTAGCCTAATATGATTTTCCTCAGGGGACCAAAAAAGAGTCTTTATGACGTTTGGTTGAACATAACACTAGGCTACTATGAATATTTAGTATCAGTTGGACTTCAAGCCTCAACACTACTACTATATAGCATAGAAAATAACCTTCAATCAGTGACATATTTTTTACACTAAGGATTTTATTAATAATGAATATAGAAATTCGATCACATAACATTATTTCCTTAAGTTTCAATATTACTAGAGTTTTGTTGCGAAAGAGTGTGTGTGATTATTGTAGTTTAGTAAACGCAAGGTTGGCAAGGTACACTGAATAGAGAAGTAAAAATTTAAGGCTCCGACTAGTTGATGGTTAGGGGAAGAACCAGCTGTAATTTTTATTAATTACATTAAAACAGCTACTAAATAAGAAAATCGATTGACAGATACAGGCGAAAAAGTATTGAACTGTTTTATTCTCATCTATTTATATATAGAATATGTATGTAATATTAAAAGTAGAAAATCAAACCAATTTGTTATGTTATTACAGATTCTACTATAGTATATTCTGAGTCACGTTTTGGAAAACCTGTACTACTTGTAGGGAAGTACAGATTTAACAGGAACTCGTGGTGCAAAGGACCGAAGGTGAGGTGGTCCTGCACAAGAGTCGCAGTCGGGTGTAAGGCAACTATCGTTACGGTTGATAAGGATATTATTAATTTTACTAACGAACATAACCACTGAATCTCTCATTCTGAGTGACGATACAAATCATACTGTGTTTCCTTTACATTGCGTGCTCAAGTTAAGTTCGAGATGTATTATCGATTAAATTTCTTTCTAATTTAAAAAGCGTTTTTTTAGTATAACTTTCAAAAACCGCGATGAGGGATTAAGAAAATTCTTGGTAGGGGAAAAGCATATGGATTCGCGTCATCGATGACTTCGATATGATCGTGACGTATTGCGCTTGCGCTAAACATTGTATAGGTGATGTTGAGGTGGCAGTTATAAAAGTATGTACGCGTCGTCCTATGTAGACGTCATCTTTAGTAGCAGATAGAGTCATTCACTAGTGTATATACTTACGAATATATGTAGAGACATGAACGGTTCGACGACCCAAGCGAGACCGATCCCCGATCCTTTTTTTTTTGGAACTAACTACGCTATTGGTCTGACAGATCTTTACAACTTCACCGGATTGCCTGATCCCCGCTCCGCTTTTGCTACGTCTTTTATATACTTGCTTCGTATTAGAGGGTAGCGCGTAATATTTATGTCACTACAGATACTTTATGACGGTAGAACGGGCATTTGCGCCGACATATATATTCTAGTGTATCCCATTCTCCAAAGTTTGTGGTTTCAGATAATGAACCAGTTTTTACAACGTCTCGTTACGGAAAGCCAGTGATCCTAATGGGGCGATATCGTTTCAATAAATATAGTCGCAGTAGAGGGCTCAAAGCGCGATGGAACTGCGTTAAAACTGGCAGCGGCTGCCGTGCAGGTCTCATAACTATAGATGATAAGATTGTTAAATACTATTTGGAACATAATCACTGAATTTACATATAATTAAAACTGGTTTATACATAATACAAAATAAATGCAAAACTATATTTTACATACGATAGTTTTAATTCGTTTCTTATTATTGGTACACTATTATTTGTCGTGTGAATATTCAGTAAAATATTCTTCTTGCTAATTTACTATAACACATACCGGTTACCATGATAATCAGTCAAACCGTGTTAAAGTTATCTCGTATATATGTTTTTACTTTATTCGGTTGTTTGAATATCTTTTTGGTACTTACGTATTAAATGCATCGTGGTCGCCATAGCGCCATATCATTTATCGTAAGTCTATCTTAGTCGGTCGGCGGGCGCGGTGCATTTAATACGTAAGTACCATTTTTTTTAACGTCGAGTAAAATCCTACATGGGACACTCGAGGGCTCGGAGGAGCATGAGTAGTGTCGACCAACCGCACTATTAAAAGTAGTGGAGCGGTGTCGGAAGACGATTGTTACCGACTAAAAAACTCTAACGATGAACCGTACGCCGCAGTATGGAAGTGTCACGGGGTGTGTGAGCAACTATGTTAACTAACTTTATGTTAACGTCTGACTATTTATGTTAAAAATCACTCGACCTTGAAACGATTTTCAAATATTTTTCTTTTCTTTCAATTCGTTACAAAAGACGATCAAAGGTATATGATGGAAAACGGTCAAAGATATATGAGACTTAATATTTTAATTGTATTTTTCTTTGATCTTATTTTCATTTCTGTTAAATAAAACTTCTTATACTTAAAATAGTAATTCTAGACTTTGTTTTTGGGCTGCTTTCTTTCTACACAACAGTTAAAATAATATAAGTAATTTTTATAACTTTTTTTTTAAACATAAAATGACAATGTATTCCTATTCGATAAGTAATATAACTACTTATGTCCTCAATCAACATTATCAACACATATACACTGCAATATGTATTTTTGTTAACTCATTATTTTTAAAGGAGAGAACATAAAACTAGACGGCACGGCTAGAAATGCTTATCGCGCTCTTGCATTGGTTACGGACTAAATAGAATTGAATGAGATTTGATGTGTCCTCAGCCAGAGAGTAGCTCATATATTTCAATGGGATGCAGTTTGGGTTTGTAGTTGTGATATTTGTTAAAAAAAAGATAACAAACACTACACCTTTATACTTTTAGATACATCACCAACTTTCGTCACATCACGATTCGGTAAACCTGTTATACATCTCGGTAAATATAGATATAATGTAGATGCTCGATACATGGGCCCAAAGAAGCGATGGACGTGCAGTAGAAGAACCAAGGGATGCAAAGCCACTCTAGTCACCGTAGTCGAAGAAGTGATTGCGGTTTACAATATGCATAACCACTAAAATAAAATAAATGAACTTACTAAGTCAAAATTGAAATAAATAAGATTTAAAATCTATTATCACTATCAATGAGAATATTATTAAAGTTATTAAAAAGCATAATATTGTATTATTTAATTTATATTAAGGAAATGTTTACGCGTATTAATTAATGTTTTAAAGTAAATCGTTAATTTCAAAGGGTACGGTGCCGGCAAAAGTATATACGTAAAAATATTTTGAAGCGATGATATGGCTTAGTTGATAGCATTATCGGACACCGCGTCGAAGGACTTAGGTTCGAATCCTAGCAACTGGAGTCGGAGCTTTCGGTGCAGGAATACATAGTGATGAAACGATAGCATGGTAGTAGGGCTTTGTCTAAGTCTGCCTGGCTAGCTACCACATGTTGAAAATCTGTCGCCCAGCACCTGTTGGTCTGTTCCGGTAGCTGCACTTGAGAGCCAGCCCCGGTTAGATTTAGCGTGTTTAGCATCTTAGACCATACATCATTATGTAACATCGGATAAGATTGTGTTCAAACGCTGTTATAAAAAATATGTATACAAACAATTTACGAAATATCAGTCATGTTATTTTTTATATTAAGGTATATATACATCTAGCGGGCCCGGCGGACTTTGTCTTGCCTTGATAAAAAAAATCCTAAAAGTCAACCGCAACGACACCTATCGGGTCCAATTGTGAATCTAAACCATTCTCGGATCCACTAGAACACGCACACAAAATTTCATAAAGATCGGTCCAGCCGTTTAGGAGGAGTTCAGTGATATACACACGTACATTCAAATATGCCGCCACTCGTTGTTGGAACAACATCCCACCGCCATGTCGATCCAAAAAGAGTAAACTTAGCTTTAAACACTCAAATAAGCATTATCTATGGCAACTTCAAGCTCAGTACTTAAATTGACGTTTTATCTATTCACGCGGCTCTATTTTGAGTTCTGTTTATTGGCTTATTCTTCTAAATTTATATTTGGTTAGTTTTGAATTTGTAGTTACAGTAGCTATACCTATTTAATGTGATCAACTGTGACTTGTTATGTATATCTGTGTTATTTGTTTGTACTTATATATTTCTACTTTTAATTTTGTGACATTAATATGGCCGACTGAACGTTCATTTATCCATTATATTGGGTTCCCATTGAAAATCAACGCTGCAGTACAGCTATACTGCATATTTGCTGAATCGGTTTGCCAATTGTTGAAGATCCTATTTTTTTTTTTTCATACTACGTATTTTTCTTTTTGTCTAATTTGATTGTTTAATTTCATTTAACTGTGTGGTTATTCCAACAATAAACAATGTTTTTCTTTCTAAAGGTTTATTTCATTAGGTTTTCTCCTACTTTTGCTCAGTACATTTCGTGAGTTGAAATCGAAATTTCTGGAAGACTTTTTATATATGTTTGTCTGTGGCTATGTTGGTAACAGAACGAATATTGTTCTATAGTTTCTCCAGAATTTTTAAATTTGTAGTTAGTGTTTAGTAATTTAAAATATAGTTATATACCAAGGGTTTAACATAACCTCCTATTATGAAAAATGTTGGAGGTGGTATATCTGACCACTCGTCGTGGCCTCTGGACATCACCATTCAATTTGGAGGTTTCAATTTAAAACGTTTGAAGAATTATTTGGTGCAAGAGACTAAACCTAATGATTTTTTTTATGTGCCTGTAAAGGAAAAAATGAAAGTGATATATTTTTTTATAATTTTTTAAAATAAGTTAATTTATGCTCCGATATTTATAGCAAGTGTCTTTCGATTCCGTACTTCACAAGAGCAAAGTGATTCCTTAATATCAACTTCAAAATAGAAAATGCAGATTGTAAATAACGATAACCAAATCTATGTATAAATAGGCAGAGATAAAAGAGTTAAGTACATTTTCCTCTCCTGTTTGTCAACCGATTTTCTTCATTTCTCTTTTGTTTTGTAGATATTGATGAGTTTTAGTGTTGTCTAAAAAAATTTGGTGAAATAAGATTTTTTCCTTTAATATTGAAAAATTAATGAATTATGGTCGAATATCAATCACTGGAGGACCACTAGTCTTAGTAAAATAGCAGAAAAGTTGTACGTGTGTAAGTAATCCCAAAATCTTCCTAGAATTAGATTTATATAGAAGAGTGCACGTTTTTGTTTATGTTACGACTTACACATAATCAGAATTTGAAATCGATATCTAACGTTTTTATTTTAATTCTTCGGTTTTCTGTTGCGTATGGTTAAAAATATTCAGCAAAAGATTTTTCAACAGTTTTGTATTTCAGATATCGTATTTATGACATCGCGATATGGTAAGCCCGTGATACAGATTGGCGAGTATAGATTCAATCAACGGTTTACTAAGAAATTGGGACCAAAAGCGAGGTGGGTCTGTTCTAGAGTGAGCAGTGGTTGTAAAGCTATAATCATCACCGTCGACCAGGAAGTTATGGGCATTAAAAATATACACAACCACTAAGATTCTGTGAATTCACGTAAATATATATATATAGGATGCAATAAATATTCATATGCAATTTTTTTTTATTTACTTTAAATTTATCTAATGTAATTTACAGTATTATTCATCACTTTACTGTTACATTCTGTATGTGGACTCGATACAAATAAACGAAGAATGAGTCATCGAACGTGAGAACGAAATACAATGGGGTTCTAAAAACAATCCGTCTCGAACTTTAACGAATCGTTCAAGTAATGACGTTCACCTTCCAGAGTTTTCCAGCCTCTTTTATTAAAAGTTATATAAAGCGCGCCGCGCTCTGTTCAGACATATACGACTGAGTACCTTAAAAGCTCGCCCAAAAAAGGTCAGTAGCATATAATCCATTCGCAAGAAAAGTCTCAGCAGCGTGTTATTCAAAACATCAGAGCGAATGCGAAGAACATCAAGGAAGCGATTTACAAGAGTACTGCAAATCTTTTGCGATACAAACGGCATTTGATTTACGGGCTTAACATTATTTTAACTTAATTATCATAATGGAACAGTATTGTAATAAAAATATAGAGATGAGTACAATGTAATCATATTCTCGTGTATTATATCTGTAGAAGATTATTAAGAACTGCCTGCCACAATATTTCATCTTTGCCGGTCATTACATGAGCTGAGGATGAATATATATCGTATATATTAAAACGAATGTGAGTATTACTTATGCAATCGTATTTCTAAAGACTTGCATTACATTTCTTCTCTTTTAAACAATTACTAAGTGTTAAGGTTAATTGTGAAATTATGAAAAAAATCAATCGTAGTGTTAATTAATCAATACTAGTATTTTCTATTATATTATTAAGCTTTAGAGATGAACCGAATTAATAACAATAAATAGTTTTGTAAACTTAATCACAGGAACAAAATACATAATTGAAAACTGCTTTCAGAATATCCGACAGTTTCGTTCACGAGTTCCCGTTATGGAAAGCCGGTCATTCAAATTGGCAAATACAGATACAACAAACACTGTCTCAGCAAAGGTTTTAAAGCCAAATGGTACTGTTCATTTGGCAGAGGCTGCAAAGCATCCGTCACGACTGTGGGAGAAAATGTTGTACAAGTGAATGAAAATCACTTCCACACTTAAATTTTTAAGACCACTTAAAGTCAGACTAATTTAAAATAGTAATATTATTACAATACCTACCTGTGTGTAGCTTTTAAGTGGATAGAGGATTGAATTTCAAGACAAATTTGAAAGCCGGATTTACCGGAATATTTCCACAGGTTTTAGAAATTTCTGGAACATATACTAGAATATTTTCATAGCTACTAGTGAAGTCTATTCTCTGCTTTAGTATTATTTTGATATATTTTGTGAGTTGGATTTGGATGTTTTAACATTCTTACTTGTCGATGTAAATACTTATTAGATATATCTAAGCCGAATTTATTTATATTTATAGATATATATTAGCTATTAGTAATACCCGTTATAGTGGTTTTTGGAATATCATTTTACATAGCCGCTATCGTATGTAGCATTTTATTCCATCCAAGTTAGATACCTATTTGCATACTGTGGGCATACTTATATAATACTATTAATAATCATTACTTAGACATGTTATTCAAAAATTAATCCCCTTTGTCCTTTATGTATTCCTATACCATTCATCCGATGGGCATAAAACTTTAATTACTAATTCTGCGGACGCCTGGGAATGTTCGTGAATTACTCATATTTAATAATGTGTGAGTCGTTTCATTTTGAAAATAATATAAACGAAATCCCGGGTAAAAGCTAGTCATTCTGTAAACAACTGTAGTTTTTTTTATATAAATAATATAAGTAATTGACTTGTATTTTATTCGTTGTTTCCCAAATACAAAAAGGAAAATTACTTCCGAAAATCTCGTGTGGCATGCGATCAAAGAGTACATCACTAATATGTTTGTGTTCTGTTTAATAACAAAGGTAAATTAAACGTATGTAAAATAAAGAAAATAAAAACAGTTTTATAAATAAGTTTATTTATGTTCTGTTTTAGTTTTGTTTACATCATCGCGTTTCGGTAAACCGGTGCTACAATGCGGTGAATATAGGTTCAACAAGCACTGCCGGTATAAGGGACCGAAAGCCAGATGGGTGTGCACTAGGGTCGCCACTGGTTGTAAAGCTATGATAATCACCATCAATGAAAATATTATCTTATTCAATAATGTTCATAGTCATTGAAAATAAATGAAATCCAAACAATGTATATTTTAATGTCTAAATTACCAGCGGTTCCAAAAATATTCCTTTTGTCAAAAAAAAAAAACCTGCGCCGTAATGCTTAAATAATTATTTTATTTTTATTATTGTTTATCTCTGATAATAGTTGCACGTAATACGGAGGAATAACAATAATGTTTACTCACCAAACATAACACAAAATCACACATGTACCACATGAGAAAATATTATCAAGCCATATTAACATTTATATTATACTAGCGGGCCCGGCAGACGTTGTCCCGCCCTGATTATAAAAAAAATCCTGGACAAATTATATACCAAAACGTTCCTTGTGAATCACTTTATTCACTGGTGAAAACCGCATAAAGATCCGTTCAGTAGTTTTTGAGTTTATCGCGAACAGACAGACAGACAGACGCGGTAAGGGACTTTGTTTTATACTATGTAATGATGTATATTGTATACTAGTGGGCTCGGCGGACGTCGTCCTGCCTTGATAATAAAAAAATCTTAAAAGTCAACCGTAGCGCCACCTACCAGGTCCAATTGTGAATCTAAACCATTTTTGAATCCACCTGAACACACAATAAAATTCATCAAAACCTGTCCAGCCGTTTAGGAGGAATTCAGTCACATACACGGACAGAAGAATTATATATATATATATATATATATTATATAAAGATATAAGAGAATAATAATCTTCTTAGTAGTCCGGTGAAGCTGTTAAGACCTTGCTAGGTCAATAGCGTAGTCAGTTCGAGAAAAAAAAAATCTTCAAACAGTCGAATCCGTTTAATGTGACTCGTGACTTTGTTTTTTTATTGATCTATAATTCATATTTATATAATTTATATAACCTTTTCAAGTTTAATTACATCAAATGATATTGATGATTGTTTTTATCAATTTGTAACATAATAACAAAATACTTACGTTCATTTATCTTGACAACAAACATACATTTCAGGTTTACCGGTTTTCTCAACATCAGTGCGAGGAAATCCAATCATAAAGGTTGATCAATATACATTTTCCATGTTGAAGCGTAAAGGCGAGGGGATTAAAAAACGGTGGGTCTGCACTAAATGTTGTTTTGGGTGTAGGGCCGCCATCATAACAATTGAAAATGAAATTGTCAAATACAATGATGATCACAATCACTGATCTTTTAAATAGAACACACCATCGGGCATATTATATCTACTATGAAAGATTATTGTAATTTATTATGTATGGAAAAATGACAAGGAAATAAAAATATATAATAAGTTATGTGAAATTATTTCAATTTTCCAGTGTAATTTTGAGTCATTTTTGACTATTAAGAAGTTAGGAAGATTTCTGTTACTGGTTTTGATGTAATCTTATCATCTTTTTATAAATAAAGTTAACATAACATATCCTACTTTTTTATACCAGTTGCCAACTCCACTGTCACTGTCCACACCTCTTTTACACTCTCATACTTTACACAATTCATCCATATCATTTTTAAGCTGTGGCTAATCCTATATCCGTCCATCTATTTTCATGCTTCTGTACTTTAATTTTATATAAGTCCAACTATTTGTACATTAACAGTGAAGTCGAACCTGGTGCAACGGCCCTATGACATATTATACTTCTAAGTAGATTTTAAAAGCATCTTCTTGTTGCAGAGAAACTTCAGTTCGTGACGTCTATACATGGCAACCCCATGATATTAATCGGTGAAGATAAATTCAGTCTTTTAAAAGGCAGAAGTAATTTACATAGAAGACGATGGGTTTGTACTAAGTGGGCGAACGGTTGTAGAGCGACATTGTCCACTGTTGATAACATACTGGTTGGGACTAAAAATTTTCACAACCATTCCAGCCGTAAACGCTTGTAATATTAGTAGAATAATTAGTATATATATATATATATATATATATATATAGTATGTGTATTATAAAATTTTACTTCAATTAACAAACCGTATATGTATGTATATATAATATGGATAGGTACATTAATACTTGTGTAATTAGTGCACCTATCCACGATTATAGTAGTTATATAATAAAGTGTGTGCGATCCGTGACATGATTGTTTCTCTAAAAATATAATCCAGTATGAATGTGTAAGTAAAGTTTTTTTTTGGGAACCAATCTTCCTTATTATTATTGTAATTGTCGAGTAGGTAGTAATATTACAAGTGCCTTGTAATAATCTCTATGTTCTAACAAGATGGTGGTCAACCTTTTAAAACTTTCCAGGGTGTTTTTGTGGCATCTCAGGATTCATGCTCCGTGGTATTATTTTCCATCCACTTGACTCATGCACAATGACCGAACAATATTACTTAAAATACCACCAATATTACAAATGACACAGTCAAATAACACAAGATTATGAGTAAAATACGTGGCAGACAATATGTAGGTGGTAGAGCCACGTTGAAGCTATTACTGGTTTCAGCATGAATGGGTCGACTCGTCCGGGGTAGTATTACACTCTCACAGAAACACCCACGTGAAGTAACAGTGCTTGCGTTGCTGCGTTTCGTTCGGTCAGTGAGAGCGCCGAAGGCTCACCCCTCCTTCCCCCCCTTTCCCCTCTCCCCCCTTTCCCCCCTCTCCAAACACAAAACACAGGCTAGCAACGCACTTGCGACATCCCTGGTGTTGCTAGTGTCTATGGACGGCGGTGATCACTTACCGTCAGGTTCGTTTCCCTGTTCGTTAGCCACCTATAATATATAAAAAAAAATCATCACATTTTATGAGAAACATCTATAGCGGCGGGTCAAACCGACTGTTGGCGTGGTGACGCGTCGTCACGGTATGCGTCGCCACGCTGTATTATTTATAATTTTTGTATTTAATTAATATAAAAGTTTATTGGATAAACAGTCATCTTTAAAATAAATTTTGATATTTTATTTTTGATTATGACATATTTATTTCCTATCGTAAATCATCTTTTCATACATCCTGTACAAAATAATTTCGAATGTTTCACATCAACCAGGCGTCCTGCGACGCCTCATTTTTTTATTTGTTTTACATTCAGGAGTGGACAGTCAGATAATTTGACATAATATATGAATGTTTGTGACGTCAGACAATTATATAGCTCTAACTTTTCAGTAAAAAGTAACAATAATATTTTGAAAGTAGAACAAAAGCTTGACGCCTCTGATATCGATACATCTGATCCTGAGAAGAATAACGAAAGTGAAGAAGGAACTGAAGAAGCCTTGCAAATGGCGGTACTCCAGCAACCTGCACAACACTTGCCTTGTATTACGAGTGGTAGGAGAATGAGATGCCGTCACCTGAAATGTTCAAAGAAAACGTCTGTCATTTGTTCGACGTGCAACCTTTATTTATGTATGACAGCGAAAAGGAACTGTTATAGAAAATTTCATATATAACTGGAAATTAGGTAATTATGTAGGTGGTAGAGCCATGCTGAAGCTAATACTGGTTTCAGCATTGAATGGGTCGACTCGCCCGGGGTAGTACCACCCTTTCACAGAAAACCGACTTGAAGTAACAGTGCCTGCATTGTTGCGTTTCGTTCGGTCAACCCTCCGTCCTCCTCCCCTTTCCCCTTCCCCCCAAATATAGGCTAGCAACGCACTTGCCACTCCCATGACATGCTGCTAGTGTCTACGGACGATGGTGATCACTTAACATCAGATGTCCGCCTGTCTGTTTGCCTCCTATGATATTAAAAAATCATGAATAGGTTAATCAGGAATATGTATCGGAAAAATGATTTTGTTTAAAAAATTACCACTTGAAAACATCTGTACTGACATGGAAAAAAAATTCTCTACTGTAAAGCAATTTTAAAATCACTCAATAACCATGAACATTTTCAAATGTATAATTAACAGTCTATGAGTTTGGCGCATACATGAATTTCAAAACCTATTTCGGTAGAGTGAAAAATTTGTTCTTCTAGCCATTTGTAGTTCCATTTTTTTCTAAGAATTTCTGGTTCCATAACAATTATCGTTTGTATACAAATAATATGGTATATGTTTGCCGTGGTGTGTCCATCACCGAAAAACTATTGGATAAATAAATATATATATTTTTAAATATTTTCCATTTTACTTCATAGACGCTTGGTCTTGATCTATAAAAATATAACGATACTTTAATTTATGCAATATAAAAGAAAAATGTTCAGTTTTGAAGCGTTGTTTCTATATTAAATAGTTGATCGATATTTTTTTAAACCGATGGTCATTTGTGTGTGCATATTTAGTTTAAAAAAATAAATGAATTAAAAATTCATGTAGTAAACATACCATTACAACCATTGACATATAAAAACCCAAGACGCACAGTCTCGAATAAATGTAGCGCTCAAAACCGATCGCAGAAACTTCCCAGTATACATATGTAGTTATACTTATGCGATAAACTTATGATTTTGCAAATTCAACTTTACCTGAATGATTTAAATTTGTTTTTACAAGGACACAAGCGACGCGGGACTATTTGAAATGACTGCATAATACAAAATTATGCACTCATTTTTGTGTGCCGGCTGTGAGACGTTAAGTGTACGTAATGAATTTTTGTATATCAATGATTACAACATATCGTTGATGTTTACTAATATAAATTATTTTTCTATTTACAATAAAGCAAATTCTCGTATTGAATTTATTCTTTTGGAAACGTTTTTGAACGTCTATTATTTTTTAGCAACATTAGACTATATTGAGAACTAATCGACGTCTGATTAATATGAATAGTAGTACATTGGTAAGTTCTGTTGAGTAAATATTTATTTCCTAAAAAAATGTAATAAGGATAATTTCGTTATAAAGGTCTTTAGATATTGGCAAAAGTCTTTTTTATGAATATACGGGGAACATTATTACTTTATTTAATTATGATAATGAATTTTGATGTTTTTTATTATATATATCGTTAAGTTAAACATGATTATTTGAATGACGTTCTAACTTATTTCTAGCATTTATAGAAGGACCTGTCTATGAGATGACGTCACGTGGCAATATGTTAGTCGTGTTTGGTGGTCATCGATATTATTCGAGTCACAGAAAGAATATGACGACAAAGAAAGTATACCGGTGCAGCAAATGGGACAGGGGATGTCGGGCGTCTCTCGTTACTATTGATAACAGAATTATCGCTATGAAAAATATACATAGTCACTGAGATTCTTTAATGTGATGTTTAGATAAGTTTCTTATTGTTTTTAATGTATTCGTGTCTAAATCTGTTAGTAAAATTTAATGAAATGTCCTGTATATTTATTTTTAATATAGTACGTCCAAAAATTAAAAGAAAACAAAAGACATATAAAAAAACAAAAATTACTTATACCCTACACACAATTTAGAAATGTAATATCTCCACTGATACACCATCGGACACAAAAGCTCTTGCGTTTAAAAATAGACGCGCGCAAGGTAAATATAAACACTATACCGCGCTGTAGACTAACAACATAAAGTCTCTGACACCATGTTAGAGGATTAGTTGTAGAAAACACACAAAAGAAAATTTATAGTAAGTCCTATATTACTCTTTTAGAATAATCAATCGACCCCACTGAAGTGTTCCCCATTGTGTTCGGAACCAATTTTTCTTTAATGTTTTTGATCATGACCCAGACAGTCATTAAATTGATATATTCGTGGTCTAGTGACGCGCATACGCAGTTAAGTTTCGATAAAATTTTAATAAGATAGGCTATTATACACATTAATTTCGATGTGTGTAAAAAAATCAATCAAATATTAGAAATGACACGAGAGGAGAAGGAATGATATCATAATATTGGAAAAATTGTGCGAACTCCATCAGGAGTTGTACGCGAATGTCACGACGTATTTCGCCTGAAATTTTGCGATTGTATATTAAAATTTTTATGTAATACATTTTACTATATGCATAATGAGAATACTCGCCTGTAAGGGTTCCACTTTTGGGGCAAAGGCCTCTTACCGATGAAATACATGGCCATAAGCACTGCGGCCTAAGCGGCTGGCGTGCTCGCCAGCCCACGACGTAATGACGATTTCAAACTCTGTGAAATCCACAGTCCTGTCTTTTTTCCATACACGGTAGTATTATAAGAAATTTTCGTAACTTTTGGTTTCTTCACGATGTGTTACTTCACTGTCTGTCGATAGTACTAGGTACTAATTTAGATTAGTAACCATACACGAATTCCGAATAAAATGGGTTGGTACACATCTGGGTTTCAACCTGCGGACAACGATTTGCTTTTAAATTGGTCAAACTATTCGACTAACACAACTTTGCAACCGATATTTATATACCTAAGCCACTTTATAGCTTGTTAGATGACTACATATTATAATTTTAATTTATACAAAATATTCGAGCATATATTGGGTTTTATAGTACTGGAAATAATAAAATTCATTAAAAATGTATTGTATTTTAATTATTTTTCAATGTTATCATATAACCCTTTTATTTTAATATATTAAAACTGGTATTAGAACTGTTTTGATTAAAGCTGTAACATTTATTTCAGTACCAATGTACGGGACGTCATGTCGTGGACGGCCGGTGATCATTCTTAACAATCATCGATATAATTTGCATAAATCTGACGGTATGAAAGCGTCATGGAGATGTGTTAGATGGCGCAACGGGTACTGCAGGTCTTCGGTCATGACTTTTGATAACGTCATCGTTACACGCGGAAAGGAACATAATCATTAAACTTGACAGAGTGTTAATGTAAATTTTATTTTATATAATATATTTAGCGCTCCAGGAGATTTCTTCTAGTTGAAAATGTAAGATCTATATTTGTATTAAAATGAATGTTATACTTCAAACTGTACTCGAATACTGTTCGGCTGATATGATAAAAATTGGCATACATAACTGTTTTGATGGAGAAGGTTTTTTATACTCACCATTGTATCATAACACACCACTAACTGGTGCCTATACTCATCATTGTACCATAACACACCACTAACTGGTGCCTATACTCATCATTGTACCATAACACACCACTAACTGGTGCCTATACTCATCATTGTAACATAACACGCCATTAACTGGTGCCGCGCACGTACACTTCTGAGCAATTCAGTTGATACTTATGAAAATTTCTAGGCGTAGTTATTGTAACATTAATTTATATTTACACAATATCCATTTTACTGCCACTCAATTATATATAAAAATAAGTAATAATGGCAACAAGTAATGACAAATTTTAAAAAATCATGAATTTTTTATTTATTCTACACTAAGTTTGTTTTAGTCAATATACGTATACTTAGCACAAATAATTGTTTTTAAATTCTTAAGTTATATGGTTATTCGCTTGTACTCCCATAAATTAGTACTAAATAATTGGTGTATTTATCTACCTTTTAAGTACATAATTTTAAATTATAATAAATGTATTGTACAATAACTGTGTATTTTCTCTTTTTATTATTTATCTATACCAGTATATTCATAAAATATATTTTTATATGAACACAAAATATTAATACATCAAGTAAAATTATACATATAATAATTAAATCAATTAATTATAAATAATATGAACGTATGAATTAAATAGATCTTTTGGTTTTAGGTGCGTTATATGGAACTTCCATGTTCGGAAAACCGATTCTTATAATTGGTAATAGACGATATAACATACATAGTTCCAATGGCCCAAAGGCTACATGGAGATGTGATAAATGGAGAAGAGGCAAATGCCGGACCACGATCACTACGTTTGCAAATTCTGTTGTTAAAATAAACAAAAAACATAACCACGAATGATGAATGACTATAAAATTGTGTCGTTACATTTCAAAATGAACTAATCCAACTTTAGATGTATTTTGTACTTGTAAAATAGGAGGATTAAACAAAAAAAAAACTAAAAACCTTATGGACGGCAAATTTTGATCTTCGTTCTCGATGTATAAAAATTGGAAATCTTAAAGAAATTAAACATGTTATACAAAAGATTAAAGCTGGATTTCGCTCATTGTAACGGCACAATTACAAGAATGTGAATGCAACCCTGATGAAGAAGATGAAATATGGAGGATCGTTCGAAATATTTAGTCTACATTAATTAACAACATAGAAAACTATCGTTGTCACTCAGTGGTTAAACATCGCAAAACATTCGAGCTACTCAGAGTTCAAAGATGATGAAGAATTGGTAAACGAGAATAAAACATTGAAGTCAACACTAATTAATAGCACAGAAGACCACAATTGTTGATCAATGACTAGGCATCGAAAGTATTATGTTCCATTGAAAGTCTAAACATGATACAGTAATGGTAGAATAGAACAACGAGTTAAAATCTACACTGATTATCAAAATAGAAGACACAGTTGTCGCTCAGTGACTAGACATTAAAAAAATACGTTGTACTGAGAGTCCAAATATGAGGAACTAGTGGTAAATGAGAACAAAAAGTTAAAACCTACACTAATTTACAAAATAGAAAGCAAAAGTTGTCATGCAATGACTAGACATCGAAAGAAATACGTTCTATTGAAATTCCAAACATAATGAAGTAATGGTAAATGAGAATAAATAGTTTATATCTAAGCTAAGTAATATAATAGAAAACCATAGTTGTCGCATAGTAACTAGGTATCGAAAGAAATCCGTTCTATTGGTATTCCAAATATGAGAAACTATTGGTAAATAAGAACAAAAAGTTAAAACTTACGCTAATTCTATTGTGAGCTCTTCTATATATTTTTTGTTGTTATTTTCTCATTACTACTTAACTCCCTACAACTCTTTTGCATATTTAAAGTTACCTCTGTTAAAATTAACTATTACTATTTAGTTTATATCTATATACAAAGGCGTCTTTATCGGCCAGTAGAAATCTTCATCGGTTCAGCCATTTTGGAGATCAACATGGACAAACCACAGACACGCATATACATGGAACAACGGTGAAACAACTCGAATGGAAGCAGACTGGTTTATTCAAATAATGAGGATTACCTACATACATTATGTGTGTATACATGTATGTACCCTACACTTTCCCCCATCAAATTCCCGATAACTAAATACATCTTTAATTGGAAATAAAACTTTAAACGCTAACAGGTTACACCTTAATACATAAATTGCATACAACAGGTTACAATATCTAGTCCGAAGTTTTGTCCATCTTTGATTAACTTGCGTAACTTATATTTATTATCAGCGCGCATTGCGCGAGCTGAGGCGTCCTGCGGTGGAGGCGTCGAACAGCATGATGCCGAACTTATGAGTTTCTCCTCTGACCTCTCCCTCGGTATCTCATCATATGTCTCATCAGCACCGCTGTATCTATTAAATGATTTGTCAGTATTTTTTTTAATGATAAATTGTGGCGCAACAGAGAGCATCTATTTGTGGGATGTAGCGTAAATACTGAGTCCTGACGCCTACCCTATTGTAAGCCGTCGTCTATACCAGCTTTATATAATACCGGTCCCGTTTTTTGTATCACTTTCCCTTCAACACATTTACTGTTACAATTTGTATATCTGTTACAATGCGCGTCTCGATTCTGACCTCCCTTATTTTCTGCATACGACGGCAGCGGCTTTCGTTCGTAGCACGTCAAGGCGCCCGCTTAGTCGATGCCCCAAGAGCGCCTCGGCCGGTGAGACTCCGGTCGTCGGATGCTTAACGTTGTGATATTGAGATAAAAACTTACAAAGCGCTTTAGGTACATTTTCACCTTCTTCTACAGCCCGTTTAATTACTTCTTTCACGGTGTTTATCGCCTTCTCTGCCGCCCCGTTATTCTGAGAATGATAAGGTGGCGATGTCACATGTTTTATACAGTTTTTTCTACAATATTCTTTAAAATCTAGAGACAGGAATGGAGGTCCCTTATCTGTGATTAGTTGTGAAGGGAGCCCGAATCTTGCGAAAATGGACTTTAAGACAGTTATTATAGATTTTGCGTCTGTTCGCTTCATTTCGATTGCTTCGATCCATTTTGAATTCGCGTCAATTAAAATAAGATATTTTGTTTTCATATATTCTGCAAAATTCGCGTGAATACGTTGCCATGGTTTCAAGGAGTATTTCCATAGATTCAAGGGTGCATCTGGTGCAACCCCCGCCGCCTTACATGTTTCACAAGATTGATAAATCTTCTCGATATCTACATCGATGCCTGGCCAGTAAACATAACTACGAGACAATTCTTTTATTTTATTTATCCCTAAGTGACACTCGTAAATATGCTTTAGAACCCTGCCTCGTAAAACACGGGGTATAACTAATCTATCCTTGAAAATTAAACACCCTAAGTCGAGTACAATATCTTTTTTGCGTGTGAAGTACGGTTTTTCCTCGTCACAGACAGTTTTCGTTGGCCAACCAAACATTACATAGTTTTTAATTTTACTCAGAAGCCTATCCTTTTTGGTTTCCTTCCTAATCTCGTTCAAATCAACAGGTAGGTAATCTTGGATTAAATTGGTATAATTAAAAGATGTTACTTCCTGTCGTTCACATGGTAATGGCAGTCGAGATAGCGCGTCTGCGGGTGCGTTCTCACTCAACTGACTTTGATACATAATGCCCTCGAGTTCAAGCCGTGCCAGCTCCTGCTCGACGCGGCCACGTAGTGCCAGCCACGCCGTCCGCGCGCGCTCATACTCTAGCTTATTATTAATTATACCATTTTGCAGTGTAATAGTATTTTTAGAAGCCCCTAAGTTATCAGGGAACATTTCCAGATTTTCCGCGGTCAGTTGGTTCACAAATGGATCACTCGTTATATCACTAGTTTGATTCAATTCGATGGCTATATTATTTATCTGTAGAGCGCGCACCCACTCTCTCCTCAACAAAGGTCGTCCCCCGTTCCGAATTACATGTAACTTACAACCCGTGACCGTTACGTCTTTTCGAACTAAATCCACATTGATATATCCGAGCGACTCGATTTTTGAACCAACGTAACTGCGTAAGTGTAAATTATCCTGACTTATAGTAGAAATCCTACTCCCCGTGTCGACTTCGAATCTAAGAAATTGCCTATCTACACCTATCTCAATAACACAAGGTAAATCTCCTATACCGTCCTCCTGGATATGCCAGAAATCCACCGTTTCGCAGTCGTCTTCGTTCACGTAATTCTGGTGAGCACCCTCACGTCCCTTCTTACACATAACTTTTAAATGGCCACGCACACCACACACATCACAGTTGTACTGCGCGAATCGACATCTGTCCGCTCGATGGGGTTTGCCGCACCGCCAGCAATGCTCAGCCGGCCGAGCTGCGTTGCGAGGCGCGGCCGACACGCCGCTCGGCCCCGCAAACACGCCCGCGCCGCCCTCTCCGCCACCCCTGCGCTCCTTGCGCGCGTAATGCATGTATTCTCCTGCCGCCGCACTGTCGCAACCCATAGCCGCCGGTCCCGAGATCGCGCTCCTTGTAGTGCCGCTCAGCTCGGCGTGGCGCTCAGCTGCCTCTCGTGCAAGGGCTAATTCCACTGCTTCCCTATATTGAATGTTTCTTTCCGCGAATATTCGCGATCGCATCACTTCGTTCGCTAACCCTGATACAAACTGGTCACGTAGATTCTCTTCTAAATTTGTTCCAAAATTGCATGTACTTGCGAGGTGCTTCAGGCTATGTAAGCACTCTGTTAGAGATTCGCCTACCTCCTGTCTTCGCAAACGAAAGACGTGACGTTCCGCGATCTCGGATCGTTGTGGTACCAAATGATCCGACACGAGCTTCACCAACTCATCGAAGGTCTTAGATTCCGGGTGTACTGGAGAGCACAAATCACACATCAGGGAATACATGACATCCCCGACTACCGTAATTAATAACGGCACACACAATTCTCTCTTGATCTCGTTTAGCAAAATATATTGCTTAACTCGGCGTATATACGTAGGCCACTGTTGAGAATTCATGTCGAACGGTTCTAATTTTCCAATAGGCATTGTATTTTAAACAGTTTATGCACTTTACTATTAATTACACACGTAAATTCGCCTTGTCGCCAGTGGAACAACGGTAAAACATCTCGGATGGAAGCAGACTGGTTTATTCAAATAATGAGGATTACCTACATACATTATGTGTGTATACATATATGTACCCTACAATACAGATTATGTCTCAACCAATACAACAGTCACAAAAATATTCGACATTATTCTTAAAATTCCTATGTTCTATTAACACTTAGAATTATCAAATTTTTCTATAAGTTTATAACTGCAACTATTTTTATTAATGAAATTATATGAATATTATTAATTGAAATCAAATTGATTACTAAGTTATATCCGAATCGATTGTATATATATTATTTTATTATGATTAAGATTCAATATATTGTAATTTATTTTTTACTAGCGGGCCCGGCAGACGTTGTCCCGCCTTATAAAAAAAATCCTTGACAAATTATATACCAAAACGTTCCCCACGAATCACTTTATCTACTGGTGAAAACCGCTTGAAAATCCGTTCAGTAGTTTTTCAATTTATTGCGAACAGACAGACACACAGACGCGGTAGGGGACTTTCTTTTATACTATGTAAAGATATATTGTTTTACGATTACTAGATTGGTGGTTCATACTCATATTTAAGGGCACGATAATATTGTTGGATATAATTAATATGAAACTTAACATGAGTACAATTAATATTTATATTTTAATTTAGCCTTAATAATTATTTTAATAATGGCCTGCTTAATTGTACGATTTGCGTTTTATAGTTGGAATTGAAATCTAACCTAATACATTATTTATAATCGTTTAGTTAGAATTTTCAATTCTGAGTTGAATTCGCACACCTAAGGTTTCAGTACCAACACGCAATATATTTGTGTCAAGAATATATTTACCAAAAAACAAAATTAGTTTGTGATTTTTTGTATCAGCTACACTCATCTACTCATCAATAAATTTTTGTCTGGTGTTATTATTTCTTGTTTTACTTAGAGTTTGTATTGTCTCCAGACGAGAGCTTAACTCTTCTGTGAATTATCGTCTCCTTGTTAGAGAAAAAGCGTAAAAAAATTTTGTTTCGTGTATGGGTTATATTGACGACAGAATTTTGAAATGTTATGTACTAGAAGTCTAATTCGAAAAAACTTGTGTTTGAATCAATTTAAAAATAGTCAAAATTGCAAAAATAATGATACACCCTTTACAGAAAACGAATTGTTATTCTAGCCAGAATGCGCATAAGAAATTTTGGACACTCATTATCATGCGTCAAGACACGGCTTTGTAGATTTATCTATACTTGTATACTAATATTATAAAGAGGTATAGTTTGTGAGTTTGTGACGTTGTGACGTTGTAGGGGGTAATCTCAGGAACTACTAAACCGATTATTTGTGAGTGTCATAGGCTATATATCATCACGCTAAGGCCAATAGGAACGGAGCAACAATGAAAAATGTTTTAAAATCGGGGCTTTTTTTCCTTTTGAGAGCTTCCGCTGCGTCTTAGCCCAAAATAACTCTGCCACGCGTACGAAGTCGCGGGCAGAAGCTATTAACTAATTATCTATACTAATATTGTAAAGAGGTAAAGTTTGTGAGGTTGTATGGGGTAAAATCTGAGGAGTCGAAGAAAAAATGGTCGAACGAAAACGTTTCTTACGAACGCTGCCTTAACTATGAGAGATATATGATTGAGTTCTAGAGAAAAGTTGTAGCTTGATAATGCCTATTATCGTCCAACGAAGTGGATACAGGACGGCTAGTTTCTTATAGTTTTGTTCCTTTAAAAATAATCTACAATGACTCAGCAGAGAGTACATTAAAACAGGAAAGCAAAACAGGAAAAACAGAGCATTAAAATAATTATTTCCTTTGTTTACGGATTTATATGGGTGAACCAAAGATCAGTGTGGTATAGTTTTCTAATTTAGTCCTACTCGTAATTGTAATTTATTTTTCGTACAGCACTAAAGTTCTTCGGTTTTTGTTCGATTCGGATTTAGGAACTCTTCCCATAGTTTTACGTATTAGTAAATCTAGTTTGTGCTCTTATTCTAATTACATGTTACGGAGTGAAATTTTTCAGTTTTTCAAATTTTATTTTAGTAACATGGACTACATCGCAAAAGGGGAATAAGATGCTTCGAGTAGACAATTTTCGTTTCTACAAGCACAGCTATTACAAGACGACCAACTTAACGAACCCTAGATGCCTTTGGGTATGTGTTAAATGGAGTTCTGGCTGTCGGGCACACGTATCGACCTTTTATGACTATATAATAAAGTTAAATAATGATCATACACACGTGTAAATTAATATCTATTTAGAGTAATTTATATAATTGTATATTAGAGGTTGATTAAGTTCTAGCGCAGAATGTTTCAATATGTTTATAAAACCGATTTTCATTTAGATTGATAATTGTAAGAGAAAATTATTAAGTTGAAATAAAAGTAACTCAAAAAAATACCGATACATTTTCTTTAATATATTGTACGCAACATTCTAGTCATTTAATAAATCTTATTACTATAATAACATGTTTCATACACTGCGCTATGAATACGAGTAGATATGTATTTTAACGGTCCATGTACCTTTTATAAAGTAAACGCAAAATAATCGTAATAACATTTAAAAGACTTTATTGGAATATGATTTGATTACAGTGAATTAATTATGTATTAATTAATTGTTTCTTACCTGAATAAGAAATCAATAAATTAGTAAACGTAATTAAATTTTAAATTAAATTACTTTTGAACTTTTAAGTCTATCAAATGTAACACAATGTGTGTTTCATGTAATTCAGGTCTGCAGAGCGAGTAACTGTACTGATAATAACGTAGTTAAAACTCATGAGTAGTAGTAAAATAAACGCGTAGTAAAATAAACATACGTATGTTATCTGCTGGTAAATATATAAATAAGGGTGTTTGGTTTAAGACTGCTTGGAGTTTTAAAAATACTCTACCCAATTTACGCCTTAAGATGGCGCGTATTAATGGCGAAACGTTCGGTAAACAATCGAGTCAAAGAGAAGAACCGACAAGAAGCTCGATCTGGTATTTTTTATATACACTAGCGGGCCCGCGGACGTTGTACTGCCCTGACAATAGAAAAACCTTGTTAAATTATATACCTACGCATTCCTCATGAATAACTTTATCTACTGGTGAAAACTGCATGAAAATCCGTTCCTACTGAACGTTCCGTGAATCCGTTCAATCGTTTTTGAGTGTATCGCAAGCAAACAGACAAATAGACAGATAGACGTGGCAGAGGACTTTGTTTTATAATATGCAACGATTTGTTTTACAACTATATGAGTCATTGTTGTGACAGTCATTTTAGCGACTGTATAGAGTGACGTGTCATTTTTAAAATAAAACCTGCATGTAATGGTAATGGTGCTTCATTTTAGTATCTGGCAAATCCATTTGAGCGATTTCGGGATAATATGTTAAGTTCTTTTGGGACTTTGGTACCTTATTCTTATTTAAAACGAAATATGGGAAGGCTATTTTATGGTTAAAATCATGCCGAATATATAGATCTTAATAACGGAAAATGAATTTTATTGTAACGCGTAAGAAGACTTCGTATTTATCTAATAATAAAACCCACCACATCTCCCTCTCCCCCCTACCCCACTCCCCATCCCCCAAACACAGGGTGGCAACGCACTTGCGACTCTTCTGGTGTTGCAAGTGTCTATGGACGGTGGTGATCACTTAACATCAGATGACCCACCTGTTCGTTTGCCTCTTATGATATATAGAAAAAATAATTAAATATAATAATACTAGCAAACTCCTGCCAATTCGTCCGCGTTAATTTATGGTATAAAATAAAGTAACAATAACATATAGCGTAGCACCATCTACTAGTGCGTTATAGTATATTAATAAACAATGAAAAAACAGGTGCGTCAAGTCTCTTCATAAAAGGTTTGTTCTATTTATTGAAACAATTTCAGGAGCTGTTTTTACATATTCAAAACGCGGTAAACCGGTAATTCAAATCGGTGAATACAGATATTATAAAAGGAATACAGCGGGACCGAAAGTGCAGTGGCCGTGCAGTAAATGGAGCAGCGAAGCGTGTCGAGCAAGCATTATAACGTTTAATGATGAAATTATTGATTTAAGAAACACTCATAATCATTAATTTTGCTCATACACTCGTATATATTTAGAGAAATTATCAAATTTATTTGTTGTGTTATTTAAGGAATATTCGCCGTTCAAAAGGTACATAAATTGTAAATTCATCATTTTCCAAAAGAGGCTGTCTACGTCATGTACATATTTAATAAATCTATTTTTTTTTGTAGTTATACTTCTATTGGCGCCTTATGAGATGTCGTTGGGAGAATAAATGTTTAATATAAATATTATTTTGTATAATTTATGTATGATATTTATCCATACCTTTTTTCATAGTTATTTAGTTTCGTCATTCGAACTTATGGATCGGTTTAATGATTATCTTTTATATACACATACCAAAGAAATATAATTTCCCACATCTACGTACATAACTAAACACACTCCGTACTCTTACTTAAAAAAAGTTTGTTCACAAAAGAGTGTCTTACCCTTGTTTACAGATGGACATTATTTTAATTTAAATACTCTCTAACACTTGTCTAAGTTGACAGTTCTTATTCTATTGTTGTAATTAACTGTATCTCTATTTGCCGGCAAAAGAAGTTTCATAATAAATTACGGATTTCGTGGGTATAATGATTACGTGGATTACGAACTAACAAATGAACTAAGTAAAAATGGCTATGTGGTTAAGTTATACGCGGTAGAAGTAGGAGCGAGAGGTATACCAGCAAAATCTCTCTACAACCTTCTGAAGGACCTTGGCCTGTCGAGAACTGCAGTAAGTTCTATTTTAGAACGAGTATCAAAGGCTGCACTAACAGGTTCCTACCAAATTTGGCTAGGCAGGGCGGGAAACTCGAGCAGTGAAGGTGAGCGTTGATACGCATCTCAAAGGGGGCCTCCTTAAACCTACACCTGGGTCGCAAGTCCTGGGAACTGCTCTGAGTTTCTCCCTCTGCCACACGATGGACCCGGCACCCGCACGGTGAATCCATGGAAGGCTAAGAAGTTCGTCTCTCTGGAAGAAGTACATAAATTAAACGATTTTAGACATTCACGAGCAAATCATTTGACACTATTGACATCTGACAGTGTATTGGATCTGTCATTATACTGTTGTCCCACCTTACGCACTTTCATGTAATATATAAATCTTAAAATTGCTTATTTTATTTATTTTATACATAATTTTCTTTTAACTAAAAAATCACAATAATGATAACCAATTTAACGTATTATAAATAAATAAATTTTCTTAATGAAGATCCGATCAAAAATATTATTCGTAAATTGAAATTTCTGTGTGTAATGGAATGTTTTTGAATGATGAGATCGAATTGAACGAATGCTATTCAGAGTTGCTTCATAAAAAACTTAAACTAGACGTTTAGTTAAAGACAGCTTGGACACGCTTTTGTAATGAAGTATTTAAAAACATGATTTCAACTAGATTTTAAATTTTAGGGACTGCTTAGTAAAACTCGTGTTATACCCAGGTTCATTTTAGTTTTTGTAATAAGACCGACTGTTTTTATAATAAAACTAGCGGGCCCGGCAGACGTTGTCCCGCCCTGCTTATAAAAAAATCCTTGACAAAGTATATATTGCCTTGATCAAGAATCACTTTATCCACTGGTAAAAATCGCATGAAAATCCGTTCAGTAGTTTTTGAGTTTATCGCGAACAGACAGACAGACAGACGCGGTAGGGGACTTTGTTTTATACTATGTAATGATGTTTTATCTATAAGGTGTCTCGTGTTTTACTTACCATTATACACCTTATTTAAGTTTGTTAACAAAATATCATATAATAGGATTTTTATTTGCATGTTAGTTAAGCAAGAAAGAACAGATACTTCTTAGTTTTTATTAACTGCAATGCTTTTGTAGTAATTACTATAATTTGTATTCTTAGCATACTCCAATATGTTGTAAAGTATCTTGTCAGATTGTGATCAAAGGGTAGGTAGCAATAACATTGTTGTCTTTTCAGCCTAAACTATCATCAATTCTTTATTTATGTATAATGGGTTTTAGCGTTTGACCAGAATCTCACTTGATTATAGGACGATGTGCCCTGAAATGGTAACATGCTAAATATATAGTGGGGGCTGGCTCTCAAATGTAGTTGCTAGAATGTCGCTCTACATGCTTGGCGACAGATTTTTAATTCGAGATTTTTTATTTACCAGACGGGTTAACCAAAATACACCCTACCGTCTACTATACCTAAATCATGTAATCAAACAGAGGCATTTATTGATATTCAGATATAAAGAACTCTGAATTCATTTTTGTTTCTTCCATCTAATTATATTTTAGTATAATATTATTGAAAAAATATGATTGTAATACGAATCTTATTGAAGAGTCAATTGAATGTTTATTATAAATGATTTTATATTATTAGAAATTATTTTAAATTAATAAAAATCGATATTACGTTCTCAGTACCGGTGTTCACTACATCCCGCTACGGCAAACCGGTTATCCAGGTCGGAAAATACCGCTTTAACATGAATAATAGAAGTACTAATGCGAGGGCGTATTGGACATGCACGAGGAATCGCAGCAGCGGTTGTAAAGCATTCATCAAGACGTTTGATAGTTTGATTATTCATTACAATTCGGCCCATAACCACTAACAGTATTTTAATTGGTTATAATTTTACCCAATCTCTAAGCTGGTAATATCTAATAACACGAGAACGTTTAGAAAAGTTGTTATACATATGTCGACTACCCGGTTTACACAGTAGTGAAGGCAGTTGCTTTGTTTTTGCTATCGCTTTATATTCGTTAATTGTATGTTTATGAAGTCTCTCCTGACACAGATTTTGATGGCTATTGACGGAGTTGTCTTTAAAAATGCAGCAAAATCTTGTCTACTCCCGCGTCATTTCTCTGTTCTTCTTACTTAGTTTTGCAAAAATAATAAAGCGCTAACAGTAGTTATTAATAAGGTTTAATTTAGGTTGTTAACATGTCGGATATTATTGATTATCGATCTGTGTTTTTTTTTTCACAATCTAGAATGGCGATACAGCTTATAATTTTTGCAAAACTATATTTTGTTACTTTATTTACACATTTGAGCCACATTGGCTTTTTTGTGTTCGTAGAATTCAAACCAAATATTTTAATGCTGATTTTTTTTTGTATAGAATTACTTTTATGAAGTTATTTGTTTAATTTTATGTAATGTACCCGGATTGTTATCATGCCCATGGTTAAATAATAAAATACTTTATTAATTATTTTTGTTAGTCTGATTAAACACTTATTTGCATATGGGTATGGTCTTTAAAATTGTGTTTTATTACTTTTAATGCTATTGTTCATTTTGTCTTTTAGAAGCGATATTCGCCATGTCTCGTTACGGGAAACCTGTGCTCGATATAGGAAAAAACAGGTTTTATAAAAACAATCGCAGTACCGGACTGAGTGCGGCCTGGTTTTGCAGCAAGAGAAGGTTGGGTTGCCGCGCTTCAGTGATCATCTGCGACCACACTATTGTTGCATTTAGACACTCGCACAATCATAACGACTGAACTTTTGTTACGTAATTATTTTTTTTTTGTAAAGAAGCAAGCAAAGAAGACATGGCAACACTAATACTAGGAAATAAATACAATAAAAAAATCAAATCTTTGAGAAATAATGTATAAACTTTCTAAAAAACAAGGTGTCTCTATACATGGCATAAATATATTTTACTGTTGATACATATTTAAAAATTTATTCCATGGATATAAATAGATTCAATATTTTCATAGAAAGTGTATTTATAATCTGTACTGATATCTGACAACCTCGGATTCTAATACGGTTTTGTGCTCTGTGCACATGTGTGATATTGTGGATTACTCGTTTCGTATTACTTTTAGATATTATATCTTATCAATGTTTTTGAGTTACTTATTTCACAGTCGACAAACATTATAGTCACAATAACTTATATATACAATATTAGTAATACTTCAAAGGTGTTTGAAGTTACTGCATAACCTAATCTTTACTAAATTTTGTACAACTCTGTTTTCAGATTTTTAAAATTAGTCAATTTGTCAGTGATGATTTGATTATATATTAATAATATTTATACATACAATTGTTTTTGCATCTTGGCCTAGAACTCTATGAAGGAGTATCCACTTATGACTCAATATTAACCTTTGGGATATTTTTGTTTTATTATGTATTGTTGCGTTTCGTTCGGTCAGTGACCGACCCACCTCCCCTCCCCTCTCCTCTCTCCTCTCCTTCTCCCTCACCATCCCCCCTAAGGGTGGCACGGCACTGACGTCTCTCCTGATGTTGTTAGTGTCTATGGATGGTGGTGATCACTTATCATCAGGAGACCCACCTGTTCGTTTGTCTCTTATGACATTAAAAAAATCTTGTGTTATGTAATACGTTTATACTTCCATTCTATATTCTAATTATATGAAGTGCCATAGTAATAATTAATTATATTAGTATTCGTGCTTACGAATAAATAAATATAGTTGCTTAACTAGCCTATGCATTTATGACTTAGTTTCAGTAACATTGTTTAAGTACAGTGATTGGTTATTACTAAAGTAGTTTGTATGTTGAAGATATCTCTTGGGAACATTATACTATAAAAAAGGATTCCATTACACATATGATTTTAATTTCTAATCTTCCATTCCGTTCATACTGTTCATCGTAATCTTCTTAAATTAATTTTTATGTACATGAAGATTTTTTAACTAGATTATCAAAGTTCTCAGATTTTTGAAACAAGTATATCTGACCAGTTCGAAAGGAAATGTAAAAATAAGTACTATTTTGTGCTTATCCGAAGACGAAAGTTTTGTCACAGAATAAAATAATCGGAATACTTACACGCTATAAAAGTTTTTCAAAACATTCGTTTTGTAATTTATTCGTTTATAATTACTTGTGGAAATCGAATGGAAGTAAATTAATGTTAATGTGTTCTGTTTTTAGATGTTATCTTCACGAAAACCAAGACAGGACGAGCTGTACTGATATTAGGATCGTGGCGTTATTACAAGAATAACCGTAGTACGGGACGAAAGGCTACCTGGTTCTGTTATAAAAGTGCAAGTCATTGTCGAGCTTCAATAACTACCGTGGATGATAATATTATTCTAATAAAAAATGAACACAACCATTAATATACTGATCCTTGATACATCATAAACTATGTTATATGTTATAATTCTGTTGTTACATTTCAATATGAGCTAAATTCAATTTCAATCGTCCATATAATATGTTTAATTTTTTTAAGATTTCCAGTTTTTATACACCGAGAACGAAGTACAAATTTTGCCGTTGATAAGGTTTTTAGTTTCTATTTTATGATCCCAATATTTTACGTGCACAAAATTTGATGATTTTGAAAAATAACGTTAATATATTAGAAACGGCTAAAATTGGATTTAGTTCATTTTGAAATGTGACGACACAATTATTATAGTGATAAAAATACTTAACTAATCTTAAGTTTTTTTGTTTATTATAAAGTAAGTTTGTTTTAGTCAATATAGTATTGTTTTTATATATTTATGTTACACGGTTATTCGCTTGTACTCCCATAGTTGTCGCTCCATTCAGCTGTAGAATGTGTACTGATATACTTACACGTTTTTTTTTTAAATTAAATTTGAAAAAAATCCACGCTCTCGGGTTGTCATTGATTTCCAAGATTCCCATATATTTGTGTCGGTTTATATATTTATTCATAATTTTAATTTTAGGACCGCGATTTACAATAAGTCGTTTCGGTAAACCGGTTATACAATTCGGAAAATACCGGTTCAACCGGAATAACCGCAGTAACGATTTTAGGTCCCTGTGGGTTTGCTGCAGGTCAAGTTCCGGTTGTCGCGCTAACATCACCACATATAATAATGTCATAATAAAAGAGAAAAATATTCACAATCACTAGCCCCTAGATTACAACTATTTTTATAATGAGTTCTTTTTGTTTTTTAGTTCTTTCGTTCTTTTAGTTTTTCTTTCTTTGTAAATTTTAAAATTAAAGTTATGTTTAACATTGCATAATATTCCTTTTTTTTATTTCCTTTTTATAAAATATTGTTCTTGTTTATTATATTTATTTGGTAGGAGATTCTTAATTATGTTACATATATATATATATATACTATGTTCAAGATGGATTCGACCAGACAACTTGCTAGGTTTAATTAGTAAAATTATTATGAAATAAATATATTGTTTAAAATTCCTTTCTAGTAACAATTTGCATGTTTTATTACAAACGTATGATCACTGGATTTTTTAAATGTTAAGATTAACATTAAATAAATAAAGTCAACAAATGTACCCCGATCGGCAACATTAGACGAAACATGACGGTGAAATAAGGCAGCTCACTAAAAGTAATAAAATAAAGTAATAAAATCGATAAACAAAATAAATCAAATGACTCAAAAAACTTCTCGAAGTTTCTGAACCTTTTAAATATTCTGTAGATCGACCACGATAGGCTTAGTTCATCTTTTCTTGAGATATAAGAAAAAAATAAGTTAGTGCGATTTTTTAAGTGTTATATTGATGTGTTTCTTGTGACAGTGTGTGTATAGTACATAGTCAAGTTAACGGGAACAACTTTTGTTTAAAATATATATATATATATATATATATATATACTATTTTTTATTTAATTAATTTCATAAGTTTTTGCTTAAAATTGGTGTCATGTTCAGATGTACATGTCCAGAATGAAGGCTTCCTTATTTTATTTAACTAAACATGTTAACTTATGGTTACCACAAGTTATAAGAATGCTAGCGAGAATTATGCTGCGTACACAGCGTTTTCGTGAGAAAGTGTTGTAATCACTTGTCCTGACGACCGCATAACTATTTAGTGTTCGTGTGTTATTAATAAAATCATTGTTATATAAAAAAAAAAAAAATTAGTTATAAAATATATACTTCATATCAATGGTTAAAATAATATCTTTCATTGAAATATACAGTTTATCTAGTTATCCACGGACCTAATAATATAAATACCAGCGTGATGATAATTTTAATAAATAAAATTTAGAGTAATACAGCTAAATTTAACGAAGGTTTTAAATGACTACTATAAAAAGTGAATATAGTAAAATAGCCTATTACCGTGCTGTGGATTGGTGATGAAGAACGGCTCAAAGATACTTAGATTATTACTGGAATTGTCGATGTATCTTGTGATAATTTCAATGTTCTGACAAGGTGGTGTCCCCTTTGTTAAAACTCTCCAAAGAGATTTTGTGACATATCAAAATTTATTCTCCGTGGTATTACTTCCCATTCATTTCACCTATGCACAATAACCGAATTATATTACGTAAAATACCATCAATATTACACAACATAGAGTCAAATAACACAAGGTTATGAATAATATATAAATGTTACTACATAATAGACTATGATCCCACCAAAAACGAACCATAGATCACGCTGCCCTGGCCTGGTTGTTAATTTCGCTCCCGCACACTCGTCGGCGCCCTCTTTCAGCAGCAGCTCAAGCCTAGGTTCGATACCTCGAAGTGGAGCCCTCGAGCACGCTGCTATCGCGATACAGTGACACTGAAAATATTCAATCACTAGTTGAACAACAGAACACGGCCACCCCACATACGTGCACACATACACATACAAAAAAGGGGGAAGGGTTTTTATTTTTTCCCCTATTTTCGAACTGCGTTAGTTCAGATTAGCCTAGTTGTCAGGCACGAAATACACGTTTAAATTTGTGAGGCACACATGCCGATACACATGTGTGTCTCACAAATTCTTATAGATATGAATAGTTCGCTTAGTTTAGCTTAGACAGATTCGTGGTGTTGCATCCAAGGCAACAGCCCAAGCCGAGATTTGGCTATTCTGGTACCCGTGAACTTGTTTTTTGCCAAGCGGCGAAATGCCTTAAGCGCTCGCCCTGGTCCGGTGAATCTGTGAAAGCCTGTCAGTTTGAAAAAAACCGCCTAAGACTCATACTTTGCTACTTATTTATTATCGTAATGACAATAACGTCAACCACGAGAAGGTGAAAAATGCAATTGTTACGGAGAGGAAAAAGAAATACGAATATATTTAATCTGTCAGTCGTCCATATATATTTCATGGTACAACAAATTACTCTTTCATTTAAAATACTTTCAACGAACTCTTATTAAAACCGAAAAAAATTATGTCTATAATGATAAAATATTTTGATCTGATGTGTAATCTGGTCGAATTCACTTAACCTTTTAAAATAATTATGATAATTCAGTATATATTGTTATATTAGATATATTGTTCTTGTTCTATAAATTTTAAATTATATTTTTGTGTTTGTTTTTTGTTTATTATAATTAATTTCATATAATTTACTACCTATTTGGTTTCAATGTTTACATGGAAACAAATAATAATGTTAGGACACGTGGAAGGTACGTAATATTTTTTGACTGTGAACTATTTATATAAAAGCAGCAGAATGTATGTCAATTCAACTGCAAGACAATTGATGTCGTGGTGACCATATAATATCTGGTAATCTGTATACTTATTTGTTGCTCCGATATCATAATTAAAAAATGTAAAATAAAAATTACACTTAGAAATTCAGTAATATTTTTATATCGCGATTATTAGTTAAATCAACATTCGGAATGTCACAAAGTTTTACCCCATACAATTAGGCTGAGTATAGTCACAATCCACAGTTTTAAATACAAATGATGTATGAGAACGGGTTGATGACTCAGCGTCCTTCGAAGTAGGTTCCCTGTAATGAGTAGGAACTCTCAACGATGTAAATCGTTATCGTGAGAGTGTACTATGAGATTAGAGTTTTTTCTGAGGCCCACCTGAGTAGCCACGACCCTCAAATTGAAAATCCGAAGCCAAACACGTATATGTGCCAATGAAAGCCAATCGTCCTCTAGTTTTAGCGTGTTTAGGCTCTTAATGAGAAACCGGATAATCTGTAAAGTATTAAAAAATAAGATTTTTAAACGGGCATGGTATAAGACAAAAAGTACGAGTCTCATGAAGATTTAATCTAAATAAATTGATATTGACGGTTGATGGTTCTATATGACATTATTTGAATAGGAATACATTAGGCTTATATCGATGATATCATAACTAAAATGCTGTAGATATTTACGTCCTAAGCGCTTCGACAGCGCTTTGTTAAAACTTCGCTAGCTACCTTAGTTTTGAACTAAGATATATTGAGAATATGCCACCTTACTTCCACATTCTATCTAAGACAGTGTGGCGTTACAATATTACTTTACGTATGTGTGCGTTATCGTGCCATTTGTTTTGTCAAAATTTCATGTAGGTAACGTATCTACAGCTTTTTAGTTATAATACCATTGACTTATATCCAATAGCAACAATGTGATAATGGTGTTAACCAATCGAGAGAAACTCGTCGTCAAGGTGTTTATATTCTTACTGCTAATGATTGTGATTGGTGTTTCTTTAAGGTTAGTTTGATAATTTAAAATGCAAATTCTAATTCGGTTGTATTTTCAGGTTTAATATTTACAATGTCACGATACGGAAAGCCATTGCTTTTGTTTGGTAATTACAGATTTCATATGTGCTCTAGGTCAAAGGGCGCCGTAAAAGTGAGCTGGCAATGCAGTAGACAGAAAACAGGATGTCGAGCTTCAATCACCACTATTGATAGAGCTATTGTGAAATGTAACAATGTACATAACCATAATTAGTGTTAGACTTATTTAACTTAATTACACCATTATTAAAAATGGTGTAATATTAAAATAAAACTAAAATAAATTATTACTCACATAGACTTAAATAGTGTATCCTTATCAGTCTGCTCCAATTTTGGGTACCATGGTTCATTGATTTAAACGATGGTGGGATAGACAAGGATGTCAGGATTAGGGTAAATGCAGGGTGGATAAAATGGCTAAAGGTGTCTGGGGTAGCTTGTGACCAACGAATGCCCTTGACGAAGGAGACCAACCAAGGAGAAGGTGAACAAAACTATTATATTCATGTTTTATGAATCTGAGTGCTGGGGTACAAAAGAGACGTATGAGAGAAAATTACGTATGGCAGAGATGTGAATGTTAAAATGACTGTGTGCTGTAATTAAAATAGATAAGATTAAGAATGAGTATATCAGAGGAAGTTTGAACATAGCACCAGTGACAGAGAGGTTGAGGAGTAATACGGTACTGTCATGTCATGAGGAAAGATGAGAGTAATGTAATATGTTGTCCCGACCCTACTTAGGTGAGGTAAGGGTAAGAAGATGTTGACACCATTACTGGGAAAGTAAGTGTTCTACTTCGCTTTTATCGTTAAAATATAATTGGAAAAGAAATCGAAATTGCCGAAACCCGATTATCATGTGGTATTCAACAGTCAGTCTATGATTCCTTATTTTTACCTAATGAAAATTAATTATTCCTCTAATGTTCAAATATTTAAGATCTTGTCTAATATTATGAGTGTAAGCAATGTAATATCTAGCTATACCCTAAAGCAACTGAGCTTCATCTACTATACATCTTTATGTATAACAAATAATGTAACCAGCAACACTGGGATTATGCGGTATACTGTTTGTATCATGGCCAATACATGATCATATCTTGTGGTATAAAAACGGTCACAGTGACTGCAATCGACGTTTCTTGTTTCGGGGTTGGTTGTATCCTCGTATTGTGATTTTTGTCATCGTGAAAGTAGTGAAATATTCGTTTTTGGAATCTTATCCTTACATGTTATAAAATATGTTTCCCTGTCTTTTTGTTGTTATGTCAACATTTCAAAAAGTACAAAACCGATTTACATAGTCATTTTTTTTAACCATTTCAATCATCACTTCCACCAGGTTTTAGTATATATTTGTTATGATGTTTAGAAAGAAATATATACAAATGACTGCTGTAGTACTGTTTGAGTAGTAGTATATATACCATTTGATATAAAAATAAAATAATATATGCTGTTTTTGGTTCTTTTTAATATGCGTTTACTGTTTACGAGATATGAAAACTTGCAACTTACCTTGCTGCGCTGTTTTGAATAAATTAAAATCAGTCAAACGGAATTAAGTTCTGCCTTTCCACTCCGTTCAGAGCATATTCCACTGAATAACTTTTTACTTTTAATAAAAGTAAAGTCGTCACCTAATTGTGACATATGTAATATTGTAGAAGATGTGTACCACATTATGACTGAATGCACATGTAACCAAGCCCTAAGACTAGCACTGGCGAATAAAATGAATAACTGATTAATTATCAACTTTCTTAGATTTCAATTTAATATGTACAATAGTTTTTACATTGAAAGTTGACTTATTTTCAGATACAGCTTTGTTCCTAGTTGGGTATGATATTAATGCAAGGAAACCATTTTACATTAATAACTTTCAGCGAGTGATATTGTTAATAAAGTAGCATTTGTTATTTCAGGACTGCAACCAGCAGCTGTATATTCTACCTCGAGGTTTGGAAAACCTATAATCATCTTGGGTAATCATACCTTTTATATATGTTCAAAGTATAAAGACAAGATCAACTGGCAATGTAACAAACACAACAAAGGATGTAAAGCTACATTTACAACTATAGGTCATATAATTGTTACAGTAAGACATGAACATAATCATGATTAAACATTAATGGACATACTGATATGTGTATGGGCATAGTATTATAGAATCGCAATTAATATAAGAAACATACAGCAATCACTAAAATCAAATCTACCAGTAGTGAGAAAAATAGAAATTCTAAAAATAGTGAGAAACATACAGCATGACTTTTTAAATAGTTGCAATACTCTCACAGATTACGCATTACTTGCTTCTCGTTCTAAATCATTTAAAAAAATAGGTGCTTAATCTTTGACCTAATTATCTTGAGAAACGCAAAACTGATATACACTCAACATCAGGTGATTTACGCACTGGTGTAATAAATATGGAAACGAATGAATCACGCCCTGCCGCCCAGTCCAGCCCGCATCCTACACCTCGAACTGCGCCCCGCTTCCCTTTTTTCGACCGTACGGCGTTCCCGCGATAAACAGTTACGTAATGTTAATCTAATTTAATAAACGTTGTTTATTGAATGTAGGCGTGACTGTTTTACGATTAAAAGCATCGTTCGCATACTTTTAAAAGTTTTAGAGCAAACTTTAACTAAGATTCTCTTTGTTGTTTATTAGTATTTATTTTGATATTATTATTTTATATGTTAAATGTGACCATGAACTACGCTACGATTGAAGGGTGTTAAACTTTAAACAGTCACGTGGTATACTTTTTAATTGTTGAGTGATATAAACATATCTGTATCTAATAAAGTCCCAGTTCGGACGATTTTTGTTTTTAAAGTATTTAGGGGCTATGTTTTTATATTGTTACCGATATTTTACCGTTCCTAGGACTTCGATCCGGTAACACCTTATTACACATATAATTTAAGAATTTATTGTCTCGTAGGAAAAAAGAAAGAAATGTGTATTGAATAGTAACAATCTCTAACTTTTTACTTGTTTTGAAGTGTATATGTTTTCAGCTCCTTATTTTGCGACATCAAAATTTGGTAACAGTGTCCTCATATGTCAAGGCCATCAATTTAATGTCAATCAGAAAAGGGGAAGTCGTGTTTATTGGTTCTGCCATGCTCGTAAAAAACAATGTCGAGCTACGATCACAACTGATGGAAATGTTGTTGTTCGAATTAAAGGTACACACAATCACAGCTAATCTGAAAGTACAGAATCGAGAAATAATTGTACAGTAGTACAATGGCGTGATAGTTTTTTTAATATTCTGAGACTGTCATTTAAAGACTTACAAATAGAAATTTATTGGTACAAAAATAACTAAAGGCTTATCTATGTAACAATTATACATTACATTATATATTACATTGCTACATACTTTATTGTTATCACCAAATTATGAGTTTTGGTATTGTTTAGTTGTCGAAATGCGACCGTAATTATCTATATCTATTCTATATTCTATATATATAATACTAGCGGGCCCGGCAGACGTTGTCTCGCCCTAATTATAAAAAAATCCTTGACAAATTATATACCAAAACCTTCCTCAATAATCCCTTTATCCACTGGTGAAAACCGCATAAAAATCCGTTCAGTAGTTTTTGAGCTTACCGCGAACAGACAGACAGACAGACGCGGTAGTGGACTTTGTTTTATACTATGTAATGAAGAATGTAAATCCAACGTGCCTGTACTTTTTAGATTTTTGTGAATAAAATTGTTACAGGTATTTTGAGATAAGTAATAAAATACATTTTAATAATTTTCAGAAATGTCTGTCTATCTGTATGTATTTTTGTTTGAACATGCAACATTCCTAAAGTATTGTCTAGGATATAAATGATAAAAATGATAAAGCATACCCTCGAGTAACATTTAGTCTTGATTTCATTAAAATCGGTTCACTATATCAAAAGGTATTGTAATTTTAACGACGCGACTTAAGTACGAGAGTCAAGTAGATAAGTAAATGGACTTAATACATACAGATAGTTTTATTAATCAATGTTTTTATTACATTATGTTCCACGCGAACGAAGTCGCGGGCACGTCTAGTCAATTAATAAAGCCAATGGTCGCAAAAGAGGTTGATTCACATTTGATTTCAATTTATGCATATATGATAGTGATAAAGATAATTCAATCAATGCGCAGAAGTCTGAATTGTACCTAAGAATGGTGATATTGGTGATATCTTGCCCATAACGTGATATTCGCTGATGCACCTTGAACTACCGGCAGTTTAATTGAAAAGTTCTAATGTTTTGTCTTAATATAAACCGATTAGTTTTGACTTTTTTGGGTAAATCACTGTGACTTATATTGAATATTTCGAACCTATATTTATTTACCTTCGCACAGAAATCATAAGGATACAAAAGTAGGGAGTTATGTGATACCTAAGTAATTGGGAAGTAAAAGTCATGTTTAACTAGTTTCGCTTGGTGCTTCCATTGATAAATTGTATGCAATTGTATTAAATTTGGATAGTGAGGAATAGTAAATAGATGATAACATCATCTCGAAATAAGGTTGTCACAAATATGTAGTATTATTTAGTTGTAGTCAGTTGTATGTTTTTGATATGAAATATCTTATGTGTAGTCATGTTATTATTATTCGACAGTGATGTTAACCATTGTTACATAATTAGGTGGTGATTAGATGCAGCATTAGAAATATGTTAAGTGACACATTTATACGTATAAATCATAATCGTTATATTTCATATTCATATTTCAAACTGATCTAAATCAAATTTTAATAGTTATATGAACAATTAATATTGGATTTAGCTCAGTTTGAAATGTAACGAACTACACATTTGTGTATCCAGGCATCTTGGACTAAGTTAGATTAAATCTGTTAATATTTTATATTTCAGGCTTCAGGGAGTAACTAGGTTTTCGCGTAATTTTATGTTGATAAAGTTCAGATATGTTATATAAAGTATATCATTTAACCTTTTCAAGACGACTTTTTTATTTGGAGAAGATATACAAAGTTTTAGACAAATTTATATAATTACTAGCGGGCCCGGCAGACGTTGTCCCGCCCTGATTATAATAAAATCCTTGACTAATTATATACCAAAACGTTCCTCATGAATCACTTTATCCACTGGCGAAAACCGCTTGAAAATCCGTTCAGTAGTTTTTGAGTTTATCGCGAACAGACAGACAGACAGACGCGGTAGGGAACTTTGTTTTATACTATGTAATGATAATAATATGAGTCATTCATTCAAGAAACTGAATCGCGGTGAGACTTGACACAAGCGTAGAACTCCATTTACGTTTTCCTAGAACACTATCGTACTGCGTGGTATCGATGTGAGTAAATTAAACCTGATTAAAAATTTTTACTGGTGTAAATCTTGTACCAGGAATATCGATAGGGTTAAAATCGGTCTTTTCGGACCCGTTGTCACCCTGATTTCATAAGCTTTGCATCTATTTAGTCTAAAGTGATGAGTTCTTGATAACTGAAAAAAGTCGAGGCAGTCATAAGGACTGCCGACAGAAGTGAAAACTCAAAACAATGGAATTTAAACTGTGTTCTATTTTGTATTTTTAAATTAATTATAGTGTAAATGATTTAATTTTTATAATTTGTAAATTGAAATTATTATCATCAGTCTCTCTTTCACATCTATTGGCACTCCAAATTAATCATATACTTTTTTATACAGTTTATTAATTCATCAAACATAACATCAATGCATAATCTCAATACATAATATAATCAGATGTAGATAGGCTCTTGTACTACGCGTCGCTAGTCTGACGAAAGCCACACAAGCACAATACAGTCGGTCGCGCTTACTAGCATGCCCAGATGCGAAATTTTTCCTGTCAAAAAAATACCGCTCAACGCGCCTTAAGAAGTTTTCACTTCAAAAATATAACTAAACTTTAATAAATAATAATGATATTTCGCTATTTATTATACGTATGTATTTTGTATGTTATATATATATTTTGTATGTTGAAACTGTCATTCAAATATAATGTAACTAAACGTTTGTTAATCAATTATGATATTTTTTTGAATATTATTTTAGTTGAAATAAAAACCTGAAGTAATAGAGCTAGTTCATTGATTATTTACTCGGCAATAGCATGTAAATTAACTTGCCATTGTGGACAATGTGGAATATGTTCTTTTTCTTTTTCTCGTTTTGGCTCCGCAGAAGCACTTGCCAGTATCAATGTTTTGTTTCAATGGAGATTACAACATATTTTAAACAATACGTGTCGTGTAAATAATTTCAATGTTCCAACAAGATGGTGGCTCTCTTGTTAGAACTTTCCAGGGAGTTTTTGTGGCATCTCAGAATTCATGATCCGTGGTATTATTTTCCATTCACTTCATTTATGCACAATAACCGAACTGTATTACGTTAAACACCACGAATTTTACAAAATATAAAGTCAAATAACACATAAGATTATGAATAAAATATAAAATCCACTACATGACAGACCAAAGTCCCGCCAAAAACTCCCGTGGAATATGTTATTATATTATATTTACAAAAAAACAACAAACTACCGCTTGTTTCACAGAGGGTGATGATGTCTTTATAACTCACACAAAGAGAGGGAAGCCGTTATTACATATTAAGGGCTATAAATATAATCACAAGAACAGTTTGGGGCCGAGAACATATTGGGTATGCAACAAGGCACCTCAAGGTTGCAAAGTAAATATAATTACATACGACAATGTCGTTATAAAAATTAAAAATGTACATAACCATTAATGAACAGATTTAAAAATCCATGTAACCAAAATATAAGTCACTAGCAGTGCGCCACGGTTAATTTGCATTTAATTTTTTTCCATCCTCGGTCCAATAACTTCGCGCCATACGACCCGCCGACTTTGTTTTTTTTTATGTCATAGGAGGCAAACGTACACGTGGATCACCTAATGCTAAATGATCATCGCCGTCCATAGACACTAGCAACACCAGGAGTATCGCAAGTGCGTTGCCAGCCTATGTTTAGGTGAAGGGGGGAGGGAGAGGTTCGGTGGGTATTCGGCGCTCTCACTGTCCGAACGAAACGCAACAGTGCAAGCACTGTTACTTCACGTCGGTTTTCTGTGGGTCGGGTGGTACTACCCCAGGCGAGCCGACCCGTTAATGCTGACTCTTCTATCGTGTCTTCATGACACACTCTATTTTTGTCATAGTACCAATTATATATCTAATTTAACAAAATTGGGAATTTATTTTAAGTCTCTATTCATTCTACTATGTCTATAATCCACAATATTTGCACAATACCTACAACTTGTAACATACAAAAAGAAATACATTTAAATCATATTTATATATTAACACCTGAAAGTAAAATCTTTATACCCCTTGTTATGGTACTGTTTCGACCACTGGACGAAAACCAATATATGTTAAAGCCCAAACCGATTTCCGAATACAATTCTACGTATAAACAATCTATATTAAACTTTATTGGCATGCTAAGAGCTTATTGCTGTCATAGAGTGTAATACTCAACCCATATAATTGGTTCAATTTCGCAAATTTTATTCTTCAGTTCGATCAACCAATAAACAAGCTCTAGACTGAGTAATATAGTTTCCGGACTATTAAAATTTGATTATTCCGCTGTATATTTTGTTTTAGTGGACTTATATTTTGGATTAAACTTTTTATTCCTAATGGGTATCTAAATATCTTATAATCTTGGACAAATAAAATAAACGCTACTGAGTAGAAATAATATGGATTTTTTGTCTCATTTCCTAGTTTACATTTGAATAAGTATGTTATTTATCACGCGGTAATTAATATTCCTTGTCAAGTTATTAAGGCTTCATTTTCATTACAAAAAAAGATATTTTTATGTATATTTATTATTTACAGAACCAGTGTTCACACTTACGAAGACTGGTAAGCGTCTTTTGCATTTAAATGGATACAAGTTTAATCTGATATCTTCTAGAGGTTCTAGATCGTACTGGTTTTGTAACCAAGCATACAGAGGTTGCAAAGCTTCGGTTGTCACATTCGACGATGTTATTGTCAAACACAAGGACGTGCATACACATAATATTAAATATATATAACTATACTATAAAATTGTGTATACAAAATAGTTTGTATGTCATTTAAACAAATAACTGAATCTGCTACACATTTTCTTCTATTTTATCTTATCTTCTATGCATATAGTAAGAATGTAAATCGAACGTGTCTGTACTTTTACGATTTTCGTAAAAAAAAATTGTTGTAAGTGTCTAGGAATAAGTAATAAAATAACATTTCAAACATTTTTAGAAATGTCTTTCTGTCTGTCTGTCTGTATGTCTGTCTGTTTGTATGAACACGCATCACTGCTAAAGTAATGGATTCACAATAAAATCTCACCAGGATTAATAAAGCAAATGCTCGGGAGTAACTTTGTCTTTGTTTCATTAAAATTGGTCCACTATCATAAGTTATTGTAATTTTAATGACGATTCGAGTTAAGTACGAGAGAAGAGTAGTAATCTTTAACTAATTTGGTTGAACGCGCTAATCACAGGAACTACTGATCCGATTGGATCTCAGTGTTATATAGCTCATTTATCGAGGAAGGATATAGGCTATATATCATCACGACAAGACCAGTAGGAGCGGAGCACCAATGAAGAATGTTTCAAAATTGTTTTTTTTTTTACCTTTTAAGAGCTTCCACTGCGTGTTAGCGTTAGCTCAAAGTAACTATTCCACGCGGAAGAAGTCGCGGGCAGAAACTAGTATAAAATAAATCTGAAGATTGTAAACGTACTGGTTTTTTATTTAGACTTAAATATATATATATAAATTTGAATATGTAATACCAAGTCTTTTCATTGTCCACGTGGAAAGCGTTACCCTTTGACAGTCAGCTGTAGCAACGCTTTTGTATACAATTTGACTCATATTTTTGATTAATGCAAAATACTCTTGGGTCGCAAGTAGGAGGTGCTTAAAATGCAAGTGAATTATATGTATTCTGGGAATTTAAACCTACTGAAGATACAGTAATTTTATTAGTCCCTATAGTAATGCATTTAAATGTATAGGTGTATACGTCTGTACAACAAATTATGGACTGAGTTGGACATCTTTGATGACTCCTTAGTCACCTTCTAGGAAATGGCATTCTTGTTGCTAAGAGACATAAGCTTTAGCTCTTAACAGTTTATCAATTATAATTTTGCTTTGATTTTGTGGTTCTTATTCTTTTACTGAGTATTTCCTAAGCGATATTTCTTTTGTTTTAGTTATTTATGATAGTTTATTATTGCTATTTTAGTTTGTATTATATGTATCTTTATAGTATTTTGATTGAGTTTGTCTACGACATACTAGATTTTAAAAGCCAATATATAGTGTCGATTCATGTTTGGTGTAATGATCACTAACTGTCCAATAATATATAAATAAATAGTTAAATATTGGGGTCAACGTCTTGAGCACTGATATAATTGTATGCGATTGTTTTCTTTGTAATAAAATTGTATAATTACAGTAACATATCTGTGTCATATATATACGTATCAACATGTGTTTAGTATTTCAATATAGTTTAATAATTACATAAAATATTATTAAATTGTTGTAAAGTTATTATATATGTTGTTGTTCTTTTTACAGAGCCAGTATTTACACTCACAAAATCGGGAAATGGCCTTATGCAATATCAGGGATGCAAATTTAATCAGAAAACATGTAGCGGAGGGAGAGCGTACTGGTTTTGTAACCAATCTTATAGAGGTTGCACAGCCTCGGTCGTCACATTCCACAATGTTATTATTAAAAAGAAGGGAACGCATAATCATAAAATAATATACTAATATGATTAACGTATTTCTGATTATTAGATGTTTATATATTTACTTAGACCCTACTTTAATTGTAAATATACCACGTGAAAGGTTTAAACGCTCGCAGTATTGTAGGATATGACACTTCATGATCACATTTAACATATAAAATAATAATATCAAAACAAATACTAATAAACAACAAAGGAAACCTAAGTTAAAGTTTGTTCTAAGACTTTCAAAAGTATAAACACAATCTAGGTGCAATGACCGGTGTCGAAAGCTACAATGGGCGACCCTTTTTTTTTTTTTTTTTTTAAAGAGGGGAAAATCCTGCATCGGATACGCCTCGCGTTGCCGGGGGACAACGCGAGGGTTATGCCGGACTCTTACCGGCTAAAAACCCCTCTGCCGCTCAGCGCGAAAGTGTGGACCAGGATGCGGGTGCACGGCAAGCATTCGTCCACTATCCTGGCCACGCGCTTGGGTTCCGCAAGATGGTGATACGGAACCCTCGTCTCGGGAAGAGAGACTTCTCTCCCTGGCTTCTCGGTCGAAGCAGCGGCTGAGACCGTGCTTCCAGTCTCGGGCCTTCTCTTCACGGCGACGGACGCCCCCGCATCCGCCGCCAGAAGGCATAACTATGGAGGCATCAGGTGGAAGTGGCCACCTCCCCTCCTTCGACGCCCTGTCCTCCTACGGCGCACCAAAGGAGCCTCAGGGTTCAATTCCCGCTCTCTTTCGGCCTCCTCCTTCTGCCGAAAGACTTCTTCGCAAAAAGCGACGACAGCGCGCCATGATCTCTCGCTGCCGACCATAGCTTGCACCAGGTTCGGCAGGGAGAGACCACAGTCTACCACTGCCATCAACTCATTCCGTTGGTCAGCCCACGCTGGGCACTCCCTCAAGGTGTGAAGTGGGGAATCTACTTCACCCGCGTCACAGTGATGACAATTCGGTGTCACCTCCCTCCCGGCTATCTGGTGCAGATACTTGCCGAAACAGCCATGACCGGAAAGCATCTGCACCAGCCGGAAGGTTAGTGCACCGTGTGGCCTTTCCAGCCATTCCTCCAAAACAGGCCGGATTGCTTCCACAGTCCACAGCCCGGCGCTAACCGACTCCAAGCTCTCTTTCCAGGTTAGCGTAACTACCTGCCGCCAGAAGCCTCTTTGCGCCTCCAACTCCCTGGGTGCAACCCTTTCACCCTGAGCCACTTTCTCGGCACGCCATTGGTATAGTGCCGCGTGGACAATGGGCGACCCTGAGTTAATAACTTTCGATAATAAAATGAACAATAATTTTATTTTTTATTCTTTTTCAATGCCATATCTGGTAGAAATTAAATTAAATTGATTTTTGTAAGTCTTAATACAATCTAGAGTTAATTTAACCATATTTTTAATGTTTATAGAAGAATCTCATACATCTAAATTATACATTTCTAAAATATTGTAAGAATTAATTTTAAGTTCTTTTGTTTTTTTATATTATGTCATAAACAAAGTAAGGGCCTTTTCTTTCTTTTCCAGTACCTCAGTTGGCAAAGTGCTTCATGCTCAGCAATTAGATCGCTTGTTACATTTATTTCTTATATTTATTGGAATAATGGCTAGTTCACTCTCCATAACTTGAATGGGAGTAGTTTTGAACCTACCATGCTCAGAGCTATATTTTGATTGTTGTCAAGTTCATACATATGCACCTTTGCACAATTTCTGTATAAGAAGCTGCCGTAAACAAGTCTGCTCTGTATTAACGCTGTACGTAATCGACGTATATGCTTTTGACTCATTCTCCAAGCAAGCCCTACTAGAACTTTCAATAAATTTTAAAACATTGTACATTTTTTGGCCATTTCATTAATATGTCTATTCCATAGTAATGATTTATCAAGCCACATTCCTAAGTATTTAATATCATCCGTTGTCTGCAATATATTATACTATCATTTATTTTTAAAGTAATTTCCTGTTTCTTCCATCCTCTAGTAAAAATCATATATTTACATTTATTATTAGAAATGTATATAATCCTAATTCCATCAAAACTTGTACGTTTTTTATATCATAAGAGGCAAACGAACAGGTGGGTCACCTGATGTAATAAGTGATCACGACCGTCCATAGACACTAGCAACACCAGGGGAGTCGTAAGTGCGTTGCCAGCCTTTATTGGGGGAGGGGGAGTGGGAGTGGGAGGTGGGCCTCCGGCGCTCTCACTGACCGAACAAATCGCAACAATGCGAGCACTGTTACTTCACGTCGGTTTCCTGAGAGAGGGTGGTACTACCCCGGTCGAGCCGACCCATTCATGCTGAAACCAGTAATCGCTTCAACGTAGCTCTACCACCATACAAATATTGTATCATGCTATATATTGCAGTTTGCATTTTACATTGACACAGCTTTAGATTACTATCCCTTACATATAAAACAAAATTATATCGGCATATTGTACCGCACATATACTCTGTATAGTATGACAAATTTTATTAGTAACTAAATTAAAGAGAAGGGGAGAGAGAGGATCTCCCTGCGTCAAACCTCTGTATGTCCAACGAGTCAAACTCCTATTACCGTCATTAATGGTAATTTTTGAATGTCATTCGCTCAGAAAAGACCACATATAATTATACATTTTACGATCTACAACCGGTGCGACGTTGATACACCCAACCCAAGCAAAAGACCCACGGGAAGAGATTTTAGGAAGTTCTACAGTAAATTCATCGCTAAAAGGTCAAATCCATGTACAGTAATATAGTGAAGAGCAACTAAGAACAACAACTAAAGTTCCTTCCGTGGTTGATCAGTCACAATGGCATATTAAAAGGACTTGCTCTAGTCGAAAGCATCTGAATATCACGTGGTACAAAATTTAACGGTAAGTTTCCAGTAACTATAGAGTCTCTACTATAGTGTAGTCTACTTTTTACCATTCTCTATGAGAAAGATGAAATATGTAAACAATATTTTAATGTTATTTTTAAGAAATGTAACCGTAAAACTTTGGCTTGAGTTGAAATATTTACACAAATCTGTATTATTACAGTTTAATGACATACAGAGTTTGTTCTAATCTTATATAAAATTTACCCTTTTTCATTTGTGTCTTATATTATACTTGAGTGCTTCGTGTCACAAAAACTAATAAATAGTCAATATTTTTTAAATACAATACTACTGTCTAATATCTTTGATGGTGAAACACTAATGAACTAATGTCTCTATTTAAAAATTCATTAATATTGACAACGAATCATCGATATTGAAATAAATAAAATGATAAAAACTATTACGTTTCACTCACATAAGTTTCTTTTTCAGAACCTGTTTTTATGTACACGAGAAAAGGAAAAAGAATAATGTATCTAAACGGATACAAGTTTAACCAGATAAACAGTTTGAAGGATAGACATTACTGGTTTTGTAATCAATCTCGTAAAGGATGCAAAGTGTCTGTAATAACGTATCAAGACTATATCATTAAAGCCAAAAACATTCATAATCACTAGACGATGTTGTAATCCTTTGTAGTGTGCCATTTGTTGCGTCCTGTTTCTGTTGTACCTAGTTTTCGATTTTGTGCTATTCGCTGGTTACCACACCGACAGAGATCAATTTGTACTATTTGTATGTTGTTTTTTTTTAGGATTAGATCTCCACTTATTCTACTGACGGTATATGAAGTGCATTACGTTATTTCGGTTTGTCAAAATGATTCGTTGGCTATCAGTATTTTGTGGCTTAGTTTGTGTTTTTTTATTGTCATCATTTTGTCATAGGACTTATTTTTTACGTTTTCGTGTTACACTGTTTGTAATATAAATTTTATAATTGTTTATGTATTTACTAATACTGTGTGCCCATGCTATGTTGCATGGTATTTGATAATAAATAATTTAAAAAAATATTTGTTATTTTCTGTGATAACAATTACATTATCCTTTAAATTTATATCTACAGGTTAAATCTTTTATAACTATTTGATATATTTTATACCGTGAAGAATTTCTCATTTCTTGACAGCTTTAAACTCACACAATTTGGAGACGACGAAGAATGTAAACAAAAGCTGAATGGAAAAAACTTTTAATACTTTGTTCTTTTTAGATATTAAATTGTGGTTGCTTCATGTAGCCTGACATCAAAATTTGTTTTTAGAGCATTGCTCTTAAAGCTTACGTAGATGGTTAATGGAATAGTGTAGATTGAGAAATTTATCTTCCTTACATTGAGAAGATTAGCTTCCTATACCCGCGTGTTGGTCTGTGTGACCGACGACATACAGTTTAACTCGTTTTTTTTTATTTAATGCAAAGTGCTGACGATTTCAACTTCTCAGTAGCTGCATGGTTCATGGCCTACTTCAAATGAGTATAGCGTGAACATTCGTAAATACATTACATGGACCTGTACCCGACCGATGAAGACCAACGCGCGGGAATTTGAATGTCAAGCTGAAGTTATATTAACTTTTTTACAATTTCAATAATGAAAGGTAAGTTGGTTTTTGAAAAGGCGTTTTAAATTTGTAATAACTTATATTTCTTGATAATTATTTTCGTTTGCAGTGTAATATGTTATTGACGAAGGAGAACGAAAAATAAATAAGGGGAATGGAATTCGCATATTAGAAGAAGTTTTGTTACTATATTCTAAACCGCACACAATCGTTTAAATTGAGAATTAATGTATATTTCGTATGGCATTTTCCTTCATTGGATTATAAAAATTAAAGTTTTAACTGGCAAAATTAACTAAAACGGATGATCCAAGGTCAATGATGTAATTATGTCGAAGGTTTTGATGAAACAAGAGAATGGTGGTAGGACTTTATCTAAGCCATCTGGCTAGCTACCACTCTCAAGTTTAAGAGCCGTCGCTGAGCACCTATTGGTGTGTTCCGGTAGCGGCACTTGAGAGTCAGTCCCCTGTAGCACATTATAAATATAATAAACAGTACGGATACTACCTACAAACCCTCGCACCGGCACACTCACACAAACATGCGCATCGACGAGAACCCTAAGGGGTTTTCGCGGTGCTATCCATAGAGTACCTTTTAAAACCTCTCGCCGATGCACATGTTTGTATGAGTGTACCGTTTTCGAACGTTTGTAGGTAGTTTCCGTACTGTCTCTTATGTTTATACTGTGCCTCTAGTTTTAGCGTGTTTATTATCTTAGACTACATAATCATTTAGCATCAGATGATATTGTAGTCAAGCGTTAAAACCTATCAAGTATTAAGAAAAACGTAACGTACCTTTTTTTTTTTTTTTTAACGTGGGGAAATCCCTTATGGATACCCACCCTCCCGGGGGAGAGAGTGGATTATGTCTGACTCGCACGGACTAAAACCCCACGGTGTACCGACAGACCGTTGTGTGGAGGCGGCAAGGGATCGTACATGCTACTCAACCTTGTAGAGCCGCCCCCAAGGTGACCGCCGGGCTCCTACCTATAGAGGGACAGACCGGGTACACACCGGCTGCCCCTATATTTACTGTAGTCGAAATACTATTTAATAAGTATGTATCATTATTTTACACTTGTATCTTCTTGGTTTGCTCTTTAAAAGGAAATATAATATGCAGAAGACTTTCGTTTCATTGGCTTTAAATGTTCCGCTACTTTTAAGCCCCAAAAATGAAGAAAAGATCGAACTCTTATCTCATTATTAATTTGTAAATCTATTTATGTAATAAATTATTTTTTTATGGACAGTTCGTTTCGAAGATGTCAATGACCGACTTTACCTATGGTACAAGGGGCATCGTTTCATCCAAAATAACATTTATAAAAAGAAAACCTGGTGGAGGTGTTCTCAGAGACTTACTAAGAAATGTCCGGTGTGTGTCGTCACATTTCAAAGAACACTTACTAAAGTCCACGGCGAACACAATCATTAGATGTGAAAAGAAAATGATAAACAAAATAAAACAAGTGGTTACGTTAAAATTCGTAATTAAAAGTCCGTCGGTATGATTTTAATTATGAAATAACTGATGCAGTAAATAGGGATTGAACTAAAAATGCTGCTACTTTTAATATTGTTTATAATTATGACAACTTAGTTAAGTCAACATTTCAACATAACTTTCAATTAAGATTTGTATTTTAGCATTTTCTACTAATTAAACAGATTCCAATTTTAGCATTGGTAATAGATTATTGATTATACCTATGTTTATTAAATTAACGGGTCCATGTTTTTCTAGATTCTTGAAAGTTATGTTTTGTAGTTGTTTTTTGTTTTTGCTATCGGCTTAATATAGATAGTTGTTTCATTTTTGGAACGTAAATAGAATATTCTTAATATTGAACTATGTTTTTAGTGTCGTATGAGACCTGTTTCGGTCATCAGTATGTATGGCACAAGGGGTATCGATACAGAAAGAACAACAGTTACAAGGACAAAGTGTGGTGGATATGCACCAAAAGATATTCAGAGAGATGCAATGCGTCATTGGTCACATTCGCAGGTGTCTTAATTAAAATTAAAGCGGACCATACACACGGTCCCTCGAATCCTAATGACCAAGAATACCAGTAATCTGAAACATGACCGATATATTGATGGCATACTGATGAAGTGTTTTATAGTCGGTTATAGAATTAATAAATAATATAATAGTAGGTTCAAGATAGATTTGATAAAATCGGAATACTGAATTAGATTTTAGTGGGTATTTTAGTAATAGTAAATATCAAATATAATGGAAAATTGTAAGGAATAATAACGATCGATCACATAATTCTTTCACATGAAGAGTTTCACTGACTTCTGTAATTGTAGAGCAGTATGCGTGTAGTCCGGTGAAGGCCTTGCTACGCCAATAGCGTAGTCAGTTCGAGAAAAAAAAATAGAGCAGTATATACCCTATTCAGAGAGTTGATTTTTTTTGCCTAGCTCGGCTAAATTGCTGGACGATATCTGATAAAAAGTATCGCACAATCCAAAAACAACGTGATTATTGGTGATAAATCCCATCAGCAAGCGTCGCCGTCAAGCCGGCTTGCAGAAATGCCTTTTCACGCATAGTTTGTAGTACCCGATATCATAAGAGGAAGAAAACACGCTGGCCTGGAGGCTATTCCCCATAGATGCATGATTCCAATGATTGGTTGAGTTCAGTGACACGATCTGCCCGCATTCTCTCATTACCACCGCGACTGACTGTGGACATACTACAATAGCTGCGAACCATTCTCAGCAAAGATGTGGATGCAACCAGAGGCTAACATATAATTAATATGCATAAGACATGATGTTGGTGACGGAACAAATCCTTGTGGATCTTTTGCATTTACTGACATGAGATATGAGCTATGCCCGTAAACGAGGACACTTGTTCTGTGCTCATTCAGAACGCTAGAGATCCATATACATGGATCGTCGTGGAAACCGTATGTCAAGTTTGGAAAGAAGATTTATTATGATAGATTAAAGTAAATATTTTGACTTCACAATAAACTCTGCATTCTGCTATTAATTGAAAAAAAAGTTAGGCTTTTAGGCTTAGTGGTTAGTATTTATAATATGATGTAGTATTCTCTGTGTCAAGCACTTTTTGTGTAGCTGATATTTAATTACAAGTATGTATTAAGTACTAGTCATTTAGATGATTTACGATTAAATTATTCTACAATGTATTCGAAATGTCATTTAATGAATAAATGGGTTATCAGTCTAAAAAACATTTTTTCTGATTAATCTTTATTTACAGAGTGGTAGAAGATGGTACTTGTATCTGACTAGGTCGTGACCACCATAGATCAGTGTCCAGTTTATCAAAGGTTACAAATCTTTGTTTAGCAAGCGATTTCTCTTCTAACTTAGTGCTTTCATAAAAGTGTTCATCGAAACTCTATGCATAAATTACAAGCTACAAGTGATATCACTTTTAATGTAAGTGCTTCCTCATACTTGTATGGTTTTGTTTATCATCATTGCCTCTGTAACTTGTTACGAAAAACTTTGAGAGTTTCCTATGACTATAAAATTGGCTATTAACACAAAATTAAATTATTTGTAAAAGGCGCGAATGCACTGGAATTATTATTATCTTTTTTTAAATTATTATCTTACATTATAAATACGGTGTGTTCTCTTACAAGACAAATAAAAGCTAGATTATATGCCTGATTAATTAATTTTTAATTATAATTCTTTTTCTTCATTTTCGTTATTAATTTTTTTGTGTTAGTATTACAGGTATTCCATTCCATTTATGTATTTTAATACTGGTAATGTTTTATTCTTCAGGTTATTTTATTTGTGTAACAATGTCGTATGAGAGCGAAATTTCATATGTTTATTTTTCTCACAGAAAGAAAGACAGTTTTGGTGACAAACAGCGGAAGGAAATTCTTATGGTTTCATGGCTACCTGTACAGGAAATGCAAGGCCGTAGGCGATAAATGCTGGTGGGTGTGCAGTAGACGTAAGCTAATGAGGTGCCCCGCAACGATGATCACTTTTGATAAAAAACCGATTAAAATCAACGCAAAACACACTCACAAGAACTATTAACATCTTATTGTGTAGCAAAAGTATCTGGTAATTTTGTTAGTTCTTCCTAATAGAACAATCCACTAGTAACTATGTACAGTTCTTAATGAAAAGGTTACTTCTGTAGATAGCCTTTATAAATTTTTATTATCCGTCTCTTCGGAATTTTTAAACATTACGCTCTTTTACTCGATTCGTGCTATTTGTTCTACAGCTTGAGAAAAAATTAATAAATATTCAAAACAATTTACAACTTAGAATGAATGTAGGACATAATTAAATTCAACCTTGCAATGACCCGTTTATTATTAATTTGATCTATGGAGCGGACGGTCTCGCTTTGGATTTGTACTGTAAATGTATTTCATACCAACATTATTTACGCACAAAATTAAAGTTTTTGTTTGTTTTACTTAATCGAAATTGATTATGTATTTTCGTTTTTGTTGTAACGTGAATCTCGCTTGACTTGAATGTAAAATACTAAGACTCACCTCTTTCGATTAATATACTATCATTACATAGTATAAAACAAAGTCCCCTACCGCGTCTGTCTTTCTGTCTGTTCGCGATAAACTCATAAACTACTGAACGGATTACCATGCGGTTTTCACCAGTGGATAAAGTGATTCATGAGGAAGGTTTTAGTATATAATTTGTCAAGGATTTTTTTTTTTATATTCAGAGCGGGACAACGTCTGCCGGGCCCGCTAGTTAAATAATAAAATATGTTTCATATAAACAGTGTCTTTAGGAATATTTAGATATAAGTAATACACGCTCATTACGGTTATACGACGTTTTCTGATGAAATTTTTTTAAACATGTTTTTATCTTTTTAATTATTATCTTTCGTATTTACAATCAACTTTAGAATTGTTTAGTTGTACGAGAAGAAACGATCTGTTTTATCTCTATTTGCATAAAAGTAAATTACAAAAAAAATTTAACATTACTAAGAAGTAAAATATTTACTTTTTTACTGTATGTGTAAATAACTAATGCCCGGTTTCTGAGTCACATTTAACTGTTGAATAGCGTTATCGGTCCGATAACTTGTCAAATTGGGTGTCTGAACACACAATCATACGATAAACCTCCGTTAAACTTAACTGGACAATCTGGGCGTTTATCTATTCGATAAATTTTATGACATTTTAAATAGTTTTTGATACCTTGACAATGACATGTCATTGAGGAACAACTAACGAATTGAAAAGTTTTGTATTTAAAATAATTAAATTTATAAGTAAATAATTATAAAATTAAATTAAACCATCTACTAATCTCCAAAATATTTTTTAATCATAATATTACTACTATAAGTTAAGAATTAAAATAATAAAACCAATTCTTGACACTCTTTCCTAAAAAGAGCCATCTAGTGAACATCAAAGAACTAGTTTTGGGTTTCATAGTTATTTAACAACACGTTACTCAGAAACGCATTGACGGTTTATCTTATGGATAACTTTATTGAGTCAATAACTAATGATAGTTTAACCGAGTACCTCAGAAACCAGGCATTATACGTTTATATCAATTTATTTGTTATTTAACATCTTGTTGTCATATAATTACATAAGGATATTTGTTACAATACGAGTAGCTGTAGTTGTTGGTTTTTTTTTTTGTAATTGTATTAAGATGTAACCTTAGCTTTATGATATTTCTAGTCCCCATTGAAAGGTTGTTAGTAGTTGCTTAATATTTTTTTTTAGTTGCTAAAACGATTTGTTGTTTTATACATCGTAAGGTTTTCGAAGTTCATTAGTAATATATATTGCTAACTTAATGCGAGTTTTAGTATGATATTAAAAATATTGTTAACATTTTAAATTCTCCTATATATTTATTTATACAAATATGTTACATATATATGTGTAAATTTTATTGTTATTTTCAATAAAAAGGAAAACAAATTTTAATGTTGTTAATATGAAGAGATTTTATTTTTATTATTCACTTTACTATGATGTACAAATGTTAACGCAAATGCAATCCTAACTAATATTATAATTGGGAAAGTGAGTTTGTTTGTTACGATTTTACGTTTACTGCTTAACGGATCGTTACAAAATTGTCTATGCATGCTAAAAAATACAGTACAACTTGTACTGTTCCCAAATTTATATCAATGCGAGCGAAGACGCGAGCAAAAGCTAGTGTATAATAAGGCAAATGTTCACAAAAAGAAAAGAAATTATGTAACGGTTCTTGATTGCGTCTTTTTCGAACATTTTCGGGAGATTTGTCACTTGTGTATTACAAGCGAAACAAATATATCAGACATAGTATTCACTAGCTGTACCCGCAACTTCGACCGCGATTTCGTAAAAATGATTGAAATGTATTCTAATACTTATTCCTAGACACCTGCAACAATTTTTTTCACGAAAATCGAATAAGTACAGACACGTTTGATTTACATTCTTATTATATGTATAGAAGATAATAGAATTGACAAATATGTCTTCTTAATAACTAGTTAATAACAGCTTTAGATGATAGATCTGTGTTACGAATTAATAGGCATTTACCTGACTGTGCAAAAGAAAGATTGCATTTTTCCAGTGTTTATATAAGTACATATATTTCTTTGGTACGGTTTTTGTCTTTGAGCGTTGATTATTAGTATTGTTCGAGAATTTATTTGGTGTGTCGTTAGAATTGCCAAGTTTATGTAATCGCGCAACTTCAGAACAACTGTACCTATTTGGCCAATTCTTTGCTTATTGTACTTGTAATTGCCAGGACAACAAAAATATTTGAAACGTACGGAAAGTGAAAGATTTCATTTAAAAAATCCCCATATTGATTCCCATTTTGATATTGATCCCCACAAGAAACTGATTGACACAGAAGACAGAAGGAGATCTTCGGAAATATTAACAGATTAACGTTCAACTGTTTTATTGGAATTGCAATTTTATTTTATTACATGGTTGTACTGTAATGGAAATGTTTTGTTTCATTTTCTTCGTTAGTAGTACAACCAAGAGAAGCGGGGCTGGGCAGCTAGTAATATCTTGATATAAGGAGCTGGGTATAAAAATAGGTTTTGTTGTTGAATTTCTGTTTCCGGCAGTATAACAATATAAAGTACAGAAAAAGCAAATTTAAGTAAAAACTTCTTTTGGACTCTTAACTGCTAAAATATATTATATAAAACTGGCATATTGGAAAAAAAACACAGGATGTGTCGAAGGATATACGATAAAAGTGAAATGTCCTAGGGCTTTTGAAGTTATGACAGGCATCCCTTTTGTATGATGAAAAGCGATGGAGGTGAACACTATGTCGAGTAGTGTGCTTAATTATGAAAATACAACAAAAAGCCTGTGTCAAACGGCGTTCATAGGTGGTCACCCATCCAAGTACTGACCGTGCTCGATGTTGCTTACCTTTGGTGATTGGACGCGAACCGATGTTTTCAACACTCTACTCGACACAGTGTCTACTGCCGCCATTTTTCGTCATACAGAAACGTTTCCGACTAGAATTTACAAGGCCCCCCCATAAGAAGTTTCATTTTACATATATTATTCATATTGATGTTATTATTTCAGGTGAACTGTTCTATGGTGTCTCTACTCGGGGCAACCCGGTTTTAACGGTTGGTAGTTTTCGGTTTGCGAAAAATGGTGTGAGTGGAGTAAGAGTTAGATGGGCGTGTATTAAGAAGAGTACGAGGCGCTGCACAGCTTCTATAACAACCGCAGAGGGTTCCATCGTGAAAGTTACGGGAGAACATAATCATGAATAGATGATTACCTATGCTAATGACGGCTATTGATATAAAGTGATTAAATAAATGAGTGTGCTTTAGACCATACGACTGAAGTAAGACTTCTTTAGCTCCATCTATAATATAGATGATATAATAATGATTTTCTGAATTAATGATCAAAAACTAAAATTGAGTATGCTTCAAAATTTGATAATGAATATCTTTGAAACACTCAATTTAATCGACTAAGCATTAGATATCATTTCTGTAGAGCGTTTAATTTCCTACAAAAAAGCACATTGAATGTTGCTACTAAATTAATTACTGAGATATGATTTTTTTCTATTGGACTAAGGAAAATATCGATAACTGTAATGCGGAAAACCTTCCTATTGAAATTAAGAGCTCATTTTTGGTGAGAGTTCTCTAAAGGTGTCTGTCTAGCAACCCATTTTTCAATATTACTATGAAAAAAATCTCCCTCTCAACTTTCGTTCGCTTCGCCTGATTACACTTTTCGTAACGCTCTCGTCACGCATTCACGAGCTTACTCCTCAAGTTAAGCGTGCGTAAAGAAGTTTTTATTCAATAAGTTGTCTGCAGTACTACTGTACAAGTGGTAATTATAAAGGTATGTAGTACACCGGATAGCAAATGGTCACTACAACCTATGGCGATATATAACCTAACTAAAAGGACTGTGAACTCAATTATTATAGGTTGCGCCTCCCGAGGACTCTAGGTGAAATCTATAGAGCGCATTCAGCATTATGTTATTCTTAGCTCAGCTTAAATTTTGCTAAACTCAGCTCAATCTTAGGTTTATAATTTATAATTTAATCACGCTAAGCTTGTGATTAGCTTTGTTTTAATAGCGCGTCGTATCTGTAAAGTATCTTTAATTGTAAAAAATCAAATGAACGACGCATATTGAAAGAATTTTGAAAATATGAAAGGTATAAGTCAACCGAGAAAAAAAACAATGGAAACCTTGATATCTTTGCAATTAAAGAGCAAGCCAGTGGTCACTGCTACATTATTATTTCGTCATACTTTTTTTTCATTTGATGACTCGAACTTAGCTCAACTCAAGCTAAATGAATGATTAGTTTGCGACTATACATTTAAACTCTAGACTTGAGGGTGAGATAAGTCTGAGTACGCTTTATTGATTTCACCCTGAGATGTAGTGGCTCCGGGAAGTTGGGCCTCCATTTTTCGCGTAAGAATTTGAAAATCCGTAGAGGGTATGCCCACCGATTGCCCATATTTGCCCATCAATTAATTTTCTTCCCCACCTCTATAAAAAAGTTAGGAAAGACTTAAAATGCGTGAGCCTGTGTCCGAAAAAATCTTGGAGTTAGTCGTTTGTCCACGTTGACCCATTATTTACTTTTTTAATGAGTTAACTCGTCAGGTACAGAAATGGGGATGGAAAAAAAATTGATGGTAGAAGTAAAAGCCTGTCCAGATGAAGTGACTCGCGCGCTTCAAAATATATTGAATATATAAATATATTGCTTCTACCCTAGAAAACGTCGCATACGTCGTACGGATAGCCGACTGACGACTATGTCGACTCGCGCATAGTACTGGACGCAGCAATGGGGCCTGAGTATCTCTAGGCGCGCGGCGTTTCCTCGGGTAGAAACGCGCGTAAAACGCGGTATCTGGACGCAATATATTTTGAAGCGCACGAGTCGAATCGCGCGTAAATCGCTTCATCTGGACAGGCTCTAAGTGCCACGTTGATACGGTTTCAGTTCAACTTTGTACATATTGTAGTGATTTTGATTAGTTGTAACTATTTATTATTAATTTTTATTGAATTGCGTGTTAGTGATAATAAAATACGATGTAGATTAAGAAAGTAATATAAGACTCACTTACTCAACCAATAAAAGGAAACTTAGAAAGAGAAAAAAAAGAGAACTATTGAAACCTACCGACTGAATCTTGGTTAACATATTTATTTTTTGATGCTTATCTCTTTTTGTACTGACTCGGCAAAATGATTGCATAATACTTGATGGAAAGTACGGTACAGTCCAGAAACAATGGCGACTGTCAGTATTATATATCAATGGCAGACATCGCCATCATGCCGACCTGCGAAAGTGCCTCTTCACGCCTCATTTGCAGGACCCGATATCGTATCTGGACATTTATTTAAAAAGTTTTTATATTTGAGCAAGTTAATCAAAACAAATGTTTTTTCTATAGATATTTTTATTAAAAATGTTAGTAATCTTCATGCTATGTCTCTGCTATAAGTATGTAATCTACTGAAAATAATATTAAATTTGACGTTGAATTTACAACGTTCGTTATTTTAGGATAACTTTTAATATACTCTCGAGTTACGAATTTATTAATTTTAGTAAGGTTTATAATTCCTGGAGAAGAGAAAAGAGTATTATTAGTATTATATAATTTAATTTTAAAATGAACGTACATAAACTAAACTCAGTTAAAAGAAGTGTAAAATAAAAGGAAACACCAGTTTTTTGTTAAAAATTCACTTGGACATACAGAGTAATTGCTGCGTTATAATAATCAAGTTGTCACATTGCAAAATGAACCGAGTGCAATTTAATTTTAAGTTTCTTATAAAGAATTCCAAATTTTATACACGTTACATTTGGAGATCATAAAGAGAAACTATAACTTCTTAAAATCTTATAAATTACTAAAATTAGACTTGGTTCATTTGAAAATGTCAACTATATATCTAAATTGTTCTTCGAAGAAAAGTCTTCGAATCTTTTAAAGTGTACAGTTAAGCATACAATTAGATTTAATAGAGTTGTGCATTACAACAGATACTCAACTTTTTTAAATAAATAACTTGATTAAGTAAAATGTTTAAAAATGTAATCTTAAGTATACATTACATCGAGTCATACCTTTGTCTTTTTATTGCTGTTAATAGCAAGAATACGATTTACATGATTATCTTCTTTTGTTTAATTAATAATGTGTGCAATGAACTATCGTGTAATTGAATACTTTTATATTAATTCATTCTAGATGCAATATTAGTTCCTACAAGACGTGGCAGTAAGAAACTTCTTGTGGATTCGAATACATTTATAAGGAACAAAATATGGGGAAACGGAGCCAGCGTACACTGGGTCTGTCAGATGAGGCGACCGCGGGGCTGCAAGGCAACTATGCTTACTTTCAAGGACAATATTGTTAAAGAAAGTGGCAAGCACAACCATTAATAAAAATGTGGTTTTCTAAACTTATACGTGAATCTGTCATACAGGGTGTTGTGTACATGTTTACTGTACGATAGGTAAAGATGCATTACTTATCAGGTTATTATCATAGGTTTTTTCTGTTTCTTAGAAAATAACTTGCATTAATTGCACAATTTAATTATATTTATTGAATAATAATGTTACAAGTTTTCACTGTTATCTCGATGCAGGTATTTTAATACATTTTTATTATTTTAATAACGTATCGTCGCGCTGTTATAAGTCGGTATACGTTTATTTTAAATTGTGATTTTTAAAGAATGAAAAATACAATGAAATTTACAATAAAGTAAAATTATACATTTAACTTAAAACTAAACTAAGTACGAAGTGCAATAAAACATAACTCCCGAAGTAATTTTATTTGCAAATGAAATAGTACAGTCCTCGCCAATCTTTTTGACCGTTTGAACATAGATGACAGAACATAAAAGGTATAAAATACGTACTATATTGTATATGTGACATTGAGACAACTAAAGGATAAATAAATACCAATTTTAGATTCCTATAATGATATTGTAACTGTGTTTTATATCGAACTATTGAAAAACTTACAGCGGCAGCGGCCAAAAAGATTGACGAGGAAATAGAAAGCATACTGTGGAGTTGTTGAAATTCTATATAGTCTATTGGTTAATGTTATTATTGTTCTAAACGGGACAAAGGAGAGAGGAGGTATACCGGGCGAAAGTTTGAACACTCGCAATATTTACGTAATCCTTTATCAGTTCGAATAACGCGATGCTAAAGTTCACTGCGTAGACTTATATATTCAATGTAATATATCCATGATTGTCCATCCCTCCATAGACTTCATCTCGAAGATGAATCAAGTACATGTTATTTTGAATTAAATACCTATTGATACAATCATTTTTCTTATTTCGTTATACCCTCTTTTGTGATTATGTTGACGGTTTTTCAAAACTTTTAATTTTAATGACATTTTTCAGCGTTTTTCGGATTAACAGCGACCGGTAAACGATGTCTCCAAATCGGCACAAATAGATTCACTGTTCATCAAAACGAAGGCTTGAAAACGAGATGGCGATGCGTGAAGAAAATGACCGGGTGCTCAGCTTTCGTTACGACCATAAACAATATTATTATCAAGATAAGAGCAGAACACAATCACTGCTAGAACTAGTTAGATTCGTTTATAAGTTGGATAAACGGGTAGTTCTAATCAATACGGGAAATTGTGATATCTTCTATCAATCTAGACCCGAACTTCTTTTTCTTCGAAAATTAAACGGATTCTTTTTTCCTCTAGAAATTCTAGAAGAAGAACTTTGACTATATGTATGTTTTTCTTTTATTCCATACTAGCGGGTCCGATGGAATTTGTCCCGTCCTGATAATTAAAAAAACCTAGACAAATTATATACCCAAACCTTCCTCATGAATCACTTTATCAGTTCAGTGCTTTTTGAGTTTATGGTGAACAGACAGACAGACAGACATGGCAGAGAACTTTGTTTTATAATATGTAATGATGTTGTAAATATAAAATCAATTACCTATTTGGCTAATCCTTTTTTTATTGTCTTTGTAACCGTCAGGACAATATAAATATGAAAGAAAATGTTTGAAAAATAGTAAAAAAAGTGCAAAATTTGGGTTAAATAATCACCATATAAAGAAATGAGTCAGTGAGCCACAGTAAAGAGATCTTCAAAAGTATTGACATACTGATGTTAATTCATCGTCATTGCCATTTTATGTCATTATTTGATGTCACTCTCTCTTTATGATGTTCTTCTACTAACATCAGTGGGTAGCCAGTTTAATATATTCATAAAACCCGTTTTCGCAAACTTTCAAAACGGTGGTATAATTAGGTAATTTTAATACCTGTGTGAGGTTCCTAGTTCATATAATATTTAATATATATAAAAAATTAGAAATATTGTTATATGACCACGCTAAATCTAGGTTGTATGGCTTAAAAATATCTAGTGTTACAAAGGGATAAAATAGATGAATATGTTTGTGTGCACTAAATGTTATTCGCATTTCGTCTTAAGTATTTAACATAAAATTGGATTTTTAAGTTCTATCAGTACTATTATAATTATAACTTGGAAAGCTAAAAGTTGTACTGCGTTTAAGAATAGCAAAAGGCCACGACTCTGTCCGTGTTCCATTACAACATAAAACTGAATAGCACCAGCTATTGGCGTCAATAATAAAATCGCAAAAAAACTATTGCATGGAAAAACATAATCCTTGACAATTTTTTTGGCCGCTCTGAATATAACCTATATATTCGGGTTTGCTCTAGTATAGTCAAGAACTCAATACAAAACTAAGTATAAATATTATTGTAAGAATCTATAATTAACATTAGTTTATCCTTATATTGTCTCGATATTATATACACAATATACTTTTTATACTTAATTTTGTGTACTGTGCAAAAATATTCAGAGCGGTCAGAAAATTTGGCGAGGATTGTAGGTATGCCAATTTTATTGGGACTTTGTCAATGTCATACATTTTTGTATATAGATAATATACAGATATATTTTCCTGGCTTTGTCGTCAACGTAACTGTATTATATAATATATTATGTTTTTTAAGTGTAAAGAAAGTGAAGTGTTGCATTCTTAGAGCAAAATAGTTTAGGAATTTATTTCTTGAAATATGATCTTCACGAAGTACGGAAAAGCCATTTCTTCCTACCTCAGCAAAATAGTGAAATTGCTATTTTAGTTATTTAGCCGAAATAATTATAGATGATACTTATTGTAGATAATTAGGTGCAATATGTATATTTTGTGATCATAAGACGTGGGTTAATTAATTTATTCTTTCTACTAATATAATAAATTAAGTAAAATATATCTTTTTTGTGTGATACTTTGTATGGTTATTGTGTGAAAAATCATAGAAATTTTGTAAACGGATTTAGGGTGTGATTATTTGTAGTGAGCATAATATATATGGAAAATAATAATAATGGTTAATATTACCAAACCAGTACAGTTTCATTTATTACTACACCTAGTATAATTTCGTCTCTTTCCGTCATTCTGCTTGCACCGTTGCACTAATTAGTATACATGGTGTTAAAGTTTGTTGGATAACGGATATTAACAATGTTGTTAACAATTACGTTTTTGTGTATTACAACAATTGTTGTTATAAGCTGTTCTTAGTTATTCTGCTGTAGGATAGTTAATTTTGAGAAGAGTTTGTTTTTAATGGTAATGCAATTTGTTGCTCTAACAATATTATGAAATCAATATTATATACACGTATCGTATTGTGACTTTTCAGTGTCAGCATCGTGAAGTGCTTTTTCTGTTACACACATTGGTTGTAGCACATGATATTGGCGCGTTTGCATCTGCTATAACCTCCGTCTATAATTCCAATTGTCAACAATAATAACGAACAACGGTTACCCAGCAACAAAATAATAATATTTTTCATAATGTCTTACCCACTGTGAAAGAATTACGTTACGTTAATTGTTTTAATAATAGCCTCAAACTAATTACTAGAAATTGTCAGGTTAACTTTTTGATAGCTGTTCAATATTATTTACGTGTGAATCTGAATAATTGTAAATATTACAATTAATGTTTTATGTTAAGGGATATATTTTCATGAAGCCACTCGTAAGTTAGAAATCTATCCTCAATCTTCTGCTGCGTATATTTCGTTAGCCGCACTTGAGATACCGTACCACTTGCCTTAACGTGGTACCACCTTATATCACCTTGTCATATAACACCGGGTGATATTATGATGAATCGCTAAAATCTATAAAGAATAAAATATAATTTCAGAGTAATTGGAAGTGATCAAGCTAATCACGTATTTATACATTCTCTTTGTTTTTATCTGTTATATCTTATAAGATTAACAGTACGTATATGTGATGTTTGTCTGCAATACCTTTATCTATATTATTAATTATATTACAAAATAGTCTCTTAAATATTTTTTGTACATAACAAACTAAGAAATATTAATATTTTTTGTATATCGGTTTTATATGTAGGTAGAGTGTTGACAATATTCATGATGATAACGCAGGTATATAAATATATTGATGTAAATATTAGGGCTTACGGGGAACATACTCGGAAGAACAAGTTACGGGCTCATGGATTATAATCTATTTGAACATCATTTTGTTCCAGATATGAACCCGACTTTCATTGAAACGGACCGCGGTGCTGTGCTAATGTTTTTCAATAATAATAAATACTATATGGAGAGACAGCGTAATGCGAAAAAGGAGTGGCGTTGCTCGAAGCGGCGGTGGTTAGGCTGCAAAGCTATGATTATTACAGTAGATGATTATGTCGTGCGATATAATATTTCTCATAATCATAAATAAAAATGTAGAGACGACGATCATCAATTCTTTTTATACTTATAGTAGTAACACGCATTGAAACACGAGACGATAAAATTTTGTCCTTCGAAGTTGTAATCTATTATGATTGGTCCTAGAACTGCCTTATTTTGAGGAGATTCCACTGTGCTACTGATTACAGTGACTACAGAATATCACATGGACATGGGGGGCTGATGTTATTTGAGTTGGCAGGAAGTGTACCTCTTATTCCCCTGCTCGTGATCCCCCGTATTTTATTTAAAAAAAAATTTTATATAATATAGTAGTATATATATATCAGAATATAATATAGAATACAGAGTAGGTCCCTTAAGTAGGAACGTAATAAAGTAACCGACTTTGTATTATATGGATCTCACAGATTTTTACCGTAGAAGAACTGCGTTGCGACACGTTTTTTTTTACAAGTTTTGTTTTTGACGGCATCTCATTCCTTTTTGTAGATAGTCCTACTTTTTTCCTTTCCATTACCTTATATTTCTTGAATTCAAACAACTTATCTACACCTATTATTCCATTATATTATACATATATATATACAGGTACACTGATTCATTAACTGCAAATGTAACTTTGTAAAGTTATTTATGCAGTTGGTGTATCTAGAAAACTGGATCGAAATTGAAATTACAAAATATTTTATTGTTTCCTTGATTTATACACTAAACACTAATTGTATTCTAAATTTGAAGCTTCTATGTTTGTTAGAAGTGCCATAGAGTTTGATTATCTGTCAGTCAGTGAGTGAGTGACAAAATTAAGAAATTTTGACTAGTTATAATTCTTAAACTACTGGTTCAAATTGATTGAAATTTAAAATATATCTGCTTGGTTACTGAAAATTCAGGCTTCTAGTGTTATCCACAACGAAGTTAGTCATGTTTATTAATGCATCACTTACCTCAATAAAAAAAACGGCAAATTTAGATGTAAATTACACATACACATAGAAAAGGAAATTATATTTTCAATAAATTGGGTAATCAGTTGCGGCGCCAAATTGAAGACCTAATGTGTAATCCAAGGGATATCTCAACTATATCTTCTATGGATGTATTTTCTGCTCCGTAAAAGTAAAAAGAACTTCTCTAATACAACATTTTTATTGATCCTAAAAATATTCTTTCCAGAAGTGTCGTATATCTACAATCGTTTTGGAAATAAAACTTTGATGTTCAGAGGCGGTAGATACAATAAGAATTACGAGAGCGGTGAGAGGGTATCATGGAGGTGCGTGAAACGGAACGACGGCTGCAAATCTATTGTGATCACACTATCTGATCACATCATACATTACTCTGAGCACAATCACACACTGACTTGACCTCAAAGTAGTATGACGATACTATCTAGTAAAGAATTTATGATTAGCATTTGTTGTTAATAATACTCGATTTATGGTAAAAATAATATTGTATATGTTCAAGTAACACATACACGTATAATTTTTATAATAGTCGGTTGAACGGTATAGATGTTGAGCCCTTATATCATACACTGGCATGTTACGGTACAATGGTTAGTATAAAAAACAATGAAAAAACACTTAGTTGTTTTGTGGTAATCAGTATCAAACGGTCATGGAGTTTATACCAACTTCAGTGCTAGAGTGTTCGGACACTGCGTCGATTGACGTAGGCCCGAATCCCTGCAATGAGCCGAAATTTTCGGGGAAACGTCGTCATGAATGTATGACATGATGATAAGGATTTTTTCTAAGTTCACCACGCTAGCTACCACCCTCAATTTCCAAATCTATCGTCAAGCGCCTGTAGAGGTGTTTCGGCAGTTGAATTTGAGAATAAGACGTCCTCTAGGTTTAGCGCGTTTATCATTTTAGATCACATAGCTGTTTAGAATCAGGCACATTGTGGTCAAACGCTAAAATATATGAGGTAGAAAAAAAACATAATTATATTTTATGTATACAGATCAAATACGTTCTAAATCCTAGTAGGTTTCTACTAGATTCATTAAATCGTTAAAAGGACGAACCTCTCGATTTAAAGGTGGCATCTGTAAGTAAGAGTTGCAATTGTTTAATGAACCGAATTTGAATGATGTGAATATTTTCAATCGTAATGGTTCTAGTTAATTGCATTGCAATTTAGTATACCGAGGTAATTCCAAAACTTAACGCTTTTGGCAGTCGTTTTTAGGAACGTGCGAAGTTTTATGTAGTTAATATTTATTTGGAATTATTACGAGTTATTAGTGTTAAACTTAGCGTCGATCAGGAATGCCGAGTTGAATCTCATCAATTCTTGAATTTAAACTAAATTAATAACACCGAATTGAAAGCGTGCCGAAACGGATTGCTGTAAAGTAGGCAGCAGATTCGGCATTACACATTTGATCGACGCTAAGTTTAACATAATTATGCGATTACATTAATTGTTTTGTATTTGTTTCGAGGACATTATCGTTCTTTAAAAATAACATGATTGAACTGATTTAAAAATAATTGCCGGTTGTTTCTTAAGATATTATTTAAGAGGCTGCTCATAAATAAACAATTCATATATAAAACAAAATATGTACATAATCCTGTATAAATATATCGGTTCCTCTTAGGTTATAGCCGTTATAGGTTATTTTACTATTGTAACTATATTACCAGTAAAAAGTATGTAATAATAAAGTTGTTCTCATAAGGCTTTATTGACTTTATTGATCGTAAGTACGATCCGCCAGAGCCTAAACTCTGTTGTTAAAAAGTGAAACTTTTTGTGACTTTTGTGTTTTGGTATCCATAGTACAAGACATTTATGTGATAATCAGTTGTAATAATAATTATTTATAGTGATTATTTATAACTTATTCGAATATTATATATTTTTTATGATTGTTTATCAGTATTAAAATGTATAATATATAATAATTATTACATTTTTTTTACGAAGCATTAAAGTATCATTATTGTTTAAGAGCATATCCTGGGTAATTAAAATTGTTTTTGATATACATAAATAATACGTTATTACTGGTCAAAAGTCATTCCAAGAATATATTTAATTGCCGTGGCTACACGTAAACTAATTTCGGTATATTTTTTATTTAATTTATAGTTCTGCATTGTACCCCTACATTAGAATTTACTACGACAAATTTGTAACATAGTGTTTTGCTTCCTCAAAAAGGTTTTCTCAATTGTCAGCCGATAATGAAAATGAATGAACAAATAATAATTGTACGCTTATTATAATAAGAGAAAAAAAAAATTAACGAGTTTAAAGTCAGGAGACGTTTTAGCGACGTCCCATTAGTGTTATCAATTTTAAATTATTTGTACATTATATGTATTTATTCTTTCTATTTATTTTTCAAGCTGTTGCTTATATTATGAACCGTATCGGGAACAAAAATTTGCTTTTCCTCGGTGAGCAGTATAACAAAGATAGCCGGAGTGACCTCAGAACTACGTGGCGCTGCGTCAAACGGAATAACGGCTGCAAAGCTCATGTCGTCACTTATTTCAATGAAGTTATTAATTATACTAAGCATAATCATTAAGATGGCTTCTCTCGCTGATTCGCAATTCATTTTATAACATCTATCTAATTTTATTATACCGGATATAGCATTTTTTTTTATAAGTAAGTGTTATTGCAACTTTTTAAGGTAAAATTAGTTTCGTCAGTCAGGTGAGAGCGGTCACCATTAATATTGGACCAATAAAATAGTTAACCCTCCATGATTCCTGAAACCAAGTATGTGTGTTGTTAGTTTTTAAATAGTCCACTAGTTAGTTGACCTTTAATATTGACCAATAAAATAGTTAACCCTCCATAAATCCGGGAACCAAGTATGTGTTTTGTTAGTTTTTAAATAGTCAACTAGTTAGTTAATTGTTAGTCAATTAGTTAGCCTTTTCTAATTGATTCAATGTCACAGTTCACCATCCGTTATTCAGTTAGCCTTTACAGTATCGTCATCATAAATGTGAAGCGTTTTTGTATGAATGTTTGCCTATCAATCACGCAGTCAATCAATCGGATACTTTTTAAATTATTTATTATTAAAGTTAAATTTGGATATAGATGGATTACTTGTATGATGTTCATATCACAGAGTTTAATGGATTAAAGTTAGTATTTATTTATTATATGTTTTTTTTTTTGTATAAATACATATGGGTTGTAGTTTCTAAATTATTTATTAAATAAATAAATACGAACACACTATTTGTTAATTCGGGATTCGAATTATAAATTCCGTATAGCTCATATTTCGGTGTAGCTAATCTTAAAAAGCTGATATGATGCTGATGAGATACTGAGACATAAACCTGGAAACAGACAATGATGCTCATCCGATTACATATAATATAATACACAGATATATTAAAAACATTGAATTATGTATAATATTTATATTCAGGTTTAATACAACCTGGTAAGTGTGATGATAATTGTCTACAGTAATGTTTAGGTTTTGTACGGATTTATGTTTATTTTCCAAAGTATATGTTTCATAAAGGGTTCATTTTTCATTATTGTAAGATCTTCTCGTTACCGATTGTTATTGACTACTTCCAGTAGCGCCGGCGGCGCTACGACACATCCGAAAAGCGACACTACAACGCGACCGAAACAATAACACTAGCTACACCATATTAGAGATATATCAATTCTTTACATAAATAAGAACGATTATATAGTATTGATGTATTACCTTGATTTTTTTTTTTTTATTGTAGCTCGGCAAAGTGACTGTACTGTACCTGATGGTAAGCACAGTACAATCCAAAAACAATGGCGACCACCGAAAGACATACTATCCATCGCCGGTCGCCGCTTTCATGCCGGCCTGATAACAATAAGTTGATAGTTATTATTATTTTTGTGTTACTACATTATTTTGAGGAAATTTGAGTAAATGGTAATCGCTTTGACTTCCACAGTTTGGCAGAAATAAGGCCAAAATGTCGTTGATTTACACGCAATTCCAAGTCGCAGTTATGGTAAGGTGAAGCTCTGACCGGATAAATAGTCATAGTGCCTACAGAGTGTTATTTGGCTTTTCTGACAGATTGACTATACATTATTTTGTAACACGATATATTCGTCTATCCAGTCATATTTGTCTCGAAACTGAGTTGAAGGTTCGATTATCTTGATCAGCTGTTAGTACAGGTATTACGCGAGGGATATATTCAAATTTATTTAATAATAAACTTTCGCCCGGGGATTTCTATCCCTGAATTTATTTATAGTATTAGTCTGTGGGGGATGGAATGGTGGTGGGTTGTAGGGTTTTTCCTAAGTCCATCTGGGTAGCTATCACTCTCTAGTAGATAATCTGACGCCAAGGATCTGCTGGTGTATTTCGGGAGCTGCATTAGAGAGATGCAGTCCCCTTTAAGATTGGCATTTTATCATCTTAGACGACTTCATCATTTAACATCAGATTAGTTTGTTGTCGAAAGCTAAAATCTATAAAATACAAAAAACTGCGCTTTAATAAATATTAAAGGTATTTATAAGATTAACTGAATTAAAAGGGTAACTGCTATGTTAATATAGATACTTTGTTTTAATGGATATCCGGTATTAAAAATAATTATGTAATTCCAGTATGTGTATACCTTACACTTAAATTTCAGAGCCGTTCTTCGCTCCAAGCGGTCGAGGGAACAGAGTGTTAATTTTCAAAGGTTTTAGATATAATAAGAATCACATACAAAAGGACTCGAGGACAACGTGGCGTTGTATCCGACGTGCTACTGGTTGCAAAGCTACAGTTACTACATTTAGAGATGAAATTGTTAATACGAAAAATTACCATAATCACGAACAGCAAATATAACAGAAACGTTGTGAAGATTTCTGCAAAGACCTAATAGTTTATTCACCTTTTTACTTTTAACATAACCTGTGATTAATAAAGCGAATATTATTACTGTAATCTGTGATGTGATGCATATGAAACGTTGGAAAAAGTCAAGCCGCGTGGGAGTTTTCTTCGAAACCGCTGTCTAATGCCTTTGGGATATAACAATACAATTGAGATAATGAACGACGCTGACGATGTAGCGGGAATCAGGTAGTTCATATATATTATAAACATTGGCGTGAGTGGTACTACCATGTTTTATGAGGTCGGTAAAAACTCTAAATCTTACAATATATTTTATCGGTGTCACTATTTCTATATGATATTCTACTAATTGATACTGGATGCAGTCCGGTGTTTTTATCTCTGTGTTTGTTAAACTAAAAAATGCGAATGTTAAGGTGACTTCTCTTTTTCTAGTACTATTCATACCGAGCCCGTACAGAAAGAAGAAATTACTGATGATAAATGGGTACACGTTTTCACAATACAGCCCTAACTTCTGGTATTGCACTAAGAAGAAGATGGGTTGCCCGGCGAAGGCGAGAACTTTTAGCAACGAAGGCCAGTTGAAATATTTATTTGATCAGCATAACCACGAGCCTCCAAAGTATTATGTGACGGCTGAAGGTAGCTTTGTCAAATTGGATTCGAGTCGTAATTAAATAATATATGAATATTTTTGCAATTAATGACGTTATGTTACATTGTGTCATTTTGAGTTACAGATTTTTCTTTGTGAGTAATTCTTATGTCTTATTTAAGTTTAATTACATATTTTTTTATTAAAAATGTCTTAAATTTTTATTTCTACTTGTAATCTTTTGAGTTATTCCCATTAACATATTAGAGAAAATTGTGGTCTTTTGAAGGCGTATATTTGTTACATTTTAACGATCATTCTATCGAATGTTATTCTTTGTATTGTGGTTTTCTTTTATAATTCGAGAATGTTGTCGTGGTTGGAGTAAAACTACGCGTCAATTAAAAGTATTACATCAATTTAAAATTTCTTTAAACATAACTCTTTTTTAATTTTATTAATTCATTTGCGGAGTAAATATTAATTAGCTTTATGTTTTAGTATAACTTTCTCTTAGCTTAGATCTAAACTTACACCGTCTGGTAATTAATGTTTAAAAACGTTTGCAGTTTTAATGGCATCAATCCTTCGAGCACGATTCTGTGGTGAGTCTACAAACATCTTTATCGGGGGGCACAAGTTCTTCAGACACTCCCGCTCCCTTGTCGGAGACAGGATCAGATGGACTTGTTCTAAAAAGCACAGGTTTAAATGCAAAGCATCCGCTGTGACCGTCGACGGTATTGTTATTTCTACTAATGGATTACACTCACATACTTAAAGAATGCGGAAACCATAAGTGTAGAAAATGCTATCCGTAGCTGCCTTTACATGACACACTCTTTCACGCGCGATTTGAATGTACAGGATTGAATACGAGTAAGCGTTTACGCGACTTCACAAGTGATTGTTATTGTTTGTCTTTACACGAGCAATCTTTCCCGCGTGAAAACGCTTTCACGCAAAGGGATGTCCTTCAACAGCAGTTAATGAAATGTATAAATAATACGAAATGAATTTAAAATCTCGTGTAAACGAATTTAGGGTAAAAGTTATACACATTCTCATTTAAAGCAGTGGTCGTTGGTTAACAAAAAAAAAATATAAATCTTGCACGTCAATATCTTTTATATATTCACGTTGCGCTTTGTGGCGTAATTGACTTAATACCGGAGTATTAGATAAAAGTTAGCACTTTAGTAATGTTAACATTAGTAATTAAGACGCTCTTGAGTTAGACTCGTATACGAGTTTAAGAGAAACTTACATACAGGAAGAGGTAAACCAAGTCTCGTAAGATTTCACGTATAACGTATATTATTAGTGTTACGTGATAAAAAATACAATATTTACAGTCTCGTCTTAGGCGTCCAAGAAGAAAATTGGACTTGAATTGAATTTGGATATGTATTTATTTGAAAATTGATTCTTCTGTATTACAGGGTAGAGTTGAAAATTAGTCTTGTATGAAATTTTACTTTATGCGTGAATTACAACATTCTAGAAGTTTTTAGAAAACCACGAAAAAGGTTTTCTGTTTGTTAATAATAATTTATGTAACAGAAAACCTATTTCTGCTATTTCTATGATATACATTTAAATGAATTGCGGTTTACAGAAACGGCATATTTGTACTGTCAAACAGTGGCTGAAACAGTCCTTGAAAGTGCCTAATTAAATGACAAGGCACATTCGTGTAAATTAATGAATTTATGCGTGTAATAAAATAAGTACATAATGGGCGTAATATTTATTATCATTATTTTGTATTGCTTTTAATATGAACTTATGTAAATATTTAATTGTTGAACATTCCATATAAATTAATTAGGTGTTTAAGTTTATGTTAAAAGTATTTAAAAAATGGGTGTTCATTTATTGCGATTGTTACCAAAGGATTTATTTATTTCGTACCTCTTTCATTAGTGTAGTTGGAACGTAATTTAATTAAACGTACTGTTATCGTTAGATCAAAAATATATTCTAACTCGTTGCCTTATCTTATTGATGTGTGTCTGAGTAAAAATATATGAAATATAACTTAATCGTTTTAAATATTGTATTTATATGTGTGTGTAATTTGTAGTTCTTAATGATTTTTGATAAATTTAAAATGATTAAAGTAATTATGTTTAAAATGTAATATTCATTATTTGGGACCGAGTCAATCTTATAACCGAGTCTTGACTACCACTTTTGGACTTGTTTATAGGGGTTAAGTGAATATTAGGAATCCAATATCGGGGTTCCCGAAACTCTAAGTGTACGTCCAGTGTGGACGCTATAATCGAGCGTCGAGCGAGGCGTCGCGTGCGGCGTTCGTGTCAAACATATGTATTAATACGTGAGTGTCCCGAGTGCCGCGCGAGCGTCGCTTTTGGACGCTGCACGCGCCGCACGCGACGTCACGCTCGACGCTCGATTATAGCGTCCACTCTGGACGTACAATTATGGACCAAGCGTGCACGTCGTAGAGTGCGTCTGATTTCATTTTCTTGTATTTATTTGTGTTCTGTTATATGTCGGATAGAACTTTGTTTTAATACCCTTGTATCCTGCAAGCGAGAGCTGCGACTACCAAGGGTACTGGTTTGCTCCGTTTGGTTTGATGGTGACATATGAATTGGAGAAACAGACCGTCACGATGTTCTCCTTTACTGAAATATGAGGACCATTATAGGATTCGAACCTACATCCCTTTCGTCACAAAAAATATTCAAACTGTTAGAAAATAAAAATGTCACTGTAGAAAAGAATATAACCTGATAAAATATGACATACTGGTTTTTGCTCGCGGCTCCACTCGTCTAAATGTAGATTTGATTTATCTCTTAGGAGCAGATTTTTTGGATAAAAGGTACCCTATGCCCTTCATTGTACTTCTTACAACGTGTATGCAAAGTTTCATGATGATCGGTTGAATGGTTAAGGCATGAAACCGAAACAAACAAACAAAACCACTTTCGAATTTATTATATCAATCACGATGTCTGACTATTTCTATACATTTACATTAGGGTGGTTTTTTTTTTGCGACTATTTTTTTTTCTTTACTCCATTGACGGAATATCGTTCGAACTATTAAATAAAAAATTCCCACCAAAGGACGGCTCTTAATTCCAATTTTAAGTACTCGCTAAATGAATTTAAAGTTTTCTCATTTAATTAACACATAAAAATAATGTTTTTTGCTTAAAATATTTATAGCTTGGAGACATTTCATCAAAATTCTTTGACCATAGAAAGAAATTGTAGAGGGATCCTTCTTCTTCAAAAGCCCTAGTAGCAAATATTTAATCTTTGATGTATCTGGTCAGTAAAAAATTTTATAGTCGATTTTCACTCAAAAATTGTGGTTTTTCGACTTTTTCTCCAAATCTATTGACTTGACGCCAAAATTGCAAAGGACCTCTTTTGAAGAGAATTTAATTTCCTACAAGATAAGATGACAGCTAAGCTCGAAAAATAAATTGTCTTTGAAAAAGATTTGATTAAAGTTAAGAAAACACCGAATTAATCTATTTTATTGCAATTTTTATTTTTGTTTTTGACATTACAGCAGAAAAAAATTATAATATTCTTCATTTTATGTTTGAATATTAAAATATTAAAATTTTAAATCATCTTAGGAACATTCTAATCAATTTAGCTTATCTTGTAGGAAATTAAATTCTCTTCAAAAGAGGTCCTTTGCAATTTTGGCGTCAAGTCAATAGATTTGGAGAAAAAGTCGAAAAACCACAATTTTTGAGTGAAAATCGACTATAAAATTTTTTACTGACCAGATACATCAAAGATTAAATATTTGCTACTAGGGCTTTTGAAGAAGAAGGATCCCTCTACAATTTCTTTCTATGGTCAAAGAATTTTGATGAAATGTCTCCAAGCTATAAATATTTTAAGCAAAAAACATTATTTTTACGTGTTAATTAAATGAGAAAACTTTAAATTCATTTAGCGAGTACTTAAAATTGGAATTAAGAGCCGTCCTTTGGTGGGAATTTTTTATTTAATAGTTCGAACGATATTCCGTCAATGGAGTAAAGAAAAAAAAATAGTCGCAAAAAAAAAACCACCCTAATTTACATGCTATTGGTTTGAATATGTTTTATTATATTACCCAATTCAAGAAGTTCTCGATGATCGTATATTATTTTCTTGATGACTGGATGAGCTTAACTCTCTATTTTTCGTTTTTCGTGCTATAAACTTTCCGCCAAATAACCATGAACAATGAAAAGTGTGACAGTGGCGCGGCTTAACGTAGAAAATACTAGCACAACAACTCTCTTGGCCATGATTTATACCAAAGAGCAAATAGTAGCGCGTATTCCGGTGAATGGGAATTAAAAAAGGGATTAATTCAAGACAGGTTAAACTGAATAACAAAGGGTTAAAGTGAATTAAACAAACAAATGAAGGATATTGTTCAGTTGTTCAATAAGTAGAAGTTCAAGTTCAATAGAATAACTGAATAATATCCTTCATTTATTTAAGAAGTCCCATATTTTCGTATAAAAACTTATTCTAAAATAAGCTATAACTTTGAATGTATAGGCTTAACTATGTGAGTAAATATTACTATATGTAAGTAGTATAAAATAGACATCGGCAAAGACTAAGTAATAAGAATAGAGTTCACTATAATCTTTGAGTGAATTTTATTATATCAAATTTGACAAGTTTTAGGAAACATGTCATACATTCATTCAATTTAATAATTTATTCAATTCACTCCCTTTCTTTGCTGTCTTTGATTTTATGTTATTCATATATCAACAACATACAACACAGAAAGATTTGTGTATCTTAATGTTAGAACTTACTTCTATTATTAAACTTATGAAATTATATTTGTAGGTCAACTTATAAAAACTTCACGAAACAGCGAGGTTTTGTTATTGGACGGTTTCACGTACAATAGAAAATATAAGTCAAAGGAAAACTGCATAAGATGGTATTGTTGCCGATATCACAAAGGCTGTAAGGTTACGGTTACCACAAAGAATGATAATACATTACTGGAGTTTTTCGGAATACATAATCACAACCCTCCCAACATTGTCAATTGTGGGCAGATGGATTACTTGTTATATTAAAAATCTTTTTCTGTAAATGTCTTTTATATCCACCTGAAACATATGTTTTGAAGTAATCATTTAGATGATACACGGAACTTCAGCGCTCGATATAAGCTTGCTGTGAACGAGTATATATAGTATGCTTGAAATATATCATAGTTTGAAGCTCGGGGCTTTTATGATTTTAATGTGAAACACCTATAGCGGAGGGTCAGATCGATCGTTGGCGTGGCGACGCGTCGCCATGCTATATGATTTAGAAACTTTAATTTTTGTATAATGAATCGCGCAATCTCTCTTGCCACACTGAGCTCGCATACCTATACTGTATACTGCTGTTGACTACGTTACACATGTGTTTCACACCTGCCAGGTGTACCGTTACGGCTCAATTTTTTTTAAATAAAAACACATCTTTTACTTGAAAAAATTTTTTATATTTTATTTTTGATTATGTCATATTTATTTCTTGTTATCATGTTATGTATACGAGTGCTTGTTCAGTGGTCGAACTTGGACCATAGAGAAAACTTTTTCCAATTGTGTTATTGATAACACTAAGGATCCTCAATAGATACAAACAAAAAAAAAAGAAAGAAAATCGGCATAGACTGTTTCTATGCTGTAGGAGGGAAATGTTTTTAACCGTTTCCCCACTGTCTATTTATATAGTACTAGCCCGTCTAGTCTACAACTTTTGTCTAGAACTCAATCATATATCTCTCATCGTTAAGGCAGCGTTCATAAGAAACGTTTTCGTTCGACCGTTTTTTCTCCGACATATTATGTTAATCCGACTACCACAAAAAAAAATTCGGGGTAACATATAGCCTATAACACTCGCAAATAACGTTGCTTTCTATTGGTACAAGAATTTTCAAAATCAGTTTAGTAGATCCAGACATTATCCCTTACAACGTCACAAACTCACAAACTTTACCTCTTTATAATATTAGTATAGATAGATTATTTGTACAAAATAATTTCGATGTATCACATCTGACAGACGTCCCGCGACGGCTCACAATTTATTTTCACTACCTAGTTGTATTGGGTTTAAATTTAGTGTGGGTTAAAGGTTTCCCTACTCTTATTTGGTTAACCGAATGAACCAACTAATTTATTTGCCAAATATATTTATAATATGTTAATTCCAGCAGCGCAGTTCGTGACGACAGCGTTCAGTCAGCCGGCCGTGCAAATTGATCAGTACAGATATGTGAAGGATTATCAGAACGGTAGTAAAACTCGATGGCGTTGTGCTAAAAAGAAACTTAAATGTAAAGCTGCGATAGTTACCATCGAAAACGTAATTGTTAAGTATACCGGCGTTCACAACCACTGAAATATTTGATTAATCTATCTATATACATAAAAATCTAATGCCACATGTATGTAAGCGCATTATTTGGAACGGCTACACTTATTTGGATATGTTTTTATTGTAATCTTGTTTGGATTAAAAAAAATCATGTAAAAAGTGATACAAAAGACAGTAGAGAAACCTTCAAACATATTGACAGATTGGCGTCCACAATTATTTTGTTGCCATTTTTATTACATTACATTATCGTACTGATAACTGAAGACTAAAACGATTTGGTCTGATTTTCTTCGTTACATAAAACCACAATATTTTTTGTACTTTTTACATTTTACAAGACACAACGTCTATATCCTATTAGTTGGTTTTTGTAAATAATAATGATTATAATTACAATATTTAAATGCTTTGTTTATTATTTATTATTAATTTGTTTTTAGAAATCGTTTTTAAATATTCACATTACAAAATATAAAGTTGTATTTCAATTTTCTATTACAGATATTAAATATGAGTACGTAAAAAATAGGTTCGGTCAGTACTGTATCCAAGCGGGAAACTTCAGGTATATGATGGATTACACGAGAAATGGCAAGACTAGATGGCGCTGTGTGAAAAAGAACCTTTGTTGTAAGGCGTCATTATTTATGGTCAATGATGTTCTAGTAAAGTGGATGGAGACGCACAACCATGAATAAACAACATTACATAATACTGAAAGTGCATTACAGAACTATGTATCTAAAATGTGTAAAAAATATGTGATACGTATTATTCGCCAACTAACTTCGTTAATATTAGAACGATATTCAGCTGATCAGCTAACTTTTTATTACATACTGTATTGTGATACTGGAAATACGAGTATACTGGGTGTTAGGTCAAACGCCAGCAATATTTTTACAGGACAATCATTAGACGTTTCTGGTTCTAAATCAATAAAAAATAGGTGATTAATATTTGACCGAGATAGGTCAAAGCAAGTAAGAAAAGCAAAACTGATTTTCACTCAAAACAATAATAAAATATAAATCTATTCGTTCTTTACTTATACCCTGACGGAACGTATATGCCAGCTCTACGGCGTCGGGCAGTATTCAGACCTACATGATTTACTACATACTCTTCTTGTTTCGTCTGGCATCATGTTATGTGTTGGACAGCCATAGAAACTCATTTTTTCTGTTCTTAAAAAAATTGATAAAACGAATTTAAAATTTATAAAAAATTATAAAACGAATGTTTTGCATAATTAAGTTTCAGAGAGTAGTTTGTAAAAAAATATATGAGACAGGGATGTAATGATTAAAATTATTTATATCTTTTTTATATTGTGTTTAATTTGTAAAATTTGATGTCACATCTTATGTGAAATTGTGTTTGGATGTCCGTTCAATACTGCTTGTACGATTGAAAGTATTTAAATGAATGCTGTTATATAATTAATTAATATCGAAATAAAGGTAAAGGATATTCTTATTAATTATTATTGCTAACTTTTAATTTACTTATGTGAGCTTTGGGAATGACAGTGAATACTCTCTATATACATTTTAGAAAATAGATACTGAAATATTTTTAACATTAATAAAATCGTGAATAATAACATAATCTATTCCTAAAATAAAACTAAAAACATAGTGTAACTAACCAGTTGCAATTTTCTTGTGAATTTACTGGGCTTGTCGTTTCTTGTATTTGCTTTAATTACCGAAAGAGAACCGTTATCATATTTTTTTTTCATACTGACTATCCGCTGTTGGCCTGACGGGTCTTCACAGCTTTACCGAGCTTATCGGACGAGCGCTTAAGGCATTCAGCCGAAATGGCAACGAGGTCAAGGGTACCAAACGTGTCCGAACCTCGGCTTGGGTTATTGCCTTGAATGTGACTATTGCGAATCGAAGTAATAGCTAGTACTAATAGTTAATAGAACTAATAGTTAAGCTAACCATTCTAGTATACTTTTATGAGACCCAGATGCGTTCATACACGTACTTGTGTTTCGAATCTGACAATTCTGGTTAAAGCTAACTTGTCCAAAATAAATAAAGATAAAAAAAAGAAAAACCTTTCCATAACATGTGTCTCTATCACGTAGCGTGCACGTGTGTGGGATGCAGTGTGAGGTATGTGTTGAGCCAGTGAATGCAGTGTCACTGTATCACGCTTACAATGTGTTCGAGGGCTCCACTCCGGGTTTTCGAACCTCTGTTATCAGTATTTTATTTTCGAACTGACTACCCTATTGGCCTAGCAAGACCTTTACAGCTTCACCGGTCTACTAAAGCGAGCGCTTAAGACACTCACCCGATTTTATTTAGCAACCAGCTTAAGGGTGCACATCTCGTCTTGGGCTATTGCCTAGGTTACGCAACATCGTGAATCTAACTTAACCAAGCTAAGCTAAATATTCATATATATATGAATTAATGAGATACACATGTATACCAAGCATATACCTCAGTAAGTTTTATGTATATTTCGTATTGGGCAACTAAGTTAACTTAACTAACTCAGTTCGATAAGGGAAAAAAAACCCTTCCACTTTATGTGTAAGAATACGTGTGCACGTACGTATGTGGGGGTGATCTATGTAATGTTGTTGCAGTGATGAGCTCCGTGTCACTGTACTCGCGGCTCCATGATAATAGTATAGTAAATGTTGTTTTGTACCGATTGTAATAAAATGCTATTTTCAGTGACATTTGTACGCAACAAAAAGGGAAAAGTGTTGGCTGTTTCAGATAACTATACGTTCTATCGCGCCACCCAAGGCTTCCAGAGGGATATCTGGAGATGCACCAGATGGGGCCGTTGCAATTCTAGAATTATTATCAATAGAAATAATTGTATAGTTGACTCAAGTAAAGAGCACAACCATCCCCCGCCCAACTTAATGTCATTATACGATGGAATGTATTATAGTTATTTTTGATGCATTGTATATACATCATTTGTATCGTCGGTCTGATTTTCTAGTGTAAATCGGTCTTCTGTACCATTGAGGTAAAGAAACATATATATAATTGTGACCAAAGGAAAATTAAAATTAATTCAATTACATAATTCTTTTTTCTCGCAGCCTTCTAAGACTGTTGCGTTGGAAAGTTTTTTAAAATATTAACGAACCAATGAACAAAGAAATTTATCCTAAATGAGTCGCGTTAGTAGCATAAATAGTTACGTTTTTACTGACGACAATTAAAAGGACTCTGAATGGAACTACTCAGTCTTTATACTTATAGTGTTATTTCCGATCATTCTAATGATATTTATACATACATACATTTCGTGTATGCATATCACAAAGGAGCATACGTTTTTCAAATATGAAGGAGTGATGGTATTAAAGATTACAATATACTAATCTAATCATTCTAATCTAATCATTTATTAAGTAATTACATAACAAAATAAAATTATTACATGTCTTTGTTCACAGTAAGATGGCTGAAAAAGCCATCAGGGAAGGAGCTAGCCTTGATTAATCACTATACATTTTATCTCCACGGTCGGAATAAATCTACGGATAATTGGCGGTGTACCTTTGGATCAAAGTGTAAAGCAAATTTCAAAACGACCAAAGATCGACATATGATTCAATCGAACTTTATACATAATCATCATTCGTCACAAGAATACACTATTTTCAATGATGTATTTCTTAAATTATAGGTGGAACAGAATGCATTTCGAAAATAGTTGATAAATTGTAATTTCTTTAATGTACATTATGTATTTGAAATATTATTTAATTCTATGTAAATTATTCAATGATATTATAACTAAAAAGCTGTAGATACGTCATAAACGCTTCGACATTGTCTTGTTAAAACTAGCCTAACTGGCTTATTTTTGACGGTTGCCCCGTCAATCCACCCGTAGCTAAGCAATATATAACTATTTCTTTTTCACCACCGATATTGAGAATATGCCATCTTACTTCCACATTTTATCTAAGACAGTGTGGTGTTACAATATTACTTTACTTATGTGTTAGTTGTCGTGCCATTTGTTTTGTCAACACGTCATGAAGGTAACGTATCTACACCTTTTTACTTATGATATCATTGGGCCTATTCATGTCATTTAAACAAGAGTTAGCCCGTGACGTCAACGGTTACATTGATCTAAACCATATTTTTTTGAATAAACATTGTAATTAATAACGAATATCTAATAAGAACATTAAAATAAATCATTGATAGTATTATTCCTCTTATATCTATTCTTTAATACTGTGTATGTGTTGACGTCAGGGCGCAACCTAGTTAGATCTTAAATGTTAGTGTGGTTTGAGATAGTAACTCACTACACTTAGAGGAGGACCGGCTTTTAAATACGGTTTCCCAGATATACATACTCACAGCTTGCCAGGGCAAAAATTCTCTCTGGTTTAATCGTGATGTCTTTTCCACCAAAATCTCCGGAACACTGTGTTCGAACACGTTGGCAAAGAGCCGTCGTCGCTCGTTCGAAAGAAACATTGGTAAAATAGTTAATTAAATAATAAAAGTAATCAGGATTTGTATAAATCGTCTGTTGATTATGTGTACTTTGCTTGCCGTTACGAATATGTAACGGTAATATGTATGTAATAACTTCTCTACAGTAATTCGGAACTTTTGTTTGTATTCGTATACATTCGATGCGTAATTTGTTCGATAAAGATTTCTTTGAAAACAATGGCAGGGTTAAAATTGTATTTTCTTGAAGCAATACAACGCTAGTCTTTAAGTACCTACATTGTTTTTGTTTACGGACACCAACTGTGTTCTGTAAGATTACGTTACTAATATAAAAATAAAGACTGTTATAAAATAACATTACTTTATTTTAATTGTAATCTTTATTTAAAGTATTATATATGGCGGCGCAAATGCTCGTTGGACGGTTAAGAAGTATTTGTACTGACATAAATATTACACCTTACTCTGTAACACGAATCAAGCTTATGAAAGGAATCTCGAAATAGGAGCGGGGTTCGGTTAAGTCCGTGCCCTAGGCTTGGAACCTTTGAGTACGCTGCTAGCGCGATACATGAACAGTATCAACAACTAGTTTAGCAACATAGCACAGATCACCCCATGTACGTGCCCACACATAAAAGTAGGTACACATGTGGTGGAAAAGTTTTTTTTTCTCCCTTATTCGAACTGAGTTAAATTAGTTTAGCTCAGTCTCAGATATGAAACACATGTATGAGTTCGTGAGGTACACATGCTTGGTACACATGTATTTCACTAATTCCTATATGTATGACTTAGATAGTGGGTAACAGGCTAAGCCGAAGTGTGCCGTGCATCCTTGAACTGGTTACAAAATAAAATCGGTTGAGTGCCTTAAATGATCGCCTTAGTGGTCCGGTGAAGCTGTAAAGGCCTGTCAGACCAACAGCGTAGTCAGTTCGAATAAAAGGAGCGGGGATCATTCTCGCGCGGAGCGTCGGCCCCTCCACGTCTCTGATTATAAACGTGACTATTATTGCTGATTAAGGTACACGCTTTTATCATTAATACTAGATTGGTCTTGAGTGATTGATCGATTGAATGACAAGGAGGACGGCATCTATAATTGATGTCATACCTTTATAACTGCCGTCGCCAACGTCCGCCACTGACATATAAATGCTTATAAATAAGAGTTTATCGGAAAAGCTCTAAGTAACAAGCTGTTAATTCTTCATGTAGGATAAGCATATAACATATTCCTTCCTTCGGGACCAGATGGTTTAGTCCAAAAGTGTTCAATTGTAAATGACCAGCTAGTAGGCTGTTACTATTACTATTATAAAGACATCATAAATTGGAATACTATTGTGAACATGCCAAATTATTTACACAATCTTTCATGTTTTTAATATATTTTTAGTGTCATGGACATATAACGAAAGAGGAAAAGAAATACTGATAATTGATAACTTCTCCTTCTACTGTGATGGTGTTAACAAAACTACTCTAAGTTGGAGATGCAGGAAAGCTATATGCAGAGCGCGAGTAACAACGACTAGAGATAAGGAAATTAAACGGACCAATTTAAGACATAATCATCCGCCTACAGAGTCTGGTAAATATTTTAAAACAAATAATAAAAATAATAGGAATAATAGAGTAAAGAAATAATACTTTTACGAAGATTTCTTTGATAGTTGCTTATTTTAAAAGAATAGGAAAAAGTGAATTCTAATGAAAATATCTTTTTCTGCCTCTCGGGAATGTGAATTTCTTTTAACTATGTTTATCAGTATTCCCATTAATTTTTATTAATTAACAATATTTTTACAGGAATGTTACCCTTGACATCCTATGAGAGGCGTCGCAATTACATGATGTTCCTGAAAGTAAATTACCCAGAGAAATGGGAGAACGCAAAGAGGAGGTCCGCTGAACGAAGAAAAGATAAGTTGTATCTGACCATTCCAGAGCTTTCCGACACAGAATAAACGATTAAGCGAAAGATATTCCGAGAACTGAATGCAACAAAAATTATGCAAAAACAAATGAACAAAACATTGAACCAAAATTGCTTATTACACGTCAATTGGGATGGTCGATCACATTATATGCATGAACGACTCCAGGTTGCCTGTCTATTCTATTCACATCTGAAGCATGGAAAGCGCAAACCTGGAGGGCAATATATGTTACAGACATGTGATCTAGCGACATCATATCGCATGCAGCATATCTCCAGACAAGCAGGAAGAGCTCGCGCAACAGAAGTCAACTAGCGCAACTGTGTTCAGGTGGCAATAGAAACATTCGCAGATCATCGATTAACAGACCTAGATACAAAACGCCTTCTCATAAAGTACCGTCTTGTAAGCCTTCCTACGTTTATACTCTAAATTCTTCCGGACAGTTACACTGCGCACCCTGAAACCAAACATTTAAATTTAAATTTGGTTCCGCGAAGGTGACTGGGTTCGCCGTTGAAAAATTGGATCAAAATCAGTGAAGAATGTAGATACAAAGTATTATTTAAAAAGTAACTAGCTGTTCGCTTATGTTAGTACCTTGAAACTATTCAAATTCTATATAAATTATAGAAAACTAAAAAAAACTCAACTTGAGTTACAAAAAAAACATTTAATATCCCTAATATGAGTATATATTACAACTTTATCAGATTCGAATGCTTCCGGAACATTGTGTAATTTTTTAAGTTATCTTTCTAATTTCGTTGTTTATTCTATGTATACGTTTTTCCATTTGTGTTTCTAAGTGTAAGTTAGTATAAGTTATGGTAAGACACATATCCGTGTCGATTAAAGTTCATTAATAAAATTTCCATACACAGATTCAAGTCGAATATGGCCTGAAAGTGTTACAACCAGTGTTTTTTTTCTAAACTTCCCCATATACGTCCTTACATAAAGATGAATGAACTAAGTTGACACCACATTTATTTTACTAGTGGGCGCCCAGTGGTCGACATTCGACCATAGTTCATTGAATTTTTAAAGTTTGAACTTTATTAGGGTTATTTTATCAAAGGGTACTATAACCTCTACAATCAAAAGCTTTCATCATGCCTACTCAGTTATTTGCCTCTTTTTTTTTAAATTATATAAACATTAAAAAAAAGCCTGTGTTTGGGAAAAGGAGAGGGGAGGGGAGGTGGGCCTCCGGCGCTCTCACTGACCGAACGAAACGCAACAATGCCAGCACTGTTACTTCACGTCGGTTTTCTATGAGGGGGTGGTACTACCCCGGGCAAGCCGACCCATTCATGTTGAAACCAGTAATAGCTTCAGCGTGGCTCTACCACCTACAACCTTCGAGGGTGGTAGCTAAGCATGAAGACAAAAAAACCCTACCAACTAAACCATCAGTATTTCATCATCATCATAGTTGCTGTTTTGTATAATTTTATTTATATGTATAATGAAAAAGAAATATCTACTCAGTGAACTATTGTGTGATTTTTTTTTATATCATAGGGTGCAAACGAACTGGTGGGTCACCTGATGTTAAGTGATCACCACCATCCATAGATACTTGCAACACCAGGGGAGTCGCAAGTGCGTTGCCATCCTGTGTGTGGGCGGAGAAGGGGGAAAGGGGGAAGGGTAGGGGAGGTGGTCCTCCGGTGCTCTCACTGACCGAAGGAAATGCAACAATGCAATCACTATTACTTCACGTCGGTTTTCTGTGAGAGGGTACTACTCCGGACGAGCCGACCCATTCGTGTTGAAACCAGTAATAGATTCAGCGTGGCTATACCACCTACAGTAAATATGTATATGTTGGTCATGAAGAACAAAATTCTTATAGCGAATTCATAGTTCAGTCTGTTCATAATATTCCTATACCCGCATCATATAAATAGTATAACTTACATACACAGACACGGTCTGCGAGAACGTAAATGCTAGGGCTATTTAAATAAAGTATTTGGTAAAATATAGTCTCAAAATTTGCGTTACTCTCAGATAAGTATGTGTGGAAATAGATCAAATAAAAGTTTATAAAAAATACTTTCATTAACGACTCCACAGTATTTCATTAGTCATTGGGAATTACAATATTCTTAATAGATACAAATATTTCAGCACATACATTGTATATACCTGTGTAAAATTGATCTCAAAGTGTATTTGATTCTGGCAAATATCTATTGATACAATAATATATATTTACCATGTTTTACAAACTTTATTTCTGTTACAGTACAATGGGTTAGAAACACAAAGGGTAAAGAAATCGCTTTGGTAAATGGATATAATTTCACGTTGGACGATCGTGGAAAAACCACAGATAGTTGGCAGTGCAACAGGAACGGTTGCCATGCGCGATTCACTATGACCAAAGACAAGCAATTCATACGGGCCAATCTAGAGCATGTTCATACAGCTTCTAATTATATGATAGTCAACGGTATATATATAAGGATTTAAAGTTAATACAATATGAAGAAACTTAAGTGGGTGTCGCTTATTGATGAAGCTGTGATGGTGAAATTGACGTATTTAATAAGATATTTTGATATATATAGATGTAGATTACGACCAAGAGAAATATTTTTGTTAAAATATATATATTTTTTATATCATAGGAGGCAAACGAACAAGTGGGTCACCTGATTTTAAGTGATCACCACCGTCCATAGACACTTGCAACACCAGAAGAGTCACAAGTGCGTTGCCATCCTGTGTTTTAGGGAGGGGAGTGGAGAAGGGGCGAGGGAGAGGGAGGTGGATTATCCGGCGCTCTCACTGACCGAACGAAACGCAACAATGCAAGCAGTGTTACTTCACGTCGGTGTTTCTGTTGGTCGGGTGGTAGTACCTCGGGCGAGCCGACCCATTCATGCTGAAACCAGTAATAGCTTCAGTGTGACTCTACCACATCTTAAATTATTGAATATATTCTTTATCATTTTTATTTCATACAACCTACACAAAAATGGACAAAGTCATAAAATTTAGCCATATATTATTATCATGGTAAGGTATAATAAATTTCGATTTTGTTGGTATACAATGATAAATTGTGTTTTTGTATAGTTTTAAAAAACAAAAAGAAGAAATATAATCGAAATTGAAAATAGAATAGAGTTTATATTAAATCCTTTATGCTTCTAAACCTTACTTAGTACACATTTGTTACAGAAGAAACGCTTGTAGCAAGTAAGTAAAGTCTAAGTACATTTAGATACTTAGTAGCACACATACTAAAACTATACTAATTTACAAGGGCAAACTAACAAATTCTTCGTATATGATTTACATATATAGATACATAATTTATGTATAGGAAATTACGTTAAAAATAATTTAAAATGTTTATAATTCTTGTGTTGGGGTAAACTTCTGTAAAACGCCTTTTGCTTAAGTATTTACAGTACTGAATGTAAATCAGACCTTGTCATATGCAAATTCTTTATAAGTTTAATAATAGTATTACAGATAGGATTCCATGATTTTTGTAAATTTACAATAGAGATTGTTATTATTATCATTAATATCCTTATTAAAACATTCATAGCGTTTGGCGCTTCATGGAACAGCCGAAAACATTTTCATGAAATTGAATATGCCGAACCAATGGTATGGAAGCAGCCTAAAAAAAGCACGTTACCAGAATGGAAGGTACTTTGGAGAATTAAACTGAAATCATATTCTTACAGTTCTATGGGTGCTCAGTGATAGAGGCAATGAAGTTCCATTGATAAATGGTCAAACATATACTCTTGATAACCGCGGCAAAACTGTCGATGGTTGGAGATGCAAAATACCAAGATGCCATTCTCGTATCTCCGTGGCTAAGGATCGTGAATAGTAAGAGCTAATCTAGAGCATAATCATCCTTGAATAGGTTCGTATCCGTAATATATCCGTGAATAGGTTATACATATTATGTAGAACCTATGTGCTTTTATACATATGTTGGTTTTGAGGACCAGAACTTTAAATTTCATTCATTGTTCTTTAAATCTTTGATGACCAGCAGACAACTTGCACGACTATTGTAATATTATTTTTTAGAATATTTTTTAAGAGTTATATAGCTTGAGTTATATTAATTATTTCGGTGCAACTGGTGTCCCCAAATAAAGGTTTATTACGATATCAATTATCCTTTTTTGTTATTGTTGTGGCCAATAATATACATCGTACTTAATTGCGTTATTGTGTATACAGAAATGATTTCTTATACCATTTCTTTTCGCGTAACTGTAAATAAGCTATATAAGCGGTTTCTGTATGAACATATATTTGTTATTTTTAATATTTTTAAAACAATTAAACACATCTATTATATATTTAAAAACTTACAAGATTGCACGTGAATATAGTACTCGGTGGTATTTTTAAGAAACTGTAAGTAAACATGTAATATAACTATATAATAAGTTACACTACTTAAAAGTAATAACTATTCAATTCTAATCCTAACTAATATTTCAAATTCGAATGTGGGTTTATTTTTCATAATCAATAGTTTCACTTGAAACTTTATTGTACCGTAAATAATATAAACAGTGCCGTTCAATATTTTCTTTAATAAATAATACTTGCTATGTATTCAGTTATATCGCTCCAATACATGGTATAGACCTTAAGTAATACAATAATTAATAAAAAGTGTTTTTAAATGATTTCTTGAAGTTTTTTAAGAAATTTTATTAATCGGTTATACGCAGTTATAATTTTCAAAATTTATTTTCGAAATGTTCATACATTTAACTGTATCTTAAGAATCGAAGTAGCAGCTGCACTTACTGCACGCGCTACCTGGGGTTCCTTTTTCTATTGTGTTTTATCGTAGAAGGGCGAGTATAACAAATCCACTAAGTACTTCAAGGTCACATTTAATTACTATAACCTAAAATAAAAGTATTTTGTCAGTTTAAAGAGTTTTGCCATGTTATAAAGTCGTGCGTTCAGTGCAAACTTGTTTTTCGTGATTTTTGTTACATATTGGATGGAGTTAATTTTATTTAAAAGTTATAAAAATGCCCCGTAAAGAGTACTAAGAGTAGTTAGTTTTGGTGTATACGCTAAGAAATTCAAAACGCAGAAAGAGATTTTAAGTTTCACGTGATCCTTCGATTAAATATAGAATTTTAAATTCGATTGCCGTATTTAATGCGATAAATGATTATGTGAAATATAAATCTTGTGACGGAAAAATTAAATTGAAACTGCTTCTCCCCGTGGACTTAGACTTGGTTTTAAAATCGTTGTAGTATGTGATAAGTGTGAAAATCATGTTATAAACTCCAGTGAAGCATTCTTAAGAAATAAACAGACGATTTATATTTGTGATGATAATTCTGGGACTAGGATTAAAAGGAGCGGTTAAATTTTGTATCTTGGTGGACAAAGAGGAAGCAGAGTGTGGGAGTCTCCGACGCGAGAACGCAAGGGAGCACGCGAGAAGGAAGAATGGCTCCACGACAACACTAGCTGGAATCATGAGAAGCTACCTATACTGCAAAAGGTCACTCTTATGGCCATGGAGTAGATGATACCATGTAAGTTGAAGAACAAAAAATTAACTGCATGTAAACTAAATCTGAAACTTTAAACGCATTTTTTCAAAATTATAGTTTCAAATTCGGTGATCTTAATTTCTCAGAAATGGGTCAACCGATCGGTTTCATATTTTAACACAATCTACTTAGATATATTCCACAGGTTACTGAACGAAGCAACAAGATTTAAAAAAATACGGTTTTTTTTTTAACAATTTCCAGCGAAAATGTCAAACCAAAATGAGACATTTTTTCAGATACAAGCAATTTTATCAAGAATTTAAAAAAATATTATACCTTCGTTCAGTACCTGCTTTAATCTATCCTTCAAAAGAATCCCCCAAATTTTTTGATTTTAGATAATCCAAACCGTTGAAATGGAGATCATCACTAAGCGCCTTTCTTTGGAGGTCGTGGAGTGTTTTTGGAGGGACATGATTTACAACAACGGTGCACATCAATATTTTTACGTGATCGAGGTGTTATTGTATTCTTAAAAGTAAAAAAAAAAACCGTTTCTATAAAAAAATACGTCTTTTTTGAGGCTCGCAACTTCGTATAACGCCTATTAAGTCCTTCACGACTTCACGATATTAAATGATTGCATGTAATTTATCATTTTGTTCTTAATAGTCCATATAGAAACTGTTTTTTATGTATTTCCAATGTATCGGTGACTCGTGACCTTTTACAATTAAGGTTTCACATTCTGAATAAGCAACTCAATAGAAAATATATCTCTAACGTAAAATCGCAATAATTGGTAAATCTCAAACTTTTTAAATACTATAGTTACCAATGATATTATAACTAAAAAGCTGTAGAAACGTCATAAGCGTGCTTGGTTAGCTAGCAAACGTGATATCAGTGTTAATGGAAGGATGACCATGCCCGTCTATCCGCCCGTATCTAAGCAACATACAACTATTTCTTTTTCACCACCGAAATTTAGAATATACCATCTTACTTAAACATTTTATGTAAGATAGAGGCGTTACAATATTAATTTACGTATGTGTGCGTTATTGTGCTATTTGGTTTGTAACGTATGTACACCTTTTTACTTATAATATCATTGGTAGTAACATTATAGACCACAGAGTGTTGTGTTAATTATTAGTACATATATATATTTTTTTTACAGTGCGTTGGGTTCGCAGCCGGAAAGGCAACGATTTAGCATTGATCAATGATTTTGTATATCATTATAACGGCGCTAGCAAAAATATTGCAAACTGGAGATGCATCAAACCCTGTTGCAAAGCACGTTTCACAACGACGAAAGATAGACACGTGATACGAGTCTATTTGGAACACAATCATGTATCTAATCAGTACGTTGTAATTGAAGGAGTGTATGTGAGAGTTTAGTGGATTCAAATATGTAATCTGTGTGTATACAAGTTTATGTACATACGTAGAGTACGCACAATAATTGTATGGTGCAATTTATTTAGTATTATCAAATCGAATACACAACAGTGTGTTTGTCGATAAGTGGTTTAAAAATAATTAATATCAAGAAATAAATGGAAGGGTAGTTGTAACTTGTATTTATGTATCCTGAGTGAGACGTACACATTGGGTTTAAGAATGCCGAGAAATTATAATCGAGATTAATGTACGGGACTTGTGAGGCACAGAAATATTTAAAATGTCTTATTTGGTTATGATACTATTTGTTTGTGGTAATAAATAACATTTATGCAGGGTTCTATTAGTTTCATTTAAAGAGAAAATTCTTACACGAACTTAGTTGCATATCTTGTTTATACATACATACATATAAGTATAATACTGATACCCTCGGCGTCGTCAGCGTTGTTTATTATCACAGCAATATATTTTGTGTTTCGAGGAAAAAACATAAAACGATCGTTAGCATAAATATATTTACAAAGTTTGTTTGTAAACAGTGTTATCAGTTTACTTCCTCTCTCCGGAGCATGCGCAACACATCGCTTGCTCCATTTCTACACGACTTTAAAATACAAATCTATTTTGAAAATAGTATTTTCTTAAAACTTTAATAATCATTACATAGTATAAAACAAAGTCCCCTACCGCGTCTGTCTGTCTGTCTGTTCGCGATAAACTAAAAAACTACTGAACGGATCTTTATGCGGTTTTCACCAGTGGATAAAGTGATTCACGAGGAACGTTTTGGTATATAATTTGTCCAGGATTTTTTTATAATCCGGGCGGGACAACGTCTGCCGGGCCCGCTAGTCGAATATATATAGATATAGTAATATATATTTTTTTTAAGAAGGAGCAAGTGACTTAGAAATAAAACTAACAAAAAATAAACGAAATGTATGTAATAGTTTTCGCGTTATAATTTTTTGATATAGATAATATGCATGTGTTATAACTATAAACCTTCCGATATAAACTAGTACCACTAACTTTCGAATGAAGTTTCTAAATTGTAATTAAAATTTTGCTGTTTTTATTTAAAGATGAACTCGTCCTAAGTGCTATTTATTTCATTATGACAAAATAAAATAATCCTTTTAATCCTTTGTAAATCTTGTACCTATTCCATAGATAGTATTATATATTTTTGTTACAGTACAATGGGTTCGGAACACAAAGGGCAATTTAATAGCCTTGGTAAATGGATACAACTACACGCTGGATGGTCGTTGGAAAAGTACGGATACTTGGCAGTGCAACAGGTTGGGCTGCCATTCGCGATTCACTATGACAAAAGAGAAACAGGTCTTACGTGCTAATTTAAAACACACTCATCCGGCACCGCATTATATGGTAGTAGGCGGGGTTTATGTAAGAATATAATGTAAATAATAAAAAAAAATTAAATTACTTTTTTTACCGAGTATTTTGATGTTTATAAGGATCAATTTTCAATATTGTATTTTAATTAAAAGCAATCGATAGTGAAAATATTGATTACTTATTTATTTAACGTGCATATATGATATATATACTACCTGACCCAGCCACGCGTTGCTGTGGCTCAGTTCTTGTAAATGAAATCAAAATAAACTTTGGTGCCATCTGTAAGATATCTATAACAGTCTGTTATACAGTTATCTGCCAATAAATTGATTTAAAGCGCCATCTGAATGCCTGATGAATTTAAATTAATAACAATAATCAACATCGACAATCATTTAATTTTTAACTAAAAAATATTGAGGCAATTAAACGAAAATTAAATTATCCTATCTCTTAAGTTGGACCAAATCATATATAAATGCCAACTTTCATGAAGAACGGTTGAGTAGTTTAGGAGCTCATCGTGGACAAACATCATGACACTGGGTTTTTATATATGAGAAAAGAGATTATATGCTAAAATGATGAATGCTTTCATGATACAAGGTATAAATAAAGCTAATTTGAATATGCCCTGAAAAATTGTTTTATTTCATTGTAAAAACATGTTCTTTTAGCAATTTTGTAGTTGTAACTTTGAGATTTTATACATAGCGAAATATTTTGTGACAATATAATATTTACCTTCTTTTTTGTTTATTTGATTGATTGTCTATTCGGTATCTTTTCACCTAATTTCTCTCATATCATTATTGTAATCCGATTAATATGCTTAAAACTTCAGACGCAATACCTAAGTGCAAAGAATTCGGATAAATATTTCTTTAAAACGGAGGTAATAATGTAATATAATGTAAATTAAATCGAAAGCCCTAGGAGGATGCAATAGATAATATACTAAGAAGTGTAGTTATCGTGGAGAAAGCTGATATAGCAGATCTAGATCATTCGCAGGGTAAGAAGTGTGTTAGTAATTCAGGTGAACATTTTATATATAAATTGTATATTGCATGAACCCGACGTCAATTATTTTATACCTTAAAGTAATTTTAAAAACTGTAAACTGTAAAGTATATATATAATAAAACCGGTGTCGATCCGTAATGTCAAAACAACAGTTTTGTACTGAACGGATATGGTATATACGCTACTTATAACAGAAAAAAAAAAACAATTTTTAAAATGTTGTCTATTTGTATGTTCTTTCCGATAATCTTCGAAACAGCTAGGCTATTATTTATTTTTGGAATTTCACTAGTTTATTTATTCGAACTGACTACGTTATTGCCCTAGCGAGGCCTTCACAACTTCACCGGACTACGGAATTTCACTACCAGATAGCTGAAAGTATACGGAGTAATTTAGGCTAGTTTGTTTTAGACTAGCACTTTCCCTCGATTTCGCCAGTAGTAGACTCTCCAAAACGGTTAGACCGATGTTCACAGGACTTTCACTGGCAGATAGTTGACCTTGTAAGGAGCAACTTAGGCTATTTTATTTTAGACCAGTCGTTAATTTTGTTAAAGTCGTAAAGTGTTTGGATCTCTAAGAAACATTTAACATTTGCATCTGGTTTATTTTGTCAAGTTACAGTGGATACCTTTAAAACAATCACGATCATCAATACAACAGAAGAAAGTTGTAAACTCTAGATGAGTGAACTGAAATAATATTTTTACAGTTCTTTGGGTGCGCAGTGAAAGAGGTAATGTAGTTCCGCTGGTCAATGGTCAGACATATTCTCTTGGCAACCGTTGCAAATATACCAAGGGCTGGAAATGCAAAATCCCTGGGTGTCATTCTCGTATCACCATCGGTAAAGATCGTCAAATCATAAGAGTTAAGCTGGAGCATAATCATCCTGCACCGAATTATCGTCTTATTCATGGGACTTACTTTAAATTATAAGAAGTTATAGATTTCGGTGCCCTATCTATTGGCGTGGAGATTATTGTTGAGCCTACGGTAGTGAAAGTTATAAGATACCAAATGAACATAAATAGTAATGGATAAGAACTCCATTGTTAAACAAATTACATAATAATTAAGCTCTATCATTGAATAAAACTTTTCTATCTATTTATGTTCTGAATATGATTTCTGAATATGATTATTTTCTTATGTTTCAACGCAAGGGAGCGTAGATGTTCAAATTTATTTCTCCTATGGGACCGCATGTAATAAGTTATTTATGGAACGATAAACTAATAAAGACTTCGTATATTTATTTCAAGAAATAATAATAAACGCAAGCAAGACCATAGACACAGTTACTATTGAAATAATTATTGATAATGATGGACAATATAGTCTTGTATTGAATAGAATGGAAATATAATGAAATTTATAAATACATGACCGCATCAAATATAAAGTAACGTTCAGTGAAATCTTAAATACACATGAATTCTTCAAAGGTTACTTATTTACATGGGATGGATAATAGAAATGAATTACTTTGGTTTTAAACTTATTTTTGTATCAAATATTTTTTTCTGGTACTACGTTAAACATGAATAGTAGGTTTAGTTACATGCCTTTAAGTATTTTCTTGTTGTAACGATTAAGATATAAAATGTTAAATTGTTTGACACTTCGACGTTTTATTTTTAATTCAGCTACTACATAAAATAGATGTCGCGAATTGCCTCAGTACCTTTGAATTATATCTGGAATCCGCCTAATCACTTGAGAAATCACTTAATGTTGTCATAACAACTAGTACTAAATCATTGTATGGTTGCTGATTCGTTTAACATTCCATCTGTTGTTATCTTTGTATTTCCAACGTACTAGGAATTCATAATTATTCATAGACTATGAATTGCTAGCTAGCTAGCAATTCTAACTCTAAATAGGCAACCCTGCCGATGTAATATATCCTGTAATTATCACGTGTATTATCAAACTAATGCAAAAATTTATTCGCAAATGTTGGATCCTCTAAAAGTAAATTCGGTGTAATACATGTAAACGTTAGTAAATCACATACGATTAAAATTGTGTAATTCACAAACGTATATATGTATGGATAGCTTAACTTAGTTAGATCCTCGGTGTTAGACAACAGCCGAAACCGAGGTGTATCGTGCACCCTTGTGCTAGTTTATCAAATAAAATCGGTTGAGTACCTAAAGCGCCCGCCTTAATAGTCCGGTGAAGCTGTAAAGGCCTGTCAGGCCAATAATGTAGAAAAAAAAGTAAGTGCTAATTATTATAGTATAATTTAAAAGTCTATCTTCCAGTGTTTTGGCTACGTAATCAGAGGAAAAGACTTAGGCCCTAATCAACGATTTTGTATACTATAATGACGGTGGTAACAAAAACATAAAAGATGGAGATGCATCAAATTCCATTGTAGAGCACGTTTCTCAATCACGAATTATAGAAATTTAAAGCGGCACAATTTAAATCACAAGCATGCACCTAATCGTTACGTTGTTGTTACAGGAGTGTATATAAAACTTTGATATGTTCAAACGTTCCTATATTTGACTCCGATGTTGAGAAATTAATATATTTTTCTTTGTATTCTTAAGTTTTATAAATGTGATATATCTCAAATTTTGTTTGATGCTTAGATGATTTTTCCAGAACTGTGAATATCTTTTTGACAAACTTTACTGCATTAGAAAAATTCCAGTCGCCGGGGCCTAATCTTTAAAACAAGGTAAAGAGTAAAAAATAATTTAAATATAAATTTGGGAAAAACTTCAGGTGAATGGAATAGATACAAAAAGAGTCTAGGGAGTAGCAGTCCCATCATGGGGAAAACTCACACAACAATTAATTTTCAGTGCAGAAAGATTAAATATTACTAAGGTGGACTATTAAATTATGCATAAATTATAGATTGCATGCACCGTGAGTTATATTATTTTATATCTATTATTCCGATTCACAGTACTATCATGTAATGAAATAAGATGGCAACTGAACAACTGAACACCACTTGTTAATATATTCTTAAATAATAAATCTACTCAACAAATGGCGGTGTTGGAGGATATACTATTAACCTCGTCCGTGCTATTGACTATTTCGAGGGAGTTACTAATGACCTGAAACACCAGGTTGAAGTTATCGGCTGTTGTCAATATTTTTGATGATGTCCCTACAGTCTTATATATCACTCACTCACTCATTATTTATGTGGACATTTTTTATCCCAAAATGTTCACTTTTCCATACGCTTTCTCAAACATTTTCGGTTACACAAACCTTGTCTTGACAATTACATATACAAAAAAAAACAGTTAAATCGGTGCAGCCGTTCTGAAGTGACGCGGCTACACATATATTCGCCAATTGATTTTGGTTTGTATAGATTATGTCAAACCAGTGTGTAGTGGAAGCCCTTGAGATAAGATCACCGTCCCATCTTAATATGACGGAAGGAATCTAAGTATTATATATATATATATATATATATATATAGGTATTATTGAAGTGAAACTTCTTATGGTACGACAGGGAATAATATTCGCTACGCGTTAAACGTTAGACGTAAGGTAGTTATGTATTTGTAAGTATGTTATGTAGTAACCAGAAGTGGATTTATACAACAAAAAACATAAATCTCAACACAAAAACTCACATCAACAATTAAATAACTCATGTAACACAATAAATCATAAAAACTCAGGGAAATAGAAATGACAATGTAAATTGGAAAGAACTCATGCAATACAAAAGCCAATAGCTCGACAACCTTCCAGAGCGACGACCGAGCGAGAATGTTCTAATGCTTTCTTTTTCTCGAACTGACTACGCTATTGACCTAGCAAGGTCTTAACAGCTTCACCGGATTACTAAGGCGAGCGCTTAAGGCACTCAGCCGATTTTATTATGACAACTAGCTCAAGGGTGCACGGCAGTTCGATAAGGGAAAAAAAATAAAACCCTTCTACTTTCATGTGTAAGTGTGTGTGCGTGCACGTGTGTGGAGGTGATATGTGTAATGCTGTTGCAGTGATGTAAGATTTTGTGTCACTGTATCGCGCGAGCAGCCTACTCAAGGGCTCCACGCCGAGGGAACGTGCCTAGACTTGAGCCGCTGCCGAGGGGAGCATAGCCTGGTATGTCCTAATGCCTCTACCGACGCGCCTTTTATAGCATTCAGTCAATGCACAATCGGCCGATAACCTAAAAGATATAAGCAATGAAATTTCAATTCCTTTGCGTGTACACACTGATACATACAATGTTTTTTTTACAGTTCTTTGGGTACGCAGTGGAAGGGGTAACAAAGTTCCACTGATAAATGGCCAGCTTTTTACTTGTGACAAACGTAATAAGACTACCAACGCATGGAAATGTAGAATGCTAGGATGTCATTCCCGTATGACCACGACTAAGAACCATAAAATCATACGGATTAATCTGAAGCATAATCATCCTGCACCCAAATTCGTTCCTGCTATTTGTGTTAAATCATGATAAGATGTTCTATTCATTAGTAATGAATTAATTGTTGCTGTAACCAATGACTTGTGATATATAACACCAAGAAAGCATTTAAAAAGTTTTAAATAAAGACTGTCAAGTTAAGCAAGTACTCAGTAATAATACACTACCTTCCCCTGTAATTTTAAGTAATAAATATCTATAACATACTTAGTATATAAATAATTATTGATAACGTTTTGTACATGTCAAATGAAATACTTTTTAAAGAATTATTGATATCTTCTAAACAACTAAATAAATGTAATGTACTAAACACGGGACTGGTGACAACCTGCGCGTTAAGATAATGGAAATGCACTGGCGATCTTTTATTTAATACCGCTTACTTACACACTTGGAAAAACATCGCTCGCTTATAAAACTGAAGATAAAAATGTAATTCTTTGTCACACAAAAATGAGAGAATGTGCTGGAGTAGTATTTTTTTTACATTTTATGAATTTAATAATCTATATATGAACTGGGGAAGCTGTTAAGGCCTTGCTAGGCCAATAACGTAGTCAGTTCGAAAAACAAATTAAATAGTTAAGAAACTTCTGCTCTATTTATCAAACAGTTTTATTAACTTTTTTATTAGTAGCTATTGGCGACCTTTAATGTTATCAATAAGATTTATTACAATTAGTTTGTTTTGCGTCATATTCAAATGAAAAAAATAATGAATTATGTTAAAAAATCGACCACTGTAAGTAATAAATCTGATAATTGGTGAAAGCTGATTATTTTGTATTCCAGTGTTTCAATTAAGAATCTCAAAATTTGGTGTTATGTTATATAGGTACATATATATGTATATAGCTTAAAATTGTTTTCTTACAGTTTTTTGGTTGCGTAGCCAGAAAGGGAAAGAGTTGGCTCTGATCAATGATTTTGTTTATTGCTATGACGGCAGCAGCAAAAACGCCGAATGTTGGAGATGCATCAAGGCAAGTTGTAAAGCACGTTTCACAACGACAAAAGACAGAAAGTTGAAACGAGTTAATTTGAATCATTGCCATGCTCCTAATCAGTTATGTCATAATTGAAGGAGTTTATATAACAGTTTGAAGGACTCTTTAGAAACCAAATTTAGTTCCATAAGTTTTTATTGATTTAAATCTAAGTTTAGTTATTTTCTCTTATTTATTGGATGACCGTTTCTGAAAATAAGTAAACCAAGAACTAATTAATATACACTAGTTTTATTACGTATTTATGCTGTAGTGCATAAAAAGAGTTTTAGGTTTGGTTTGATTTTATTTTAGATTTCGAGAATTTATGTTTATCGTAATATACTATGGTTTAATTCATTTTAATATCAGTTACAAACTGTTTTTATCGAATGCACCATTGAAGTAAATATTCTAGTAAATATTTATAAATGATTTAAATGCAATAACGCTTATGCAAAAAAAATAGGCTATGTAAAATTTATGCGATGTCTTGTAGGTTTTGTTCATATCAGTTGAGATCGTCTGCGACGTTCTAGAAAGTTCTACGTTCCGAATTAAAGAAAATGAGTAACATAATTTCAAGTTTCCTTTGCAGTCGAATGGGTTCATAATCACAGAGGATTTGAAGTAGCTCTTATTGACGGTTTCGCGTTTTACCGTGAAGGAGGAAGCAAGTCGACTGAACACTGGAGATGCGCTAAGATGTTGACTTGCAGGGCGCGTTTCACCACTACAAAAGACAAACAAGTGATACGCACAAACCTGTGCCACTCCCACAAACCTCCTCAGTACACGGTTGTCAACGGGATATTTGTGAAAATTTGATTAATATTTTATCTGTATGTTAGTTTCATTGGTTATAGTTTACCTCTTTTTCCGTCCATTCTCTTTTATCGTTCGTAATTTTATGTTGTTCGAAATTTGAACAGTTCTGAGAACCATGCTTCATTATTTTCGGATTTGTATAATTCACACTATAATTAATTTAAAATTCAAAAGAGAACGCAGTTTAATTTTAATTGTTTTGAATTTTATTTCTGTCGGTAGTGCTTATGACTGCCTCGACTTTTTTTTAATACAGACTAGCGACCTGTAGTATAGCGGCCTGTGGACACCTAATATTTATATTTCGTGATGATATTGTGCAGTCTATCATATGTCTGATTAGTTAATACACTGTATAAAAATGTATATACGTACTGCTCCGACTTCCAGTAGATGTGAAAACCAGACTAATGATAATAATTTGAATTTATACATTATGAAATTTAAATTCATATCATAATTGATATATAAAAAAAGTTATACCATTGCTGTGCGTTTTTATTTCTGTCGACAATCCTTATGACCGCTTTAAGGTTTTTTTTAATACTTGCATATAATTATTTAAAATCTACATGTAATAGTGATACATTTGACGAAATTCATAATACAATAAAATACCACCCGACCCACAGAAAACCGACGTGAAGTAACAGTGCTTGCATTGTTCCGTTTCGATCGGTCAGTGAGAGCGCCGGAGGTCCCACCTCTCTTTCCCTTCCCGCTTACCTAACTCTCCCTCTCCCCCAAGAACTCTCCCTCTCCCCCAAGACAGGTTGGTAACGCACTTGCAACTCCCCTGCTGTTGCAAGTGTCTATGGACGGTGGTGATCACTTAACATCAGGTGACCCACATGTCCGTTTGCCTCCTATGATATAAAAAAAATTACGATAAATAAAGCAACATGAGATTTTTTTATACATTTTATATTTTATATACATTTTAGCGTTTGACCTCAATCTTAACTGACATTAAATGACGATGCAGTGTATGGTGTTAAACGCACTAAACGTAGAGAGGACTGGCTCTCAAGTACATTTGTCGGATCACACCAACAGGTGTTTGGCGACAGATTTTCAACATGAGGGTGGTAGCAAGCCAAGCGGACTTAGAAAAAGCCATACCACCATGCTAAGGTATTATCGCGATGTGTTCCTTCATCGAACGCTCCACCTCAGTTGGTAGGATTTGAACCTAAGTCCATGGACGCGGTGTTCGAACACGCTTTCAATTAACCCATCATCGCTTTAACCGCTGCTTTGTAGCAAAAATAAGAGTTTTGGTCGGCATGACAGCGGTTGGCCGTCATGACAGCGGCTTCGGCGGGCATGACAGCGGCTTCGGCCGGCATGACGGCGGCTTCGGCCGGCATGACAGCGGCGATCGGTGAAGGATGACGTGTCTCTCGGTGGTCGCCTTTATTTTTGAACTGTACCAGGCTTAGCATCAGGCATAGTGCATGCAGTTACTTTGCCGTGCTACAATAAAAAAAAAACGAATTTTATTCTATAATACAGGTTTCTCTTCCTTTAGATTTTCATCTAATATCGGTATTTATTGTTATTTAATTAGAAATCTATAAATAACCAAAGTTGTACCTAGTCTCTGAAAACTAGCTATATACTTTAATTGAACGGTAGTGATCGTAATCGATCACTTTCTGAATTCGCCGGTCATCTCTTTAGTACTTTGTAAACTAAGTGCAAAAATAACATGGCTGAGGTTTGAAATGGTTAATTCATCATTACCCTCTAGTTATGTTTTTGTCACCAAGCTTTAATACATATACATACATGTAAAGGCTGTACTTGAGAGCCAGTTCCCCACTAGGTTTCGCAAGGTACCACCTTAGAGCACTTCATCTTAAAGATCTCAAAGGTGAGTTTGTGTTCAAATATTAAAACCTGCAATCTATATCATTACATATTATAAAACAAAGTCTTTTGCCACGTCTGTGTCTGTTCGCGATAAACTCAAAAACTACTGAACGGATTTTCATGCGGTTTTCACCAGTAGATAGAGTGATTCACGGCATATAATTTGTCTAGGTCTTATTTATTATCAGGGCGCCGTCCACCGGGCCCGCTAGTATAAATATAAATAAGATGTTATCATTTATAAAATTTATTTTAGAAAGATTTCGTAATATGTATATAGGTGCAGAGGTAGCACTGTTCTGGCTTTGCTTAATTTTTGGTTATGACTGATTATAGGTATTTATTATCTATACCAATCTATCTTTTATATCTGAATTTGCCTTTTTGAAACTTATATTAATGCTTTACTTTAGCCAAATACATAATTACAGGGTCATGCCAACTGGCACTTTTAAAGCAAGCTATAAAAATTGGCACTCAAAGAGTCATTTACGTAGCCCGGTATGAGAGCGGCAACTGGCAATGGATGATTTGTCTTTAGGTGATCACAGTTGCGTTTGGATTGTACTGTGCTACCATCAGGCATAGTGCAGGCGCTTTACCTTGCTGCAATAAAAAATAGCGTGGGTTGTAAAGACACACGATAGAATTGAAACTTTTGTATTACAGTAAAAGAAAATACAACAAAAAGACAACGTCACGCGGTGTTCATAAGCGGTCACAAAGTATTGACTGCGCTCTACGTTGCTTAACTTTGGTGGTCGGACGAGAACAGGTGTTTTCAACACTCTACCTGACACAGTGTTTGCAACCACCACCTTTCGTCGAACAAAAAAATTGCAGATCAGAATTACAAAGTCCAAAGAAGTTTCATGTCAAAAATAAAGTCTCGCACTTGAAACCATTTCGATTTGAACAGATTTGAAAAGTACACGTTTTTTGAGTGCTGTTTGTTTGTTCATAATTATAATTAATTAGTTTGTTTTTTTTATTTATATTATTAATCAAAATCTTATTTCAGTCCAGTGGTTACGTAGTTCGAAGGGAAAGGAGTTAGCGCTTGTTGAAAATTTTATATATAACCTGGATCATTACACTCATACTACGATTAACTGGCGATGTTGCAGGCATCGGTGTAGAGCGAGATTTACAACTGATATGGAAAAACGTATAGTGCGTATGAACACTAACCACAACCATACGTTTTCGAAATATACTATATATAATGGAACGTACATAAGACTGTAATAATTTACCAATGTTAATGCTTAAAATTAAAATGTTTTGTGATTTATGATGATATATAGCCTCGATAAATGAGCTATTTAACACTGAAAAAAATTTCTAAATCGGACTAATAGTTCCTGAGATTAGCGCGTTCAACCAAACAAACAAACTCTCCAGCTTTATAATATAGATATAGATTTATGAATATTTTAATTAAAAAACTACATTATTGCAATCTTGTTTATCCATAAACGATATCTTTTTTTGAATTATTAATTTTTTTTTAATTATCATTTCAGTTTTGACTATGATTTTCTATGTTTCTATGATTTTCAGTCCAATGGGTACGTAATTCAAAGGGAAAGGAGCTAGCTATAATTGACGGTTTCGTATACCATCAGGACAATGGAAGCAGGTGGACGTTTAACTGGCGATGCTCGAAGTATCCATGCAAAGCGAGATTTACAACTGATAAGGAAAAACACATTATACGAATCAATCACAAGCACGACCATCTTTTTCCAGACTATACTATTGTTAACGGAATTTATATAAAAATTTAATAAACCATTATTCAAATTTGTTTTATTCATCTTACAATGCAATAAAAATGATATTTATAATAAGTAATATTTAAATAAATGTTGGAATATTTTTTTAAATCCGCAAATATAGATTGATCCTAATATAATTGTTATACTTTTAAGATAAAGACATATTTAGTTAAATTGTTACGGTCTTGGGCGCCCCCGGTGACGGAGACCCTTCGACCGGATGTGGTGGTGAGGATTGTGGGGGAACTATTCCCCGACCCTCCGCTGCTACCAGCTCCTCCCATGCCTCCGTCTCGGGCGGCAGTCGAGGAGACTTTCGATGGTCCTCCCCCGCCAATAACGGAGGAGGAGATGGGCAGGCCTGTTGAGCATCTTCTCAACCGGCGGAGAGCACCCGGCCCTAATGGGGTCCCGGGTCGGGTGCTCGGCCTGGTGTTGGGTCATCTAGGGGGATGGCTTCGGGAGCTGTTCGACAAATGTCTATCTGTCGGGCAGTTCCCGAAGCCTTGGAAGCTCGAGCGGCTCTGCCTATTGGTGAAGGAGGGCCGCCCTCCGGACTGCGCGTCTGTATACCGACCCCTCGTCCTGCTGGACGACGCCGGAAAGGTCTTGGAGCGGATTGTCTCCTCCCGGGTCGTCCAGCACCTGGAGGGAGTGGGGCCTAATCTAGCGGACGCGCAGTTCGGCTTCCGGACAGGGCGTTCTACGATAGACGCCCTGTGCCTCCTGAAGTCGCTGTCCACAGAGGTGACCTCCCAGGGGGAGAGGGTTTTGGCGGTGTCCCTTGACATCGCCAACGCCTTCAACAGCCTGCCGCATGGAGTTATACGGGAAGCACTCCGGTACTTCGGAGTGCTCCCGGATCTGCGGCGGCTGTTGGAGGCGTACCTCGAAGATAGAGAGATCGCCTACGTGGACTCATTACACAGGTTCAGCGGACGAGGGGAGGCAGCTGGTGTGTACCCAGTCTGCCTCTCTATAGGTAGAAGCCCGGCGGTCACCTTCCGCCGGGCGAGCGGACCGTTGGGGCGACTCTACAAGGTTGAGTAGCATTGTACGATCCCTTGCCGCCCCAACAATTACGGTCTATTGGTACACCGTGGGGCTTTAGTCCGTGCGAGCCGGACATAACCCACCCTCTCCCCTGGGAGGGTGGCGTATCCATAAGGGATTTCCCCACGTTAAAAAAAAAGAAAGATGTATCTATTCTGGTATTCCCCTTGTATTCTGGTCTAGAGGCCTCTGGTAGTCTTTGACGTTCATAAGTGCCTTATTAGGGCTTAAACTGAATAAAGTATTTTTGATTTTGATTAAATTTTAGATATATTTTAAAGTGAGATAAAACAAAGAGAACACGTTTCTACTATAATTTTTTTGTATAATGTTTATTGACATTTTAAAAATACAAAAAAAAATGGAAAACGTCGTAGAGCTATAGGTGGGTTAAGTGAGGGCTACAAAAAGAAGGTTCTGTCCTGCTTGACATGTTTTAACTTGAGATATCATGTCGAGCCGCTCGAAAAAAGTAGTTTTGAGATAAACGCGTTTAAATTTTTAGAGTCATCTTCGGCAGATATTGACACAATAAATAGTATTTAATACTCACATTGGATTAATTGGCGATTCCTGTAAATTGAACGTTCTTTGATTTCGTGATTATTTTGTGGAGTTCTATTATAAAATCCTTACATTTTATTAGTCTCATATAAGTCAGTCTATTGTTTGATTCGCCTCGTTCGACTAGTTGAGATGCCGCGTCAAAAAACCACGAAAATAATTTGAATATTGGAAACTTTTGTTGAGGACATATTCTTAACCTTAAAGATATGTAAAAAAATCGATTTCTTCAAATGTTTAAACCAGAATGCCTTCTTTAGTAGAAAGAGATTTTGTTTTACTTTTATTAAGCAATCTTAATTATTAACTGTGTACTACGTATGCTGGATATACTGTCACCATAAAGAAAAGGGGCGCATTTAACTAAACACAAGCTGGAGAAAAATAAAAAAAATTATAACCCTCATCTTTAGCAAAGGTCTAATAATCCGTTTCTAGATTCAGTGTCATTCTAGAAACGAAGGTTATTCGCACACTATAGAATCTATAGTCCGCGTCAAACTTTTCGACCGCTCTGAAGTAGATGCGCGGAACACAAATTTAGGTATCAGAGGGACGCGAAAGGGTGAAGGGGGAGCTTGCCCGCGCGCGTACCTCGTCGGTATTGCACTCACGTTGACACGTGTGTCACTGTCATTACTAGTTGCAGTACAGTCGCATTCAGAATAGTTTTGTTGTTGTTAATTACATGTTATTGCTGTTTTCGTTCTTTTCTTTTTCTTACACCACTACAAATACATATTTATTATGAATATGTTTCATTTACAATAACGCTATTGCAGAGACAAGCATAATACTTACACGTTATATATGTTATAAGATATACCCTATAGATATAAACAAATACTTTGTAAAGTGAATCATTCGAAACTCACCCACCAGGTAGTGATCAGATGTTATCTGGAACTAATTATAATTGACAAATACTTATGACGAGAATTATTATTATTCAACATTTCTCTATTACTTTACTGTTCAGTTACTTTTTTGTTTTATATCTTGTATGTTTGTGTATGTCCGTTTAATTCAAATAAACAGGTTAACGTAAATTAGCTGTCAAAGCGTTTATAACACTACATAATCGGAATCATTTCACTAACAAAATCTTCGGAAAATATCAATGGGATGCTTATACTGTCACATTCCTATTACTTAATATAATAGGTAAATTTACGAAAACCACAATAAAAAAAACCGTATATACTATAATACTACTAATATTAAATAAATAAATCGCACTATAATAAAATTACGCGCGTATAATATGAAGACAATTGAATGAATGAATGAATGATGCCAAATGAATGAATGATGAATGCGGTCAAAAAAGTTCACGCTGACTATATTAAATGCACTCTTATCTCTACTGACATCGAATGTATAAAACTCAATATCGCCAAAAACTGTCGACGTGCTTTCCTTCTTTGGGCGGCCGTATTACGGCGGTGTACAAAAATTAAAAAAATATTATATACTAAGCACGTTCATAAAAAGCACTAGTTAATAAAACGATATCCCAAACAATAATTTCGGAATATTTAAACAAAATAGTCCAGTATTTTGATACAAACTAATTTGCATAGTGGTAGGTAGCGTTTCAGACTGGTAAAGATTGTAATACCCTCTTTTGATTCCTAGATATACTCCGCTTAACATTGAAACGCGGTATGCCTATGATTACCAATATGGCGGATGTTAAACTTAGTGTAGAGCATAATGTAAGTTACATCTGACTTCCTCTACCATCCTATTCATAATTGTTGTAATAATTATCCTTCAGTTCTGATTTATGCTTATAATTTTCAGTTCTATGGGTGCGCAGTCAGAAAGGCAATGAATTAGCTATCATTGACGATTTCGTGTTCTCCTACGATAGTGACAGTCGGTCGACTGTGAACTGGCGTTGCTGCAAGTACCAGTGCAAAGCGAGATTCTCGTCTGATAAAGGATCTCCAAAACGTGTTATACGCATAAACAATGTGCATAACCATCCGTCACCTAGATATACCATTATCGAAGGAACTTACCATAGACTTTGAATTAATTGTTAAAAGATATTAATTTTATTTCGTTTTTGGGCAGGTGAAATAGTATTTTGTTCTAAGTAATAATAACTTTTGAATTAATAATAAGGAAATATACACTCTTTATAATTAGAAATTTAAAATTATGTATATTCTGGTTTTCAGTTTATTTGAATGTTTATTTTTTAAAGTAATTTATGGTATCTTATCAATTTTATAATGGAACGTGATATTTTATTTGGAATGTATAATCTTATAAATTAAGATTTTGTAATTTAGATATGAACGAATCGGTAAGTTTAATGGTTAGTATAGTATATATATATATATATACAGCATTACTGGTTAAATAGTTGCAATACTCTCATAAATTACTCATTACTTCTCGTTCTAAATCATTTCAAAAAATAGGCGCTTAATATTTGACCTCACTATCTCGAGAAACCCAAAACTGATATACACTCAACATCAGGTGATTTACGCAAAAACGAACTGGTGTAATAAATGAATAACGCCTTATCGCGTACTCCGGGCCGCGTCCCGCACCACGACCCGCTCCCCGCTACCCGTTGTTCGACCGTGTGGCGTTCCCACGATAAGCAGTTACGTAATGATTAACCTTGAAAAGCGCCCCTCGAATTTTGTTCCTTGAAGCTAGGTGTATTTTTTTTACGTTTAAAAGTATCGTTCCCACAATTTTAAAGGTTTTAGAATAAACTTTAAGGTCTTCCTTGTTGTTTATTAGCATTTGTTTTAATTGCTTAATTTAATTTAATTTAAATGTGACCATTAACTAACCCACGATTGAAGCGTGTTAAATTTTAAGCAGTCACCTGGTATATAGGTAGTCATCCCCAAAAATATTGATAGAATTGTGAAAATGTATAACTGTAGAACATGCTAGTAAATGGTTTTTTGGTATGAATATGTTTGGGAAAATATATATATAAGTAATATAATCTGTGTAGTAGTGAGTTTGTAATGATATTTCGTTAACGTTTCACTGAATTTCTTTAAAAAAAATTAACAATTCGTGAAATTATATTACTGTAACTATTCCTATCAATCTTCATACATTACAACAAAGCGCGGTACAATTATGGAACGCAATGTCCTGTTATAAAACACTATGTCAGCGTTTTCATCCTTTATTTTTATCAGAACATGACATTACGACTACGACTGCATTGTCTCTGACGGAAAGCACAGTGTAATCCGAAATAACGGCGATCACCGAAATATATACAATCCGTAGCCAGTTTTTATTATTTTGGTGATCTACAAAACTCTTGGGAATTGGGTATAGACTAGGCGAACTGGAAACGTGTCAAATGAAGAGTCTCTGCGAATGGTGTATAGTGTATAGTATAGCATAGTGGTAGAAGTAGATAACTCAGGTACATATGATATATACAGGTTTAGATACCGTTCTACGATGTATCGCGTCAGATTTTCATAGTTGTTTTCATTTATTTGAACAAGTTTACATTTTAGAATGATTTTATATCGTATCTTTATATATATTTTATATTTATCTTTATTTTTTTCATTTATAATATATGTTTTTTCATTTAAATAATATTATAGACTGTCCATAATTACTATACATGCTTATCTTTAACACCAATATTCGTTGTCGCTGTAAAATACTATTTCATATTCCTAATTCGATTGCTTACATGTGTTGCTCATATAATACTACCATATATTGTCAACAACTAGTCTTACAACTTTAAGTTAATTTCAACACGTAGTTTATAAGTACAAGTTACCACTCTAATATTCTAAGTAGGTATATTCTTATATGTATGGTTGTAGTTTATTAAAAATAGATGTGCATGCATATAAACTTAGATAATATAGAAGATAGCAACTTTTAGTAGTAACTGTAAAAAATTAAACATATTATCTGTAATGAATGTCTTGTAATATGTATAATAAATTAAATTAAATTCCTGTGTATGTGTTCATCAGTCAATAAAAAAAATCTCTTTTGTTATCTGTAATATGGACGGTTAAAAGTTTGTATAGGTACTTATTTATATGGATTATTTTCTACTAAAATATATGGAAATTGAAATACCGTCATCAGGCACCTTTGGGTGTGTTCCGGTAAATTTTGGAATGTTGTAACTTCTGAACGTCTGATTTGAACCGTAAGGACTGAGCATATTCTTAATTCTTATAGGAAGTAAAACTCTCTACAAAAAGTGTCTATTGTAATATTTGGTATATATAATCGTTAATAAAATGGGTATTTTCCCTTTTTAACAAGAATGAAGTAGACATTTTAACCGGGTAGTTTTCTTGATATTCTGAAATAATATTTCGACTCAAGCGACTCAAACGGATAAAAATATTATAACGGGTTATCGATGATGATGCACAGGCCTTACAATATTTGTAACCGCTCCAGTCTCTTCAAATTTCTTCACAATTTTGCCAATTGCTTGCGTAGTTGGACGATTATGTAAACCATAATCTCCTCTTAAAGCACGATATGTGGCTGTGGCAGAATCACCATTTTTGTAGTATGTTTTGATAATTTTTATGCGTTGTGTGATAGTTAAGCGATCCATTTTCGTCAATGTCAGACTTTCAACTGAAAAGAAAAAAATCGGTTTAACAACTTAGTTTGACAGATGTCGAATTCCAGTCCTATACTTTTGAAACCACGAAATGGATAACCCTTACTAACCCCTCTCCATTCTTAGATATTCACCGCCTAACACTGAAATGCGGTATGTCTACGCTTACCAATATGGCGGATATTAAACTTAAAGTGCTGAATTATGAACGCTACATTTTCTTATTTGTAAATTAAACGTTAGTTGGCGGCACTGTGTTGATACTTTTTACATTGTCTGTGCCCTTCTTGTCTATTCATGTTCTCTCTGTGTGTTTCTAATAAATTATAGTTGTTTATAAAACAATCTTTTAATTAGTTATACCGAAGTGATCAAACATCCTATATAAAGTATAATATAAGTTACAACTCGCATGCTCTAACACTCTATTCATTATTGTTAGTAATATTTATCCTTCAGTTCTGATTGATGGTTATGATTTTCAGTCCAATGGGTGTGCAGTAAGAACGGCAATGAATTAGCTATCATTGATGGTTTCTTGTTCTACTACAATGGTGACAGTCGGATGACTGTGAACTGGCGTTGCGCCAAGAGAAAGTGCAAAGCGAAATTCGCGTGTGACAAAGGAACTCCAAGACGTGTTATACGCATCTGCAGAGTTCATAACCATCCGGCTCCTAAATATAAAATTATCAAGGGAACTTACCATAGACTTGGTTAAAGGGTATTAATTTTACTTGCCCGATACGAACTACATATACGAGTTATTGAGGTATACATGCTTGGTACACATATATATTTCACTAACTCATATATGTATGAATATGTAGCTTAGCTTGGGTTAGTTCAGTTAGATTTGCGTTTTTGCGTAACCTAGGCCACAGACCAAACCGAAGTGTGCCGTGCAACCTTGAGCTAGTTGTTAAAATAAAATCGGCTGAGAGCCTTAAACGCTTGCTTTACTAGTCCGGTGAAGATATTAAGACCTTGCTAGTCTAATAGCGTAGTCAGTTCGAAAAACAAAAATATACTCATATATATTAATTTTATTTCGTTTTTTGGCAGTCGAAATAATATTTTGTTCTAAATCGTTGGTAATGACTTTTGAATTAATAATTAGGAAGAATACACATTTTATAATTAAAAATTTAAAAATATAATTATTTTCATTTTCAGTTTGTTAGACTATTCAACTTTTTGAGTAATTTATCGTATCCTATCAATTTTGAAATGGACCGTGATAATTTATTTGGAATGTATAATCTTATATGTCAGGATTTTGAAATTTTAATATTAACCAATCGTCAAATTTAATGACTACTATATAGATTACAGTTAGAATGTCTATCATTCGCAAACATATTGATAGAAATAAGTAAAATGTATAACTCTAGAATATTGTAGTAAATGGTTTTTTGTTCTGTATATGTCTGGGAAAATATATATAAATAACATAATCTGTGTAGTAGTGAGCTTTTAATGATATTTCGTTAATGTTTCACTGAATTTCATGAAAAATAGTAATAATTCCTGTAATTATAATACTGTAACTGTTAGTATTAATCTCCCTATATCACAACAACTGTACTGTACGATTTCGAAACGAAATATTACGTTATTAGACACTATGTCAGTGTTTTCATCCATTGTTTTTATCGGAGCACGACGTAGTGACTGCACTGTATGTTACGATAAGCACGGTGTAATCCAAAATAACGGCGATCACCGAAATATATACAATTCGGGTACAGATAATATATACCGGTTTAGATACCGTTCTACAATATATTGCGTCAAACTTTTATAATTGTTTATACTCGTATTTATTTGAACAAGTCTACAATTTGATTGATTTAATTTTTATCTTTATTTTTTTTTAATCTATTATTTATTTACCAAATATAAAATAGTTTATAATTTTATAGAATGTCCATAATGTTTAACTTTAACACCAATATTCGTTGTCGCGATAAAATACTGTTTGATATTCATTTTTATAAAAATAACTTTTCTTTTAATAATACGATTGCTAACATGTGGTGCTCGTATAATACCATCATACATTGCCAATACCTAGTCTTACAACTTAGTCTAATTTAATTTCGACGCGTAGTCTATAAGTATAGGTTATCACTCTAATAGACTAAGGTAGTATACTCGAATATGACTGTATATTATTAAGCATTCATATAAATTTAGATAATATAGCGGACATAAAATAAAACTTGTAATACTAACTGTAAAAAATCGAATTTATTATCGGTAATGTGTCGCTTATCTTCTATATAGATATAATAAGAATGTCTGTACTTGTTCGATTTTTATGAAAAAAATTGTTTTAGGTATCTAGGAATAAGTAATAAAATACATTTCAATCATTTTTAGAAATGTCTGTCTGTTTGTATGAACACGCATCAGTGCTAAAGTATTGGGTTCACAATAAAACCTCACCAAGAAAATCGTAAAGCACATCTTCTTCACGTCTTCGAGTAACTTAGTCTTTGTTTCATTAAAATCGGTCCACTCTATCAAAAGTTATTGCAATTTGAATGGCGGCTCGGGTTAGGAACGGCGAAAAGTGGATAAGTAAATCATCTGAATGTATTATTCAGATGATTATATTATTCACTATTTTTTTACATAAGATTCCACGCGGACGAAGTCCCGGGCACAGGTAGTAAATGAATGAAAATAAATTTGCGTTTTATTTTTTAGATACAGACGGTTAAATGTTTGTGTACTTATTTATGTGGATTCTTTTTTGCTAAAATGTATGACAAAAAGAAATTCCGTCGTTAAGAACCTTTGGATATGTTCCGATGACTGTATTTGAGAGGCTATAATTACTATAGTTACTATAATAAATCTACGTCATTATTTAATAACAAGTGATGTGGGGAAACGATAAACTTACAAATTATCATAAGTTTCATATCAATTAGTAAATAATCTATTGACATATCTCAGTGTATTTTGCATCTCTATTAAAGGACATTAGTTAATATCTTCTATATATAAATAGACGTAAATTAAAAAGTTCATTATCTTTGTCTTCTCTGATTATCAACCAATTTTTTTTTATATTTGTTTAGCAAACGAGCTTCAAAGTTAGTTCTTAAAAATAAGAAAAATGTTAAAAAACAGTTCGTTTGTTTCCTTACCACTTACAACTTTTTATAAGTATCTATAGTTCATGACTATTAGTAATAGAAAAATAATGAAGTATCGTCGAATTTTGCCCACTTTTAAGACTCTATACGTAAATGATACTATACTCTATTCCGAATAAATTGATCCTAATATAAATTATTATACTTCTAAGTTAAAGATATATTTTGTTAAATTGTCTTGTTTTTACTAATGACAAATGTATTTCAAGGGGTATTCTGGTCTAGAGGCCTAAAATATTGTAGAAATATTTTAAATGAAGATAAAAAAGAGAACACGTTTTTTGATCCATTTTTATATAATGTTTATTGACATTTGAAGAATATAATAAAAGGTAAAAAAAAATCGTAGTTATATGCTAGTTAAATGAGGGCTACTAAAACAAGGTTGCATCCTGCTTAACATGGTTTTAACTTGAGATGTCATGTCGAGGAATTTGAAAAAAGTAGTTTTGAGAAAAACGCGTTTTTTATATAATAGAAGGCGAAGGAACAGGTAGGTTACCTGATGTGAAGTGATTACCACCGTCCATAGACACTTGCAACGCCAGGGGAGCTGCAAATGCGTTGCCAGCCTGTGTTTTGGGAGCGGGGAGAGGGGAGAGGGAGGTGAGGATAGGGGAGGTGGTCCTCCGGCGCTGTCACTGACCGCGAACGAAACGCAACTATCCAAGCACTGTTACTTCACGTGGGTGTTACTGTGGGTCGGGTGGTACTACCCCGGGTAAGTAGACTCATTCATGCTGAAACCAGTAATCGCTTCAGAGTGGCTCTACCACCTATAGAATGTTATGTATATATTTGAGGGTGTATATGTATGAAAGTCTGAGAGAAGGTTTCGGCAGCTTATTGACTCATATGATAGTATGTAATACTTTCATTGGATTAATCGGCGATTCCTGATCCATAAAGGGAGCTAGCTCTCTTTGATTTCATATTTTGTGAAGTTCTATTATAAAGTCTATAAGTTCTATTAGTCTTATATATATAAGTTCGTCTATTGTTTAATTCGTTCCGTTCGACCAATTAAGATGTCGCGTCACAAAAACCACGAAAATAATTTGAATGTTGAAAAATTTGAGGACATATCCTTAAGGGTTTAAAGATAGGCAAATAATCGAATTTAAAAAATTTCTAGATCAGAATACCCCCTTAAGTAAAACGAGATTTTGTGTAAGTTTTATTGAGTAGTCCTAATTAATAACTATGTACCACGTATACTGGATATACTGCCACCGTAAAGAAATGGGGCGCATTTAACTAAACTCAAGCCGGAGTAAAATGCAAATTTATAACAAATTTGTAGCTCACAGATTTAACTAAGTCCTAATAATTCGTATTTGGATTGAATGTAATTCTAGAATCGAAAGTTATTCGCACACAATGGAATATGTTAGATGTACTATTTTCTCTACTGACATCGTGAATATATAAAACCCAACATTGCCAAAAACGGTAGACACGCTTTCCTTCTTTGGGGGGGCAGTACAGGTGTCCAAAGATTTAAAAAAAATTATACACTAAGAACGTTATACATAATTTATAAACAGCTAAACAAAAGTCACTAGTTAATAAAACTTTATTATATCAAAGAGAATGCATTTTTCAAATTCTAGTTTCTTAGTCTAGTACGACGAAGTCATAACATAGAAATATGAGGCTTAATAGTATAAAATCAATATTTAAAGTAGTAATATCAATTTAAAACATCGTATACTACTTTTTTGTATATAGATGTCATTAAAAATACCCTCAGTGTCTGAGAAAAACATTAAAGATAATAAATATTAAGAGTATAATTTGCCAATGAGTCAGATAAATTCGCCAAACAAAGAAAAACATCAAAATTTCTGTAAGTAATAACTTTTGATGGAGTACATTTTTTTCTTAAATATATAGGGGGCAAACGAACACGCAGGTCACTTGATGGTAAGTGATCATCGCCGTCCATGGATACAAGCAACACCAGGGGAGTCGCAAGTGCGTTGCCGGCCTGTGTTTGGGAGAAGAGGGGAGCTGGAGAGGAAGAGGGAAGGGGAGGGGGGCCTCCGGCGCTCTCACTAACCGAACGAAACGCAAAAATGCAAGCACTGTTATTTCACGTCGGTTTTCTGTGAGAGGGTGGTACTACCCCGGGCGAGCCAACCCTTTCTTGCTGAAACCAGTAATGGCTTCAGCGTGGCTCTAACACCTACCAAAAATATACCTAAATATATATAAAAGTATACCAAATGTTACAATATACCTTTTTTGTAGAGCATTTGACTTCCTATAAGTATATGCCCTTACGGGTCGGATGATACGTTCAGAAGTTACAAAGTTCCAAAAGTTGAAATAAAACTCCTTGCTAATCAAACGGGAAGTTTCCCATTCTAACAAGAATGAAGTAGACATTTTAACAGCGTAGATTTCTCGATATCCTAAAATAATATGTTCAGGGTAGTTAAAAAAAGTAAAAAATACAACCTAATTTGCTCATACTGTGAGTGACTCAGATGGATAAAGATATTATACTAATCCCTTTTGATTCTTAGATATTCACCACCTAACACTGCAATGCGGTACGCCTAAGCTTGCCGATATGGCGGATATTAAGCCTAGTGTAAAGTATAATATATGTTACTACTGACATACTCTACCATCATTATTGTTATTAATATTCTGTTCAGTTCTGATTAACGCTTATGATTTTCAGTCAAATGGGTGCTCAGTAAGAACGGCAATGAATTAGCTCTCATTGATAACTTCGTGTTTTACTACAATGGTGACAGTCGAATGACTATGAACTGGCGTTGCTCCAAGAAGCAGTGCAAAGCGAAATTCTCGACTGACAAAGGATCCCCGAAACGTGTTATACGCATCAATAAAATGCATAACCATCCCGCACCTAGGTATACCATTTTCGATGGAACTTACCATAGAGTTAATTGAAAGACTTTATTTTTATTTCTTTTTGTGCAGTCGAAAGAATATTTTGTTCTAAATCGTTAGTAATGACTTTCGAATTCATAATTAGGAAATATACACACTTTATAATTAGAAATTTCAAATTATGAATTTTCTTATTTTCAGTTTGTTTGAATATCTCATTTTTAAATAGTGTATCAATATTGAAATGGACCGTGATATTTTATTTGCATTGATAATCTTATATATCCGGATTTTGAAATTTAAATATTAACCGATCAAGTGAAGTTTAATGATTATTATATACATAAAAATTAGAATGTTTGTCATTAACAAAAAAAAAATATGATAGAAATGTGAAAATGTATAACTCTAGAATATGTTAGTTAGTACATGGTTCTTTGATCTGTATATGTTTGGGAAAAATATATATAAATAAAATAATCTGTGTAGTAGTGAGTTTGTAGTGATATTTCGTTAATGTTTCACTGAATTTCATAAAAAAATAGTTACAATTCGTGTAATTATAATACTGTAACTATTCGTATTAATCTTCATATATCACAACAAGGCTCTGTACGATTTCGAAACAAAATATTCTGCTATTAGACACTATGTCAGTGTTTTCATCCTTTGTTTTTATCAGAGCATGACATAGTGACTTCACTGTATGTAACGGTAAGCACAGTGTAATCCAAAATAACGGAAATATATACAATCCGTAGCCAGTTTTTATTATCTTAGCGATCTGCAAAACTCTTGCCAACTGGATATAGATTAGCCGAACTGGAAACGTGTCAAATGAAGCGAGAGTCTACGAATGGTATATAGTGTAAAGTATTGCATAGTGGTAGAAAGTGGACTCTGGCGCAAAAAATGCTGCCCACTCTGGTTCCATGACCCATTATAGACTATATACAGAATTTCTAAGTTCTCTAGCCAAAACTAAATTATTAGAAGCATGGCAAAAGGATTGGAATCTCCAGAAAATATAAAGGCAAATCTCATGGTTCTTTTCAAAAATAAAGATCCTTAAAAATGTTTTTTTTTAATTTCCGTATATCAGTAAGGCCGTTACTTCCATCATCTGTCTTCTTCGCTTAGGTCATACTTGTACACCAGTTTAGCTAAATTAAGCATTAGGAATAATTCTCTCTGCGAATGCGGCCTAGACGACGTTTCTCCAGATCATTTCTTTAATTGTTCGAGAAACAGATTTTCCCTTTATGATCTCCTCCCACCTTATATTCCTCGTCCTACTAACCTTACGTGTCTCTTAGCTTTAATGAATAATAACCCTTTAATTTTATATGTTTTGCCATTATTTTATAAAATTAATAAAATCAAACTTTAATCTGTTTAAGCTTAAGCCAGTCTATTTTATTTCAAACATAAAAGATTTTTAATATCGATATGGTCACTATAAGATGTTCTTAGGTTAGCTAATTACGTAATAACTTAAGACAGAAGGTCCCTTAAGTAGGGACTTAATAAAGTAACCGACTTGGTATTATTTGGATCTCACTACTTTTTACGGTAGAAGGACCGAGTTGCGAGACTTGGGTTTTTTTACAAGTTTTGTTTTTGATGGCCTCAGATTGTCTATTTCTTAATCGATATATATCTAAGTTTGCCTATATGCATTTTTGTGGGAAACATACAATAACTCGGTCTGAACAAAAAACAAATATCTTCTTTTATCGAATTACATTTTTAAATCGGTCTCCTTCGTTTATGCCACAGAGAGCGCATAGTCTGTATCTACATGACATTGCTGAATTGTGTATTGCTTACACACGGCTCCATAAATTAAAGAAGAAGATGAAGTAGGTAATTGGGATACAGATATACAGTCAAACTTTCATAATTGTTTTCATTTATTTGAAGAAGTCTACATTTTAGACTGATCTTTTGTCTTTTATCTGATTTATCTTTTATTTATTTATCGAAATTAAAATAGTTAATAATATTATAGACTATCCATAATTACTATGCATGCATAACTTTAACGTCAATATTCGTTGTCGCTGTAAAATACTGTTTGATTCCTTTTTATAAAAATAACATTTCTTTTAATAATGCCATTACTAACATGTGGCGTTCGTATAATACTACCATACATTTTCAACAACTAGTCATACAACTTAGTCTGAATTAATTTCGACGCGTAGTCTATAAGTACTGGGTATCATTCTAATACACTAATTTAGTATACCCGTATAACATTGTATTTTATCAAGCATGGATGTGCATGCATAAATTTAGATAATATAGCGGACATAAAATATAGCTTGTAATAGTAACTGTAAAAATTCGAATTTATTATCTGTAATGTGTCACTTATAAATGAATAAAAATAAATTTGCCTTTAATTTATTTGTGATATAGACGGTTAAAAGTTTGTATCTTTATTTATGACAGTTATTTTCTGTTAAAATGTATGGCAAGTTGAAATTACGTCATGAGGCACCTTTGGGTGGGTTCCGGTAACATTTGAGAGGCAGTTACTATATTAAATCTATATAATCATTTAACATGAAGTGATATGGGCAAACGCTAAAGCTATAAATTATTATAGTGCACCTCATCTTCTATCATTTGTTACATAGAAGGTTGAAGTGTGTATCCTTATTTATATAGGTTATTATGTGCTAAAAGGTATGGCAAAGTTATCAGGCACCTTTGGGTGGGTTCCGGTAAATGCATTTGAGAGGCAGTTAATATACTATTTTTTTTGAAGTGGAGAAATCCTACATAGGATACGCCTCCCACTGCCGGGGGACAGTGAGAGAGTTATGCCAGACTCCTACTGGCTAAAACTCCACTGCCGCCTAGCGCATGTATGTGGACCAGGGTATGGGGTGACGGAAGCAAACTCCGACACCCTGATCATGCGCTCAGATCGCCCGTTGATGGTAGTACGGGGATCATCTTGTCGTGGAGAGACAGGGCTCAGGCGCAGGACGCCCCCGTATCCATCGCCAGGAGGTTGTTTCTTAGGGAGGCATTTCTTAGTACCTGCCTCATCATAATTATGGTCGAATTTTGCCCACTTTTAGGACAACTAGTACGTATAATCCTGTGTTCCATGACCACGTACAACTCACAGATTTAATACTTTAGGTCGCAATACATCAATTAATAACTCAATGAATTATTTACAGTCCAGTGGGTGCATAATCAAAAAGGTAAACAGTTAGCTCTCATCGACGGATTTGCGTTCTACAACAACGGGTGGAGCAACTCGACGGACTACTGGCGATGCTGCCGGAGTCCTTGCAAAGCCAGATTTACAACTACAAAGGATAAAGTTGTGAAACGCCTCAGTCTCACGCATTCCCATCTGCCTCCCAATTATACCTTTGTCAAAGGGTTTTACGTAAAACTTTGAAGAGACGGAATATTTGTTTTAAAAATTACTTAGTTTCATTAATCGAATCCCGTAAATTTGATTTTATTTCTGATATTTCACGAAAAGGTTAAAAGGGGCTTTCTTCTATATATTGTGATATATTTTATTTTTGTTTAGTATCTATGGTAATGAGTAAAAGAATGGTTCAGATTTACAATTGGACCCGGTAGGTGGCGCTGTGGTTGACTTTTAGGATTTTTTTTATTATCAAAGCAGGACAAAGTCCGCCGGGCCCTCTAGTGTTTATAGAAAATAAATCATTTCTATTAATACTGAATTGTGATATTAACTTCTTTAATAGTAAATATGCAATAGTATCTAAATTTACATTTAGAAATGATATAAATAATTTCACTAGAATAAAATAAATTAAAGAACTAATTTTTTCTATCTAATTTTTATATCTTAATTCTATCCTAACTTAAAAATCAGTGAGTTATTGAAAAAATATGGGCTAAGGAAACTTAATTATTATTCACGTTGTAATTGCGATAGGGCATTTTCTAAGACCGGGAGTCTAACTACAACCAATACCTTCAGGTTGAAAATCTTTCGCCAAGCACATATGGGCATGTCCCAGCAGCTGCACTAGAGACCCGGTCATTCTAGGGTTAACATGTACCATCTTGGATCACGTCGTCATTTCACATCAAGTGAGATAAAAAAAAAACTATTTAAATTAGCATGGTTACTAATATCTACATTTATAATTTTTAGCACAACGGGTTCGTAATCAGAAAGGTAAAGTTGGCTATCATCGACGATTATGTATATTCCTACGAAGGATCAAGTCATACGACAATTAACTGGCGTTGTCCCAAGAATAATCGTAAAGCGAGATTTACAACATATAAAGCAGAACCGGAGCTTATCTTACGTCTAAATCGTGTTCACAACCATCCGATTGCTAACTGCACTATTATAAACGGAGTTTATATAAAACATTGATTGGATTTATAACACTTTAAACTGATTTCTTGTAAAGTGATTTAAGAAATTTTTATTTATAGCTTCGAGAAACAATAATAAAACATATGGTAACATCTTTTTGTTGGTTTTATTTGATCATATTATTCCAATATTCGTCAGAGTAGATACTGTCCTAACGAATTTATTTATTGTCGATGTTGATACTATTTTGTCTAAAATTCGTCTAAAATAAGTCTTTGTGTCAAGTGAGAACGATATTTTAGAATTCTATTTGTTATGGAAATCATTACCCACCTGTCTACTATGTGGAAATAAGGAATATAGATACGAAATCTTTTTTAATGCGAATAAATGTCAAATCATACATCTCTAAATAGATAGAATCTCTATACTATAAATACGAAGGTGAGTTTGGTAGTTTGTTACGATCATCATTAAATTTTGCGTACACATTGTCAGGAGTACAGAAAAGGTTAAAGAGTACCTCTCATCCAAAAAAATGTACCTACTGCTCCTGATCCAACTGAGGCTGGGGGCAATAACTAGTATAAAATAAAATTGAAGTGTTTGTCTCGGCTTATCTCTGTGATGGCTGAAGTGATTCTGGTGACTTTTTGTGGCAGATAGATGCTTTTTCAGAGCATTATTTGAGCTATGATATTTAACAGAGGCAACTTAAAATTGTTAAAAGGGTATCGAGGGTAAGTAGTAAAACTAAATTACTATTAAAAAAAATAACGATATACCACAGTTAATCCAGATAAAGTTCATACTTCCCATGGTGCAATAAAACAATATTTATGAGAACTAGTCGACGAGACCAGCATGTATTTGTTTTCTAAAGGTTGTTAGAACGTGTTTAACTGAAACTTTTCGTTTTACAGTGCAATGGGTGCGCAACAGATTCGGAAAAGAGTTGGCTATAATACACGGGTACACATTTTATTGCCACGCGCATACTAAGTCGACACGTAAATGGCAATGCACAAACACCGGCAAGTGTAGGGCGAGGTTTACACTGTCATACTGCGGTATAATAATACGCGCAAATACGGAACACAACCACAAACCACCGCAATATATCGTCAAAAACGGTATCTATTTTAAATTGTAAATAAATGCGAAGCGTAACACGTGCCTACGTTGATGTGAAAATTCAATTCTTACACTTTTAAACAATATTTTAAACTAAGAGCACACTTTTTTAACGGTGTCATGAAATCTTTATGTTACTCACATTACTTTATCCTTATAAAAGTAGTAGTAATATTTATGTAGTACTAGCGGCCCCGGCAGACGTTGTCCCGCCCTGATTATAAAATAATACTTGACAAATTATATACTAAAAACTTCTCCGTGAATCTTTATCGACTGGCAAAACCAGCATGAAAATCCGTTCAGTAGTTTATCGCGAACAGACAGACAGACAGACGCGGTAGTGGACTTTGTTTTATACTATGTAATCATAAGAGAAAATCATAACTCCTTGACCAAGTGATAATTCCCAAATCTAAACTTTATGCAGTCTATAATTATTCACTATTAATCAATACAATATGGTGCATTGTAATCTTTTTAATTTATATTCCGTTTTTAATTTCCTACCATTGACATAAAAAACCCAAGACGCACAGTCTCGAATAAAATTAGCGCTCAAAACCGTCTCGCAAAAACTCCGCAATATACGTACGTGGTTATAGTTATGCGATAAACTTATGATTTTGCAAATTCAACCTTACATGAATGATTTAAAGTTGTTTTTACAAGGGCGCAAGCGACGTGAGACTATTTGAAATGACTGCACTCATTTTTGTGTGCCGTCAGTGAGACGTTAATTGTGCATGTTGGGTTTTTGTATATCGATGTTTTCTACAGAATAATTGATATAGGTGTATCTAATCTTTGGATGTTGATGTCTAAGTACATAAGTATCTAAGCTAAGTAACTTATGTTAAAGTATTTTTGATGATCTTAATAAAATATAATGAGTAAGCAATTTCGATATTTCATTTTTTTTATGGTATTATGTTCGTAATGATTTGTATTTATGCAATATATTATGTATTAGCTGTGCCCGCCACTTCGTCCACGTGGAACCTGATGTACGAAACAGTGACTAATAAAGTCATCTGAATGTATTAAGTCTAATTCCTATCTACTTTTCTCTCGTACTTAAATAACTCTTCAAATAACTATTCATGGTACAGACGATATAACACGTCCATTCGGTTACAAAACACTTAGTAACTAAAGCGCTGCTTGGTTCTTAATGATATCTGCACTATTGAAAATATGGGCAGCCAGTCGCTGCAATTTGCCAAGTATATAATGACATCATTGTTCTAATCGATGTACGATGTGTAACTAATAGCTACTTTATTCATTTCAATTGCTTAAAATTTACAGTTACCTGGGTTCAAAATAAATCGGGTAAAAACCTTGCCATCATCCACGGATACACGTTCTACAAGCAGTTCAACGGGAAAAAGACACAGATCTGGCAGTGCACTAATTTCGGGAAATGCAAAGCTCGCGTTATCATGACCCACGAGGGTTCTATTTTGAAATACAACACAGAGCATAACCATAGTCCACCAAAGTATACTCTCTATAACGGTGTTTATTATAAAGTATAAAATAAGTTTTGCATTGAACTAAGCTATTATTTTAATTGAAGTAAGTGATGCATTTGTAATTTATTTTATTTGATTAATTTATGTCATTAGTCTGATGCTTTACGATCAATTTTACATTTATAAACGCACTATCTGACTTCTTGTTAATTACTCTACTACTCTAACTACTGTCCTTAAAAATAAACCCCCAAAACAATAATTGTGTACTACCGTTAAGTAATAAAACTTCCACAGTTTCGATATTTAAAGTGTATGAATAGAAATATGTAATGGCTTACGAGGTTTTTCTATTTTATTTCTCACATAAGCTACAATCTACGATAGTTTAGATCTACGGTAACAATGATACAATCATATCCTATACTGTGTTTTATATTAAACAAGACGAGTAAATCCACGCATGTTTCTATGATCTTACTTCAAGATTGTTCAAGATTTCTTAAGATTCAAAAAAGTAAACTGCTATGATATGATCATGTGAAGAGAAACACATCACACTACGTAAAGGGAATTTCGTGGTACAACTGTCCCTTCCTGATCAAAGACCCAGAGGCAGGCCTAAAACAAATTGGAAGGGTGTAATGCTGAAGGATATGAAGGAGTGCAAAGTTTCCAAATACGATGTCAAAGACAGAGCGGAGTGGAGAAAAAAGTATTGCAGACTGACCCACCACCATGTGAGACAAATAGCCAGGAAGAAAGAAAAACAAAGCTTTTCTGTTCTTGATAACATAGTTTGTGCAAATAATTCTTTTACTACTTTATATTGTTACAGTTAAATGGGTGCAAAAAATGGATGGAAAAAACCTAGCATTGATCGGAGGGTACGCTTTCTACAAGAATGGCTGTAGCAAGACCACTGAAACATGGTTATGTACAAGCGCAAGCAGGATTACCAAATGCAAAGCTCGGTTCACTTTGACGAATGATCAACGAATCGTTCGCTGTCATTTAACCCACACACACAAACCTTCGAGTTATATTATCCGTAACGGAATTTATTTTAAAATTTGAGAGTTATTTTTGTAGATCAATAACTCAAACCGTATGTAACTCCCTACGTATTTATACATGACTTGGGCATCGTATGAGAAGGGAGCTGTTGATGTTCACTTTGTCCACATTGATTCGTAGTCCGGTGAAGCTGTTAAGACCTTGCTAGGTCAATAACGTAGTTAGTTCGAAAAAAAAAATCCACATTGATTCATCTTAATATTTACTGCTTATTAGTTATTTTACTTGGTATTTTAAAACTGATACTGAAACTAGAAAATATAATATTTATAAATTAGAAAAAAAAGTAAACCCAATTTCGTGCAGATACGGGATTTGTTATTACTCATATAATCCATTATCTCTATTGAGTCTACAATTTGTCGTCCTGCTGCTATCGGTGTCTTAGCTACATTACATATAACATGTTAGGTTGCGGTCATATGTAAAGCTATAAATGACGTGTATCTGGATTAAAAACCAATATTAAAGATAAAAGACTTAAGTAACGGAGACTAAAGAAACGTTGCGTTTCATACTAAAATTGAATGAGATGGATTAATTATGAGCCCGCAGAATGTAAATATTTTGTAATTTTTACTTCGTCGTTGAACAGAAGGTTGAAATATTTGTCTGTTGTAATAAAGAAAACCCCTTACATAATTATATTTATGAGGAATGTTGTCACTTTGTGCACGCATTTTGTAAAATAAGATAATATGACGAATTTCCGTAATCATTGTTTTATGTACGATTCTCGTTTAAAAAGCTAACCCTTACTAATGCTTATTGGTATAAGTTTTAACCGATATATAAATAGTCGAGAATAAAACAATTCAATATCTCTTTTACTTTTTTTGTTAATTGAATTTTAGTGTTATCAGTAATTTTTTTCATTATAAGTGTAAGTTCGTTATACTTCACGTTCCTTAGGTATGCCATGCACAATACCTATACAGCACTCGATACCGATAAAATACACTAATAACACGAAGAGATAAAATTATATTCCTTATTGTGATTGAATTCTAAGCGCTGGACAACTACTAGCTATAATTTTAGAAAACTTTAAATTATTACCAGATTTTCTACCTGAAGGTAATTATAAAAATATGTTTATATATATTATAATTAGGTTCACAATAATAGTTTATATGTATGTAAATATATATGGGTATCCATAAATTAGTTTTATTTTAATGACCAAACTGTTAATTATTAAATGTAATATCCAAGTCAATAGTCTCTTAGAGCTTAGTCGGGTGGAGCTGTGGCATCACGCATCAGGGCAATAGCGTTAGTCAGTTCGAAAAAAAATCTTTTGGAACCATTTTATGGGGATAAAGAAAGGCGAAGACACAACCTAATAAACATTGCTTTACTCCTAAGATAGTACATTAATATGGCATATTTCTATAGTGCAGTGGGTGCGTAAATTGGATGGAAAAGAGCTCGCTTTGATCCAAGGGTACACTTTCTACATGAACACTTGTAGAAAGCATACACAGTCGTGGACATGCACCGGCGCCAGTAAATCGAGCAAGTGCAGAGCCAGGTTCATCATGACACAGGACCAAGTGATCACCCGCTACTGCTTGATCCATACGCACAAGCCTTCGAATTATATTATCCGCGATGGAATATATATCAAACTTTGATTGTTGTCATTACCATTTGGTTGCGCCGCTTTATATATATTTGAAATTCCCGCATTATTGTGATCAGATCACGCCACTTTGAAGCCCGACCAATTACCCTTTCCTATGGCACATGCTTATATAAGGTAGCGCGACGAACGCGCCGCCAGTAGACCGTTCCGTCGTCTATACGCACGAGGACGTCTTTAGTGAGTTCTGCGATCCGCTTGTCCTGCGTGACAATGCGCCCCGCTGCCGCCGCCGCGCCCCGGCCGGCGACGGCCTCGAGATCCACCAAAAAAGGCCCTTATTAGGGCCAAACAGAATGCCTTTCGACAATCACAGCTTTGCCTACGGACCAGACTACCGCAAACACGAAGACCACCGCAACCCACACCGGACACCGCACCTCCATGCCCGCCTCTCGTTCCCAGCCCTCTGGGGCGCGACAGAGGTCGCCCGGGGGGGGTCCCCATCGGCAGGTACACGAGAGTGATATATTCACTCTCGCCGAGCTAATTTCAGCTCGGACGTTGTCGGTGGGGATGACCCGCTGGATGGCGCTGTACTTGCGCCTCAAGGAGGCGGAGGACGAGAGGAAGAAGCCTTCTGCCGAAGACGCCGCGGCGCTTGAACGTGCCGCAAGAGGGACCCTGAAGCCGCCGAAAATCCCGGACAGCCAAGTCGGGCCGATAGGTAGAGCGCTGCGCCGCAAGCGCAGCGACACCGTACCCGGCCCCACCGAGAATCAGCCACAGACATCACCAGAAGCCCAATCTCCGGACCCGAAAAGGACGAAGACGCAAGATACAGAAGAAGTCTCAAAGTCGCGCGGTAAATCAGCGGTGCAGGCGGTCGCACCCATGTCAGCGCCCGCTACGTCGCGAGGGGCTGCCCGCGAGCAGCCCCCCCCCGTACCGAGTACGGAACCCGCGAGAGCTATACCGCGCGAGCTCAAGACCACTGATTGCGCAGTGGCGCCATCCGCGAATGTGCAGTCATACGCCGCGATCACAGCGCCGCCGCTGGAAAAATCCGGCCAATCAGCGAGCCCCGTGAAGCTAAGACCATCTCAAGGTTTAGCCGATAATATAACAAGACCGCAACAAGGTATAGCCGCCAAACAACACCTCCCGCCGATCGTTGTGGAAAGCCTCCCCGAATGGGTTGAGCATTTACAACGGCTGGAAGGGATGCTGGGTCGCAACCCCAACGTACGAGCCTATGGAAACGGACTCCGGTTCATCCCGAGCGACGTCGAAGAATACCAGTTAATATGCGATTACCTCAAGATTCAAGAAGGGGTGAGTTGGTTTACATACTCACCCCAACCGAGACAAGCCCTCAAGGTCGCTATCCGCGGCCTCCTGAGAGAGACGGACCCATTAAAAATAATTGAGGACCTATAAGCAAGAGGCTTCGAGGCCGAATACGCCCGACAGATAAACGGGCGGAGTGGCAGAAACGGGTGCATATACTACGCCGCCCTAAAAAGAACGCCCGGGCTCACGCCCGCCATTTATACAGTGGAGACACTGCTGAGACTGCCAGTTAAGGTAGAAGCCTGGAGAGGAGAACGCTGGCTGGCACAATGCTTCAGGTGCCAGCAATTTCGGCACTCGTCACAGCAGTGCCATAGGGAAATTGCTTGCGTACGGTGCGGGGGACCGCACTACGCAAGACAATGTGACCGCCCTATAGAAGAACCGGCGACCTGCGCGAACTGCGGGGGCGCCCACACCGCCAATAACAAGAAGAGTTGCCCCGTTTTTAAACGAGAGTTAAGAAATCGTCGGGCCGGCACCGTGGCCCGGACCGGCACCGAGCGAAGAAGAGAGCCCAAGCCGGCCCCAAAGATGGTGGAGGAGACGGCGCCGGCGAGCCTCATGGCCCCCGCCAACAACCCCCCACCCCCCAAGGGAACCAGGAAGACCAGAGAAAGGAGAGAACCTAGTGAAGAAAAGTGCGAGATCACTATAGAAACCCTGATCAAAGAGTTATCCTCTAATTTGGATGCCATTGAGAGAGAACAGAACGCCAAACTACGGACAGCCTCCCTGGAAGAAGCCAAGATAATCGAGGCAGAAACCAGGGAACGAATAAAGCACGCAAAAACGGACTTTAAAAGGAAAGCCACAAAACACACTAAAGTCAGATTCGCATACCCCGAATGAGGTCGAGAAAGCACCAGATAACGAGACGGACAGATACGGGGCAGTGTCATTCAAGATGACACTCACCCCCAAACAATAGACACCCTTACGCAGGGGGAGAGTGACGCCACCGCCAGAGGGGCAACCCTGACGCGGTCCCCCCGCGCGCCCCTACGGGGCGCGCGAGACGACACCCGCCGCCGCGCCGCCAGTACATTACTGTTGTGTTGTCCGCGCCGCATCATAGTGTTGTTGTGTCCGCGCCGCGCCGCATGCTAACATTTTGAGTTTTCGCATGGTCGAGTGAGAAATAAACGCATCGCTACATACGTGCCGACATACATTATAAACAATAAGTGTTGTGTGGGAGAAGACCCAGTGGAGAGAAACGAGAATCACCTAGCCGGCTAGCCACGTGGAAACTGCAGCGCCGCGAGGTATGTGCCAAGTTTCCTTCCTACCCTTGTCTCCCTCTTCGTAGCTGATCGCAATAGTTGAATATCAAATATAGCACCCCCGCATATACAGTCCACTTAAATTAGCATAGAAACCCCGCTCGCCCTACGGTGACGTCGATATCGCATCGGCGTCACCACCATCTAAGTCAATTAGTGGATACGGTGTATCTTGCGGTTCTCCGGTATGTATGTCTGACCCACGAGTTTCGCAAGTTGCTTTTAAACGGCTTTTTTGAGTCATCGTATTAATTTGACTTAGATCGTTTTTGATAATATTTACACCAAGATTTACAAGGTTATTTGGTACCATTTAAATTTCGATTCTTCACACATGATAATAAAGCTGTAATGCAACAATATTTATTATTACCAATATTTACCTAATATTGTTGGTATAGCGATTTGTATTCCAATATTTTTTAAAGGAATATATTCTACTGTCGCAAATGTACAAAGTATCGATACGATTAATTTTGATTGAGGATTCAATGACAATGTGTTCTGAGATGGTAAACATGTTAAACCAAGAGGGGGCTGGCTCTCAAGTGTAGCAACCGAAACACACCAATATTGGCGACAGATTTTCAATTTGAGGCTGGTAGCTAGCCAAGCGGATTTGGAACAAGCCATACCACTATGCTATGGTTTAGCACAATGTTTACCTTCACAGAAAGCTTCGACTCAGTTGTTAGTGCAGTATCTGAGGAGACTATCAACAAAGCCATTACCGATTCAAAACACGTTAGATTAACACGTCTGAACTATGAAAAACACAGCATTACTATCTTAATATAAAATATACAGGTAAAGTCATGCAAGACATATCACACAGTGTCACATATAAAAATTTTGAAGTTATACTTCTATTGGCGCGTTCGGGCAAAATGATGAGAGTAAATTTTTACGATGCACGCGCACACCGTCACTAAAAACCGACACCCTGAAGTTATTATAATGCGCACGCACACCGCCACGAAGTACCTGAAATTAGCTATAGTACCATTTTGTTTCTTTGTATTTGTTGTTTGTATTTCTTTGTATTAAAACTTTCAATGTATCAAATACCTTTTTTCTATTGTTAGTGTCGTTTTTTCTACAAACGTAGTAATAAGGCAAAAGATAAAATTTTAGAAAAGATTTTTATCTTGTTACGCCAAAGAAGTATATCTTCTAACGCGTGTACATAAGTACACACACTTTTTTCTTTTTAATTTGTTTTATACTTTTGTAACTTTTTGTTCCAAACATAATTTAAGATGTGGATACAGGTCTAAAACGATAGACACTCTCTTTGGTGAGAGAGCTTCGATTAATGTAATAAATTAATTCGTTATGTCAATAAATTAATTCCATAATTATGTCTATAATATTGTTATATGTAACGAATATAATCGTTATTCTAGTGAGATTGATACAAAACTCATCGGGTAAGCAATTGGCGATTGTAGGCGGATACAGTTTCTACTGCCACGTGAGAAGGAAGACTAGGAAGATATGGCACTGCACGAATGCAGGGCAGAGGAGTAAATGCAAAGCGTGTGTCATCATGTCTCATAATATGGAAATTATTAGAATTAACAACGAACACACTCATAAAGCGCCTTCTTATGTTATTCATAATGGGATATATGTAAAACTATAATGTATGAGATAAGCGACTATGATCATTCCTTTAATATTCTCCACATTTGCACGTATTCTTATGTAATTGTAAAATAGGTTTTAAATATAAAGAAAAAATATTAAGTACATATTTTAATTGAAATAGTAATTTCAATTTCAATATTTTTTTGATAGAAAATATTCTAGTATCATATCTGTAAAAAGTATGTCGACATTAAGGAATACGATTAATTTTGACTGAGGATTACTCTTTCTTTTTGAAATAAAAATTCTTTAGGCGCGACTATGAGGTAACTCGACGACAATGCAACGAAAGTCCGTTACGGTGATATGGCATCACGTCTCTCTTCCATCCGGTTTTTAAAATAAAAAATATTTATTTGAATAATAAAAAAAATCATAAAATAGAATTAATTATGTATATACGGGCGCGCGACCGTGCTGCCATCTCGTTTCAATGTAAGTAAGTAACAAATTAAATCAAAGCTTCATTATCTGTAGTGGCATCTATCAGCTAATTCGGAACTTAAATAACACAGGAAATATTATTAACAACTCTTGGTTATAAAGTAAATAGAATATAGAAAAGTACGCAAAAAAAAAGATAATAAAAAATATTAAATTGAATAATAGTTAAAATCGTACAATAGCATCTCTTATAACGCCAAAGAAGTTTTACTTCAATCGCCTGTGACGGTTACACGTACTCATTTTTTTTTATAGAATCAACCTCAGTGTCATCTGATGTTAAATTACGATGTGTTCTAGATGGCTAACATGCTAAACCTACAGGGGTTGGCTCTCATGTGCAGCTGCTGGAACACACCAACAGGTGCTTGGCAATAGATTATCAACTCGAAGGTGGTTGCTAGGCGAGTGGATTTAGAAAAAGCCGTACCACTATGTTTATGGTTTCGTCACAATGTTTTCCTTCACCAACTCAGTTACTAGAACTCGAACCTACGCACATCGAAGTGGTGTCTAAGCAGGGTATCAACAAAGCATTGATGCTTCAAAATTCGTTACATTAATGGCTGAACTATGGAAAAACTAATCCACATAACACAGTGCCTCATAATATATTTTTGATGTTAAAACCTCTCTAGGCGCGTTGAGTGGTATTTTTGGCAGGAGATAAATTTATAATTTCGGGTCATGACGTGCTACGTAAGCATTGCCTGCCGTATTGCGCTTACGCGGCTCGCATCAGACTAGCCACGCGCAGAGTAGGGCCTGTGTACATGTGATATTGATATTTTGTTTGATTGAAACGTTTGATTGATTAATAGACTTTATAAAAATGTATATAATTATTGTTCCGTGCGCCAATACATATGAAAACCACACTAATGTTAATAATTTCAATAAATGAATTCAAAAGAGAACAACACATTTATTTCAATTGTTTTGAGTTTTCACTTCTGCCGGCAGTCCTTATGGCGACATCGACTTTTTTTTCTTTTTAATTTGTTTTATACGTTTGGAACATTAGAGTTACAAAATGAGATGACGGGTGTACCCTCTATAACTATAAGATACTTACTCTCTTTAGTGATAATAGAGCTTCGATTAATGCAATAACTTATTTCTTTATGTTAAGTAACGAATAAAATAATTATTCTAGTGGAATTTATACGCAACTCATCGGGTAAGCAATTGGCGCTTGTAGGCGGATACAGTTTCTACTGCCATGTGAGTACGAAGACTACGAGGATATGGCACTGCACCAATGCCGGACAGAAGAGTAGATGCAGAGCTCGTCTCATCATGTCTAATGATATGGAAGTCATTAGTATTAACAACGAACATACTCATAAAGCGCCTTCGTATGTTATTCATAATGGGATATATGTAAAACTATAATGTTAGAGACAAGCGGCTATGATCATTCCTTTCGTCTGGCCATTTGAAAATACTTTTTTAGAATTATTAACATTCTCCCAATTTGCACGTATTGTTATGTAATGTGAAAGTTTGTAAAATACTTTCTATATATAAATAAAAAATAAATACATACATATTTTGGTTTAATTACGTTTTAAATCTGATTGTAACATATAATACTAGTAGAGCTTACTGTACCGTGGGAAACCAACATTCCTAAAGACCACACAATCAAATAAAATAAATATTACGAACTAACAAATGAACTAAGTAAAATTGGCTATGTGGTTAAGTTATACGCGGTAGAAGTAGGAGCGAGAGGTATACCAGCAAAATCTCTCTACAACCTTCTGAAGGACCTTGGCCTGTCGAGAACTGCAGTAAGTTCTATTTTAGAACGAGTATCAAAGGCTGCACTAACAGGTTCCTACCAAATTTGGCTAGGCAGGACGGGAAACTCGAGCAGTGAAGGTGAGCGTTGATGCGCATCTCAAAGGGGGCCTCCTTAAACCTACACCTGGGTCGCAAGTCCTGGGAACTGCTCTGAGTTTCTCCTTCTGCCATACGATGGACCCGGCACCCGCACGGTGAATCCATGAAAGGCTAAGAAGTTCGTCTCTCTATCAGTGGGATTCGTTTTAGCAGAAAGGAACCGGGAGTGGCGTCATGTTTAAAAATAATCGAGGCAGTCATAAGAACTGCCGACAGAAATGAGAACTCAAAATAGCCACATAAATGTGTCCTTTTTTGAACTTTCATATTAATTATAGTAAATGACAATATTTAAATTTCAGAATTTGTTTATTAAAATTATTAACATTAGTGTGGTTTTCATATCTATTGGCACTCGGAGCGATAGTTATATACATTTTTATAAAGTCTATCAATCAATCAAATGTACGATGAGTTGCAAACTATCAATATTAAATATCCACGGTCTATGTGACGTCTATACGGTAATGTCTGTACTACGCGTCGCTAGTCTGACGCAAGCTGCGCAAGCGCAATACGGCCGGTCTTGCTTACATAGCATGTCATGACGCGAGATTATATATATATAAATTTATCTCCTGGCAAAAATACCGCTCAACGTTCCTAAAGTAGTTTTCACTCCAAAAAATTTCTACTGATTCTATGGTACCCTCATAACCATTGTACTTTCTTTTCAGTTTCATTTTTGGTTAATACAAAAGGGAAGCAACTCGCTCTATTAAATGGTTACACGTTTTTCTGCTCGAGGGGTGGGTATGAAACGCAGAGATGGATGTGTACAAACTCCGGGCACAACAGATGTAAGGCTGGTTTTACACTATCCAACGCAGAGGGAAACATACTACATATGAATCCGTATCATACGCACAACGCTCCTAAATACTGTGTACGTAACGGGACTTATATAAAATTGTGCACATTAAAAAAGGTAAAAAGACGATTATATTTGTTTCGTTTATTTAGTTTTATTTTAACATGTTTCGTTATTAACAATACTTAATACAAATTTTTCAAAAAGTGACCCACTGTGCACATTACTTCTCTGGACTGTTGTTTTTTATAACCAAGGGGTATCAAGTTAATATGATGTGATATTTTATGGTTCCTATATTACTAATGGTAGAAATGGTTTCAGTAATGGTGGTGAGAAGTTCTCGAAACACCCCACTGTTGATAGTAGGAGGGTTCACGTTCCATTGCAAAAGGCGACAGTTAAAAACGGACTACTGGGTGTGTACGAATGTGACGGCATGCAGAGCGAGGGTAGTTACAGCCAAGAGCGATGGGGCGATAGTGCGTTCTCAATTACAACATTCACATGAACGGCCAAACTATATCATCCGTAATGGAGTGTGCATTAGGATTTAATTAATTAAATGGATTTAGATCCCAAATTTAAATAAACCGGTTTTTCAATAAAATCCTTGGTTTTTTATGTAAGTACTTGTTTGTAATTAAGTATAAATAATTATGTTATTGTTACTATAATAAACATTATCTCAAAGTAACGTGTCTGCCATTCAAACTGCTTTGAAGTTAAGAAGTCATAAAATTATTTTGCTCTATTACTTATGTTCAGTATTTTTCACTTTATTTAATGCCCCAGTTTGTAGTGCCCTTAAAAAATCTAGTTGATAACGTACGCCACTATCTTTGGTAGCACTGCACTTATGTATATGTTGTGTAATCACTAAACATATAAAATATTGGTTTTTATCGTATATTTTCTTTCCAGTAACATGGGTAAAAAATAAACTCGGTAAAAGCCTCGCACTCATAAACGGATACACATTCTACAGTCAGAGTCAGAGTAAATCCACCGAAACATTCTTGTGCACCAATACTGGTCACGGGAGGTGCCGAGCCCGTATCGTCTTGTCCAATAAAGGGAAAATCCTTCGAAGTAATCTCGAGCATCGACATCGACCGCCCTCCTACATTATCCACCACGGGGTCTATATGAAAGTCTAAGATAATTATTAACTACGAATAATTTATTGCTTCGATTGTAAGTTGTCAGGTGTATATGTTAATGGCAATGTATTTAATTTAGACATTGTATAAAATACTCGTCATTCTACAGAAAACCCGGTCCCTCTATACTTCTCCCAGCCAATATCCGCTACAGGAACCAAACTCAGCAGTTGGGGTGCTTAGCCTATAGATGACTAAAATACCCAACGTTTACGGCTAAACTACATTATTTAGATATGAAACATTACTTACTACAATTATGGTAATTGAATGACAAAATAATCAAATTAGGCATTTGTTTCATGTTATTATCATGGTCATATTATATCATGTTGCTAATGAACAGAAGCTATAACGTCCTCTAAGCGTTATAGTTTCTGGCGACCGCTGACAATTACAAGCGTAATTTTCTGGCGTATTACCAATCTAGCCTTAGTTTAGTACGTCGCTGTTAAATCTGGCTTGATTGATAGTGACTAACGTTACCCAATCATACCGATGTGTAGGTTAAGTTAGTTTGGCTATTCGTGAAACATATGTGTCTGAAACATTCGTAGATATAGAAATGTTTGTTTTTATATAATTGATCTTTGAAACTATATTTACAAACTGCCTACTTACTATAATTCACTTGCATACAACGCATAGACTAAGTATAAAACAGAATTTTTTGATACATTGCCTAAACTTACTCCGTGTTATTACAAAAAAGTTAAATACGTATTAAATACTTGGTTTAAAAAAGTTTCCTAATAAATGCACCGCGCTCGCCCGTGGAAAGTTCGCGTTATCCTTTTTCGCAAGTCTAACCTAACGTAACCAAAGCGAGACAAAAGAGCAAGATGGCCAACATTCAGCGACCGCGGTGCGTTTAATATGAGACCTTTTTAAGGCCAGGGTTCAATACGTATTTAACTTTTTTGTAATAACACCGACTAGGTTTTTTGTAGAATATCGTGTCATATACGTACATTGCCGGTAACATATATGAAATTGAGTATTTAACGTTCCAAAGATTTCAAACAAAGTATTAAGTGTAAGTTTCATTGTAATTAATAGATAGATATATTATAATATTTGTAAAAAATCATATTGTTGTGTGCGAAAATTCCAATGGAAATACAGTATAACTGGTCACTGTACTACTCTAATACTAGAATGCATATTACCCTTTAAATGTAAACGTTAATCATAATTCACAGAAGTATGTACTTTAATTAAAAAGTAGAAAGTTAAAGGAAATTCTTTGCCGTGTAGATATTTTGTCAGTACATTGAAATTTAAAAATAGAATGTCTAGATCTAGACTCATAAATTAATTAAGAATATATGCAGTAGAATGTGTAGAGGGTTCATCCCTAACACTACCCTAACACACGAACTCATCCAGTTATATTATTAGCACGTAGATATTTTGTCTGTGCATTTTGACAATTATTAAAAAATACTTACTGTTGGTATTTTTTTTAGAATCTTCATAACTGGGTATGATAAGATAGAATAATAATAACACCTAAGTCAGTGCTAGCTACATACTACATGCTGCACGTTACACGCTGCTTGCTGCACGCTGCACGTTGCACACTGCACATTGCAACACTGCACGTTGCACGTTGCAACAATGCACGTTGCACGTTGCAACAATGCACGTTGCAACAATGCACACTATACGTTGCACGCTGCACGTTGCACATTACATGCTGTATACACGCAATACACGAGGAATTAGTACGGAAACCTAGATAATAGAATTCTCATCGTAACAATGGTGAATGTGGTAAAGTCTGTTAGTTATTCTGGCGTCTCACATTTGAAGTTCGTTAGTGTTGCATTATTTTGGCATGACACACGGACGGGTCTGTAACTGATTATAAGTACAGTGCCATCCAAAAACAACGATCACCATTCGCGAGATGTTGTAGGTGTAGAGCACTGCTGAAGCTACTACTGGTTTCAACATGAATGGGTCGGCTCGCCTGGGGCAGTACCACCCTCTCACAGAAAAACGACGTGAAGTAACAGTGCTTGCACTATTGCGTTTCGTTCGGTCAGTGAGAACGCCGGATACCCACCTCCCCGTCCCGTCTCCCCGTCCCCTCTCCCCTCCCCCATTCTCCTACCCCCCACTCCCACTTCCCTCCCTCAAACACAGGTCGGCAACGCACTTGCGACAACCCTGGTGTTGCTAGTGTCTATGCACGGTGGTGATCACTTACCATCAGGTAACCCGCCTGTTCGTTTGGCCCCTATAATATAAAAGTAGATGTCGCTGTCATGTCGTTCAAAAAGTCTCTCAGCGGTAGATATATATATATAATTCGGGAACAGGACAAGCTGAAATCGTTTACTACTGCCGTCGGTATATCACTATATGCATGGTAATAGTAATATAAATATTAGACTGGACATTACTTTGCACTTCCCTCTGGTACTTGTTGGTTGTTACCACGTCTCACTACACTCATAAAATCAAAGACTCTTTGTTGCAGTGAGACGTGGCAGCAGCAGATTCCAGGAGGATGTGCAAAGTAATGTCCTCTCTATTACTTGATGATGAATTTCTTGAAAGTAACGTCTTAATTAATAAAATAGGTTACTACCTTTTGGGTGGTAATTGAATAAAAAGTGCAGGGTAGATAGGATGGTAATTATACCTGATTACTGGATCTAGACCGTCGGATTCTGGACCGTGACTTTTCTAAGCGTGTCACCAGTTACACCAGGAGTATGATGAACACGATCCATAGTTATTTAACTGCTTTTTTAACACTATAAGAATATATTTTAATTCAATACTATTTTCGATTGAAGGTTGTCTGTTGTTCTGATATTTATATTATTTTCAGTAACAATAGTGAAAAGCCAACGTGATACACCGGTGTTAATTTGCGATGGCTTCACGTTCTGTCTCCTGAGGAGCCAAATTAAAACCAATTACTGGGTGTGCACCAATAATACAGTATGTAAAGCCAAAATAGTTACCACGAAAAGCGGCAAGATCGTGCGTCATGTTGCAAACCATACACATGATCGACCGGCATACATTATCCGTAATGGAATCTGCATTAGATGCTAAATCATTGAGGAAATTTGGAAAGGCGTCATTAAACAAATGAATTTAGTAAACATACTTGTATATTTCGTTTCTGTAGTATGTATTGATAAGAATTTGTTTGTAACAGTTAGTGGTATATGGATCTTTTGGTTATAATCAAAATTAATTACTAATGGTTAACTATTGAATATAAACTGATACATCGAATTTTCTAAATGCTTTTAAGAAAAATTGATTCAGTGTTTTTATTCATAGGTTAACGATAAATTGCAATCTATTCTTCAGGAACAGATAATCCTCTAGAATGAATTAGCTAAGCATTAAATCATTGTAGTAAAGATAGAAGATGTTGTTTTGTTATAATTATTATCGCACCATTCGAAATATATATATCAACAGGGTAATTGAAATCATTGTCTTTTTACTTAATTAGACTTGCCACAGTCGATAATCTAGCTTACGAGTTTTCTATAGGTATGTGTCAAATACCTAATGTGGTAGTAAAATTGTTTTTCGAATTTTTCAGTAAAGTGGGTGAAGAACGTAGCCGGGAAGACATTAGCTCTTGTTAATCATTACACATACTTATGCGCCTATCAAACAAAAGACAGAAGTACTTGGCGATGTACAAGGACTTCGTCGACCTGCAAATCGAGATTTACCGTCACCAGCAATCGTACCATGCTTCGGGGACAATTTGAACACACGCACGAACCTTCAAAATACGTTATACAAAACGGTGTTTTTGTTAAACTTTAATTATCGAAACCTAAATAAAGGAGTATTCTCTCATCTGGTAAGAAAAAGTCAAGCAAGAGTATTTATGACATCGTTTTTACACGTCATGGGTGTTGTTGCTTTTTGGAGGAACTGTAATTCATTTTTCATTAAACTGGGCATGCTAAGGATACTTATTTTATACTCTATGATAATAATAATTTAGTAATATGGTTCATGCATATTTTTTTATTAAAAAAATCCAAATCGCGGAATATCACAAAATTCACGAGGGTTAATCAATTTGTTAAAACTATTTTTTCCTTAACCGTAACTTAAGAAAAAGTTTTTATTATTTAACTATAAGCATTCCGATTCCTTACGTTTAACCTTCTGCACCTGTTGTCAAACGTAACCTTTCAACCCCTGTGGTCAAATTTGCCGGAAAATTGCTAAAAACACTTCGTTGGAACATGTCCCGAGACTGTTTTATAGAGTTCAAGTTGGGTGACTTTGCAGGGAAATCTACAAGCGTGAAGTCGTTTTGCTGAAGGGCAATTGATACCAATCGCACAAAAATGACAATTACAATGACATATAAGTGTATTGCAAAACGCTGTCAAAGTTGTTAAGACACAAAATCGAACAAACACAATTCTTTAAGCTGACTTAAAGCACTTTTAAAATAAATTATTATTGGTCATAATTGATATTATCAACCACATAAAATGTGTTGGTCGAACACTTTTTATTAAGCTTTTCATAATAAAACTAGTGTTTGCTCACTACTTCGCTCGCTTTATTGTAATTATGATATATCCGTCACGAGTTTTTTTTGGATGAAATGTACCCTATGTCTTTTTCTGTACCCCTGACAAGGTGTGTGCAAAGATCGGTTCAGTAGTTATAACGTGAAAATGTAACAAACTCACATTCATATTTATAACTAGCTTTTGCCCGCGACTTCGTCCGCGTAGAATAGTTACTTTGGGCTAACGCTAACATGCAGCGGAAGCTCTGAAAAGGAAAAAAACCCGATTTTGAAACATTCTTGATTGGTGCTTCGCTCCTATTTGGTTTAGGCGTGATGATATCTTAATATATATATTTCTTGTGTGCGTGTGTATGTGACTGAACTCCTCCTAAACGACTGGACCGATTTTGATGAAATTTTTTGTGTGTGTTCGTGGAGATTCGAGAATGGTTTAGATTGACAATTGGACTCGGTAGGTGGCGCTGCAGTTGACTTTTAGGATTTTTTTTATTATCAAGGCAGGACAACGTCCGCCCGGTCCGCTAGTATATATATATATGTATATATAGAGCCTTCCTCGATAAATTAGCTATCTAACACCGAAATAATTTTTCAAATCGGACCCTTAGTTCCTGAGATTAGCGCGTTCAACCATACAAACAAACAAACAGAATTATTCAGCTTTATTTATTAGTATAAATTCCTAGACACTTGCAACAATTTTTTTCATGAAAATCGAAAAAATACAGACACTAGATTCACATTCATATTATATGTATGTATAGATCTAAAACTGATTGAATGTATTTTATTACTTATTCCTAGACAGTTGCAACAATGTTTTTCACGAAAATCGAAAAAATACAGACACGTTAGATTTACATTCTTATTATATGTATAGATATAGAAGAAGAAGATATTGGTTAAGATAATATTTATAGCAAATAAATTTTAATAGGTCACTTGTATTTTTTGTTATTTTATATACATACTACTAATATAATCAACCCTTGTTGATTCTACAGTATTTGCATCTAGACACTTGCAACAATGTTTTTCACGAAAATCGAAAAAGTACAGACACGTTAGATTTACATTCTTATTATATGTATAGATATAGAAGAAGAAGATATTGGTTAAGATAATATTTATAGCAAATAAATTTTAATAGGTCACTTGTATTTTTTGTTATTTTATATACATACTACTAATATAATCAACCCTTGTTGATTCTACAGTATTTGCATCTAGACACTTGCAACAATGTTTTTCACGAAAATCGAAAAAGTACAGACACGTTAGATTTACATTCTTATTATATGTATAGATATAGAAGAAGAAGATATTGGTTAAGATAATATTTATAGCAAATAAATTTTAATAGGTCACTTGTATTTTTTGTTATTTTATATACATACTACTAATATAATCAACCCTTGTTGATTCTACAGTATTTGCATATTGTGCGTAATTAAATAAAACATATGTTTTATATAATGGAAGAAATTGTGTTTATTGTAAGATTGTAAGATATGTCGAGAACATATTCAATGAAGCTAATTGATATAATAAATATAAAGCCAAGCGCTAATCAACAAGTTCTGGTAATTTTACTTAGAACTGGTTCCTTTCAATCGCATGGTAGCATTTTAATTTCTAAGACGATATTACGTTAGCGTATGACACGATGGAATGGAAACAAATTTAATTCAGTAATTACATCATCCAGGTACAATACAGTGGGTGCAGGGCCGACATGGAAGAGAATACGCCTTGTATCATCATTATACTTATTCATCAGATAATAAACTATCGAGGATAGGCACTTGGCGTTGTACTCGGACTTCCCCAAGATGCAAAGCCCGTTTCACACTGACCGATGACTTTAAAATTATCAAACAAAATTTGTATCACAACCATTCATCATCTAAATATGTTGTACGTAACGGTGTTTATATAAAATACTGATAATCTTGTAATTCTCGACGTATCTAATATTAAACTGTGTTATGTATTTCTTTTTATTTATATTATACTCGCTTCTAAACGCGGTTTCGCTTGCTTTAATGTATATTTGACGTATGACGTATACCTGGACGACAGGTCAATGATATGACAACTAAAAACCTGTAGATACGTCATAAGCGCTTCGACAGCGCCTTGTTAATACTTGACTAGCTAGTTTATTTTTGACGGCTGCCCCAACAATGCGCTCGTATATAAGCAATATATAACTGTTCCTTTTTCACCACCGATATTGAGAATATGCCAAATTACTTCGACATTTTATCTAAGACAGTGTGGCGTTACAATATTACTTTACGTATGTGTGCGTTATCGTGCCATTTGTTTTGTCAAAATATCATGTAGGTAACCTATCTACAGCTTTTTAATTATAATATCATTATGGCAGGTACTGTATGTTCTTTTCTGTATACCTGACATCTTGCATGTTAAATTTCATAATGAGCAGTTTTGAAACGATGATGACTTAGTTGATAGCTTGCTGGATAACTGATCGCAGGTTCGAATCCTTGCAATTGAGTCAGAGTTTTCGATAAATCATTTTGATGAAACTACAGTATGTTGGTAGGCGCTTAATCTAAGTCCGCCTGGCTAGCTACCACCCTCAAGTTCAAAATCTGTCGTCAAGCACCGGTGACGTTTCTTTTTAAGTCCCCCATTTCCCCCAGGACGTTATCCGAGACTTTGTTTAGTGTATAGCCATTTCTTTCAACTTCTCCTTTTCGTTTTAAATTCCGTTTTCCTTTTATTTGTTTTTTTTTTATATCATAGGAGGCAAACGATCAACGGGGTCACCTGATGTTAAGTGATTGTCATCGTCTATAGACACTTGCAACACCAGAAGAGTCACAAGTGCGTTGTAACCGTATTTTTGGGGGAGGGAGAGTGTAGGTGGGTTATCAGGCGCTCTCACTGACCGATCGGAAGGCAAATATGCAAGCACTGTTATTTCACGTCGGTTTTCTGCTAGAGGGTGTTCTTTTCTGCGCTATTTCTGCCACATATTCCATAAAGATTCCGGTTCCCTGGTATCTTCATACGCCCCTGTTTTATGTAATACCCCTTCCGAGTGTCCGATGCATATCTGGGACTGGGTATGTTCCAGCAGCTGCTCTTGAGAGCCAGACACCCTCTAGGTTTAGCGTGTTTACCACCTTGGACACTCTTTCACACTCTTACTACTAAACTTTTTTGTTATATTTCGTAGGTTTTAGCGTTGGACCACAATCTCACCTAACGTTAAATGACGTCATGGTCGTCGCATTTGTAATACTAGTTACAATAATTCTCACTCTGGAAAATATTTTAGATTCCGGTCAACTAAATCGGTACATTTCGTATGGAGTATTTTTTATTGAAATGACGTAATTTTCAGTAACATGGCTAACGAACAGTTCCGGCAAGTTACTCGCGATGATAGGAGATTTTAATTATTACCGTGAGTATAATAAGAATTGTCATGAATACAAGAAAAATGAAAAGCAGGATGAGAAAGCCGGCCGAACTACGTGGCGCTGCTCAAAAACTGCGTTCAAATGTAAAGCGAGGTTCACACTGGAAAATGATAAGTTCATACGTTCGCAACTCACTCATAATCACCCCCCATCTAAATACATTATACGGGAAGGTGTTTATTACAGAATGAAACGTTGATATCTTACTAATGACATAATAAGCTGTTATCAGAAGTGTCCTAATTTGAAAGATTTTACCGCAATTTATACCATAAGTATTTATTTTCAGACACGATGCAAAATAATGTTTAGATTAGTTGATTTGAATTTGTTATTAAAACGATTGTTAATCGATTATATTTTAATATATTATTATTTTGTGTTGCTCATTATTTTGTGTTCTTTCTCACTTTACTACTTCTGGGTATATTGGACGATTGTACTTATCCCGATAAGAATAAAATGGCTTGTAAAACTGTATGAAGGTAGCTGTCAGCGACCATCAATGCAATGCAAAGGTTATTATTATCAATCACAATTATGACCTGACAATGTATAATAAAGCCATAGTAAAACTTCGGTTTACGTCCTAATAAAATAGTTGTCTTTACGAAGAAACTAAAAGTATTCACTTAAGAAGATGACCAAAATTGAAGTCAGATCCGTATTTAATACCAATGCTTAATTTAAACATGAACTGATTTAACGATTATTCTGTTTTCTTGGGGTTAAGATCTTGCAGCGGATAATAAACCTTTCACATGGTCACAGTTAGGCTGTAAAATTATTAATAGAAATACCATTTATTAATATATTACCTCCAATTTTTTCTACAATGATCATCCAATAAAATACAATTATGACATGACTGAATAATAATTATTAAATATTCCATTTATAACATGATTGTAAGAGAAGCCTATGTAGTCGACTTCAGATTAAGTGGTCATAACACTAGCTTTGCATGACTAACTCGACACAGGGCTGTATTTGTATCTAAAGGCAGAGTGATTGCCATTCCTTAAGATCCATTTCAAAAACCATGTGTAATGGCATAAGCTATAGAAGTTTTATTACAAACAGTAACGAATATAATGTACTTATGAATACTAGAATGAATCCGATTTCATTAATATAAATAAATTTTGTACTTTCCTTGTTTTTAGACATATTAACTTGGATCAAGAATCGTTCTGGGAAAACTATAGCTCTGATTGGGAATTTTACATATTATCGAGATAAAAGCAACGATCGTGGTCCAAAAACATCATGGAGGTGTACCTACTCTTCGCTTTGCAAAGCCAGGTTTATGCTATGGGAAGGAACGACTGTGCTGCGGCCTAAGTTGATTCACAATCATGAACCGAAAAAGTTTATTATACAAAATGGTATTTATATCAAGTTATGATGTCATATCAATATCTTTGAAGTAATTCATTTTACAGTGATACGATTTTTTGATTCCCAATAAAATTTTCTTTCACTGATCCATAGGACGATTAATTGCAAATGTTTTACATGCGTAATTTTATTGTATAATTCCTTAAAATGCAGTTGGGTACATTTTGATATTACGTTTGTGTTAGCAATATATATTTTTCTAGTAAATTCTTTTTTATTTTATTAGTCATGCTTCGTTATTGAAGATTACATTATATAGTTAGTTGCTTCCTATTATCAAATTAGTGTCTTCTGGTGTCTTCAGTGTTCTACAAAATGGTGGCCCAATTGTTACGGCGTTTCAGGCATTTTTTGTGAAACTTCAGAATTAGTACTCCATGTTATTATTTCTAATACACTTGTGCATAACAACCAAACTATATTGTATAAAATGTTACCAATATTCCATAGTAGATGGACACATAAAGCTGGCTTATCTATTAAAATATAATTGTGTATATGGCCAAGATCTCACCAAAAACTTATTTTTATTTGGCTACAACAGAAAGAATGACCTCTGTTAGGTTGTGATAATTCGATTATTTAAACAATGTTTATTCATATTGTTTTTCCCTTTTTATTTATATATAATTTATGATATATATAGTCTCATATATCATTAATTTAATTAGTTATAAAGTTATCTGCTTGAAGCAGTATCAATCACCGTGAATTCTTGTGCAAGAAAATTGTCAATAGCGTATCTGATAGCATCAATAGATGTCAGTTAGTTTAATTTTAACGACATTTGTCAGTTGACTGTAGCGGCTTTATAGTGACTAGTCTGTGTTCCCATCAGTATTTTAAAGAAAAGTATAAAAGCTTTTACTCTAATGAGCTTTGAAGAATTATCTAGACAATTTGTGAATTAAATGTATGCGTAATTTATTATATCATTGTCATCATCAGCCTGTAAGAAGCCCACTGCAGGGCTATAGGCTTCTTACTGAAGGAAAGTATAGCCATAATCGTCACGCCAGCCCACAACGTATTGATTGGTGATTTCAAACGATTAGAAATCCACAGTTCTATGTTTTCCCACAGAAGTACTACAATAACATTTCTCAGGTTCAGGTTTGTTTTCCTTCCCTTCACCGTCTGTCGATAATATTACCAATTTAAATTAGTAAATGTACGCAAATTCCGAAAAATTCGTTGGTACATTCCGGGGTTCGAACCTGCGGATATCGGGTTAATATTCCATCGGCCAAACCACTAGACCACCACCACTATTTATAATTAAAAATATGTATTTGTGTAATATCTACTTGACTGTACAATGTAAGAAATGAGGTACAGTTAGGTCAGTTACAACGAAACTTGAGATTATATAATTTGTTTATTATTTTATGCAACTTTTTAGTTTCAAATTTAATTATTAAATATTTTCAGTACAATGGATTAAGAAAAATAACGGAAAGCGATTAGCTCTACTGAATAATTTCACGTACTTTCTCGATAGTCAAAAAAATAACATAACAACTTGGAGGTGTTCGTCGAAATCTACTTCGATGTGCAGAGCGAGATTCACGATTGACGAAAATGAACAAATTTTACGTGCGCAACTGTCCCACAACCATGCCCCGGCTCAGTTCATCGTTCACGACGGGATCTATTTTAAACTTTAAGGAAATTATTTCATGGTTTATTTCGCGATAATATACCCGCGTGACATAATACTAGAATATATAATTGTTGTTGTGGAACATTTGAATCTTCTCGAACGAGCTAGTAAATACATGAATGTGTCATTTTAGAGATATTTTTACTTAAATGATATTGTAATTTATTTTTTATTTTTATTTTTAATGTATTTATATTAACTAGTCTAGGATATTTTAGCACTTGTAATTAATTCAGATGATAAAATTTATGTGATAAATATTGTTTTTTTTATATTTAAGGTGAATGTATCAACATTGTGTATCAAATCACGAAAGGAGATGTATATTATGTGTTAACTCTAATAACGTAGTAAGGTGTAAATAATGAACCTACGTTATTGTCATTTATCGTGTTTTATATTTTAAATGAAATAGCTGTAAACATGATTCGTCATATACAAAACCTTTAGCACATTCAATCACAGTGAGTCTCCTTAATATCCGCCCGTCTAAAACATCCGCTTTTGATGAGCCTGCTTCTCGTCGCTGATAACTCGTGCTATTCATAGAAAAAGCGAAATATTAGTAACTAAAAAAATTGAGACACGTGATGTGACACCTGGCAGATGTGAACCATGGAAATTGTTCGAATCGAACGAATCTCAAATTACCCGATATATATGCAAGCTTAGTGCGGTAAGAGAGATTGCGCACAGTCGCTTGCGCACGTCGCCACGTCTCACACACTCGCCACGCCAACAATATACCCGCGCCTATAGATGTTTCACATCAACAAAACAACAAAAACGTTAAAAATACGAGTCCTTGTTGGACGGTTGAACCTGACATCGGTTAACACTGTTGTAAAATAATAAAATATATATAATACAAATAATATTATATATATATATAATATTAATAATTACATTAATAAGATAGATCGCAATCATTACCTATAAGATAACAATAATAATAGTAGTGAAGATTATTAAGGATTACTTGCTAAAGCTGGAAAAATAAAAGGAACCCTTAATATGATACATTTTACTCAACAGTAATATCTAGGATGATGGTATTAAATTGATCTCTAAAAAGTTAATTTTATTCAAAATTTTAAATTATCACGTAGTTAGTTATAATTAATATCGACGGTGAAAAGGTTAATCGACTAATGAAACACTGACAATTCTTATATGGCGTTTTATTAATAATGAAATAAAAACTAAATCATTACATAGTATAAAACAAAGTCCTCTACCACTTCTGTATGTCTGTCTCTTCGCAATAAATTAAAAAAAATTACTGAACGGATTTTTATACAGTTTTCAGCAGTAGATAAAGAGATTCACTGTGAGGAAGATTTTTGTATATAATTTGTCAAGGTTTTTTTTATTCTCAAGGCGGGATAACGTCCACCAGAGCCGCTAGTGTAGAATAATATTAAGTATAACATTTTTGATTAATGAATACTAATAACGAACTTGAAAAGTTAATTGAACTAAGTGATCAAATCGAATTAACTTTTACAGTTCAGTGGGTGACCAATAAAAACGGCAAACAGCTGGCATTACTGAATGACTTCACCTTCTTTCTGGACAAGCGTTCCGGTTGCACGTCTCGTTGGAGATGCTCAAAATCATCGATTTATTGTAAAGCGAGATTCACAGCCAACGACGAGGACAAGATAATACGAGCGCAACTCACACATAACCACGATCCTGTTAAGTTTGTTATATACAACGGAGTTTATATTAAAGTATAACTTATCTGTATATTTAGGCTTGTTTATGGATATATAATTTAAGGTAAAAATTTGTACATTGATTCTTTAAGTCGCATTTAACAATAAGTTTAGAGCTGAGTGTGTTTAGAGATGGTGGAGAGCTTTCAAATTTAACCACGAATTATATTAGATTGAGAGGTGTCTTTGCACATCCGCCTGGAATTAATTGGTCACTATCACGTCTGGCTACAGCAACTGCCTGATTTTTACTTGTGCGAGGTGTTCCTTAAAAAGTTATATCTGAAACTAGTATCTAATAGAATGAGTGAAATATTCGTAACCGAGACAACTAAAACAAAACGCATCGTTAGTTCACGGTTGAACCGGACGTTGACAGATGGTTGAACCTATCATCTCTTGATATTGCTGGTATGTAGCTGTAAAATAAAAAAAATTGTGTGGTTTTATGAAACCACGGTAAAAGTGAAACTTTTTTTCACTCTATAGACATTTAACTAATAATAGTCTATACACTACACGGTCAGCTGCTGCGAACTATAGGCGCCGCCATATTGGCCCTGGCTGCTCTGACGAGCGCCTTTCACTTTATCCCTACTCCGCGGCCGACCATCACGCGACATGCAACACACAAACGAAAAAGTTTGAGACGATGTAATAAAAGTTTCACTTTAATAAAAAAGAGATAAAATTATATTATAGATTAGCTGTGCCCGCGACTTCGTCTGCGTGGACCCTGATGTACGAAACAGTGACTAATAAAGTCTTCTGAATGTATTAAGTGTACGTCCAGAATGCACGCTATAATCGAGCGTCGAACGGGATGTCGCGTGCGGCGCGTGCTGCGTCCAAGAGCGACGCTCGCGCGCCACTTAGGACACTCACGTATTAATGCATCTGTTTGATACGAACGCCGCACGCGACGCCCCGCTCGATGCTCGATTATAGCGTCCACTCTGGACGTACACTTAGTCTAATTACTATCTACATTTCTCCCGTACTTAAGCCGCACCGTGATTAAAATTATAATAACTTTTAATAGATCGAACTCATTTTAATGAAACAAAAACGAAATGTTACTCGAAGATATGCTTTATGATTTTTTTGAAAAGGTGTCATCATAAACACAGTATTTTAGAAATTATGCGTGTTCATACAAACAGACACACAGACATTAAATTGATCGAAATGTATTTTATTATTTATTTCTAGATACCAGCAACATTTTTTTACAAAAATCTAAAATGTACAAACATGTTCGATTTACATTCTTATTATGTATAGAAGATTGACGTATAACGACCGCATTCGATTAAATGTTTCGCTCCATCACGTAGCATATATTATATTTAAAATGAGATGAGAATGTAAAACGCAAATGAACCTACTCAGTATAACACTATACTAACTGTACTAGTATAATAAATTAATGCTAAGAGGGACCGGAAAAGGTATGGATAGATTGCGTGCAAAATGATATGTGTATAAAAGGTGTGAATACTGAGATGATATCTGACAGGGGAGAGTGGAAAAGGAAAAAATGTTCTGCCGACCCTACTTTGATGGGAGAATGGTAAGAAAAAGAATGATCTGACATTCCAATTTATATTAGTTTCACTTTGAAAATGTATCATTTGGTTTAGAAATTGACTAAATTATCTTTGTTAAACTGATCAACTATAATTATTTCTTATTATTAGAAACCTATTCGATATTATCAGAAGAAAATAATCTCACAAAATATTGACTAATGAGTTAAAAATAAATAATGTATAATTTAACTTGATTGTAGTAGACTTTACCGTAACGGTTTGAGGTAATTATTATGTACTACTTTTTAGGTTGAATGTTTATACGTCATCAATAATAAAATGTTTTATTTTATTACATTGTTATTGCATTGATTTATCTTATTGAAATCCATAACGCTTACACAGCACGTATAGAAGTTGGTAGGTCGAAAGACTTACTAAAAAATTGTAAAAATAACCTATCATTGTAATATAATTTGTATAATAATTAATATTTATATTTCCTTTTAGCCATTTGGGTAAAGAATGAAAAGGGTAATAAAATAGCGTTAGTCAATAACTATCCTTTTTTTCTCGAAAGAGGCCAAGGAAGTACAAGTACATGGAGATGTTCAAAATCATCGTCTTCCTGCAAAGCCAGATTCACACTTGACGAGACGGATAAAATAATACGAGCTCAGTTGTGTCATAATCACGATTATAGTAAATTTATCATATACAATGGTACCTATTTTAAAGTGTAAATATGTAGTAACAGTTATATGTAATGATGTAATTAAAAGTACCTGAATACAGAAATAAAATTGTTGTCTTATTACATTTAAACTTTTAAATAATAAAAGGCATTTATTTATATCAAATGTATCTACATTGCATCAATAAACTTTAAATTTAATTTGAAATAAAAATATCCTCGTTTTACTATATCTATCTAAACTTGACTTGTTGACACCTTCACTGCGGAACAGGCCTGTATCAGCCTGCCACAGTACTTCATCTGGTGCGGACGAAGAAACCCATGTCCCTCTTGCTTGTGCGGAACGATTTCCTCACGTGTTTGAAAAAGTTCGACAAAGACAAATATATATTTTAACTTGTAGTCAAAATTGTAGGTGTCCCATCATAACATCACGGCAGGCTCTTTTTGACCTACCACGCACTGACGATGAAATACATCCATCCGCTCAGTGCGGCAGTGGGCCTATTTCGGCCCACCACCGTCCCAACAGGCAACCGGTGACTCGATGCCGCACAGAGCGCGCGCTCCGTCAGTTTGTGCTATGCTATTTAGCTGATCTGACGTAGCGTTCGTTCGATATAATCAACGACCCTGTGACCCTGTGATTATTGATATGTTATTTCCCTGCAGTCCTGTAATAAAACTCATTTAGTAACTCATAAATCACACGGAATTAAATAAGAAATTATTTCAGAAAATCAAGTATACCCTAAGGACAATGATCATGTCCTTGAGAGGAGCGCTAAACGAAGAAATTGTGCAGGGTGCTACGAGAGACTGCGGAGAACCTTTAATAGTACCCAAACGAAAAAAAAAGTTAAAAAAATAAAAAAATATTGCAGGAAATGCAACCAAAACCTTTGTGTGAAATGTTTTAAGGACAGGCATGATAAATAAAAAACTTTTTTCATTTCTTTTTCGACAATTATCTTTTATTTTCGATATCCCCTTATTTTTGTCTGTCCCGTCACTACTAAAAATACTTTTTAGTGTGGCTCAGGTCGATATCGGCCTGCCGCTTTCCCTGGTTTATTTTTCATTTCCTGTTTGGTAGATCTCGGGGCGAATCGAACCTAAGGAAGATGGGTTCAAGGTAATAATAGAAAAAAATTGTATACATCATGTTTTCGTAAAGTTATAGCATTTTAATCTACCCTAGTACTGGTGGGTAGAGAAAGACCTGCCGCGCGCTGGAGAAAGTATCGTTGGGGGTGCATTTCGACCTGCCGCCGCATCACATGAAGTTTTATAATTTTACATGCCGCAGCCAAGGTGCTAACAACGAATTAGTGTTCGAGTGTTTTCATATTCTCATATGTGGGTAGATCCTGATCCGGACATATGAACGATGAGCTTTTCTACAACGGTCAGCTTTCGCCTTAACGTTCGGCGGACTGGGTACTTTCTTTTTTTTGTATATGCCTTTTTATCGTTCCAATTAATCAATAAACGTTTTTGTAACAATTTTATGTATGTTATGTGGCGGTACAACGTAAGACAGAGCTATATGTAACAGCTATATATAACAGCTAATGTTAGTAGTTTGCCTTGAATAGGTCTATGGAAGTACCTGGATTAAGAGTTGAACCAGGCCATACCGTATTCATTTTGTATGTTCACAATAACAACATTGCGTGTGTCATGATTTCTATTTATGTAATTAATTTTAGTGATTTAATATGGCCTTTATAATATTTTTATTAACTAAAATGATATTCAATTGATTTAAACACTATTGCCGACCTATTAGAGTTTGGCATATAAAAGGCAAGATGTCGTTGATAGGGGAGCACACTATGTCGAAGTTATTGTAAGGCGAGGAAACAAAAATCAATTTTCGAATGTGTGTATAACAGTGTCACTTTAGAACGGCTGCACCTAATTAACAATTTTTTTCATAAAATCGGTGACAATAATATATCTTACAAACGGAAACTCGTCTATTATAATTTTATTCAAAATAATGTTCAGAATTTTCTTTTTTCTGCAGTAACGTGGGTGAAAAACAAATTCGGCAAAGAGTTGGGAATGCTCGAAGGATACACGTATTATTGCGCAAAGAGAGGTAAACACACATCGATATGGAGGTGCACGAAGTGGAACGCTTGCAAAGCTCGTTTTATTGTAACTGGCGATAGGTCCGAAATAGTGGCATCCGACCGCCTGCATAGTCATAACCCACCTAACTTTGTCATCTATGACGGAATGTACTATAAAGTCGGATAGTATTTATTTTAATTCGAGTATTATTGTATACAGATATGAGCTAAAATTTCGGAAGTATCTTGGTGCTGATAGACATGTTTCATCATTTAAACTGAAGAATGTTCAGCCGAAGTTACATGCGTTGAAAATAAATGGAGAAGAAAAACAACATTAGACACCTAAGAGAAACTTAGAAAATTAAATGAAAGAAATGAAAGCCTTCAAAAGACGATAAAGCAGATCGAGTTTTTTACTGGTTCTTCTCGATAAGCATTGTTTTCCGAACTGGTGGTAGTTTTGACGTTCATGAGTGCCTTCTCAGAGCTTAAATTGAATAAAGTATTCTTGATTTTGATGATATATGTAAATAAAAAAAAGAATTATACTAGAAAAAATATACCTCAATCTCAAGACCGTAAGAACAGGTTACCTAACAATCTGGCGTTGATATTCATTTATGAATGATCTATTACAGGAATATAATGTGCATAGTGTGTTAAGTTCCAATAGCATTTATAACTAAATAATTCACAATGTTCGGTGATATGCTTTATGGAGTAATTGTTTCATGTATTTATTCGAGACTAGTTTGTGATTGTGGATTCGTCTTTATTTCATCTTCCATAAGGATTAATTGAGTCGCTTGTCTTATTTTTTATTCGGCATTTTAATGATATGTACATTAGGGTGATCCAAAAAAAAAAAATGTTTTTTTTTTTCCAAACAGGCTCAAAAGTTTCGTTTGGGTGTAAAAAAAATTCTGTGAAAAGATGAGCCCTTAATATTAAATATTAAGATTGTCCTCATCGCATTTTTTTAATTCCCATAAGAATAACATGGGAAAATTTTTTTTTGCTTCTTCTAATTTTTGTACCGTTCGATCGACTGGTTGATTGATAAATCGCTGTTCCAATCTTTATAGATAATTGAACGCTCTACAAAAAAGGTCTGATAACATTTTTTGATTTGTCCACGCGTTCAAAAGTTATTCAAGATCAAAGTTCAATTTTACAAAAATTTGATCGAATTTTATAAATTACACCGAAACTGTTGGTTTCAGTGTCAAAATTAGGATCAAATTTTTTGTCAAACATAAATTAGACTTCTGATAAATGTTGACCAATAGTTTTTTTTTATTCAATCAAATAAATATGATGCTTTTAAGGATTTTTTTTGCAATAAATAAAAAAATAAACAATTTTATTCTATTATTATGTTCACATTCATTTTATTAATAAGTTTTGCTTAAAAAATTGCTTATCTATTTATATTAAATATTTATGATTGAAGTGATTTTTTATAACAATTTGGAAAACGTTGTCGATGGCCCCGAACAATCTGCAATAAATACTGCAACTGTTCTTCATCTTTAGTTAGGCAGCAGTTATATTCTTAAATTAAAGCAACACCCCGGTCAGCAACGTCGTTCGTTACTTTCAAAGTTTTGAAAAATTCCAGACATGTTTTGTAGCTGTCATCATTGGGCCATGTAGAAATATCTTCTTCTATGAAATCAGAGGGTAAATCAATTTTTTTTAAAGATATTTATTTATTTATTTTCTATCTTATAGCAATGGAATAAATACTATTATTATTATTATTTTTTTTTTTCAATCTATTTTTTCCGATGACCACATGTATCAGAAGTCTAATTTATGTTTGACAAAAAATTAGATTTTTATTTTGACACTGAAACCAACAGTTTTGGTGTAATTTATAAAATTCGATAAAATTTTTGAAAAATTGAACTTTGATCTTGAATAACTTTTGGACGCGTGGACAAATCAAAAAATGTTATCAGACCTTTTTTGTAGAGCGTTCAATTCTCTATAAAGATTGAAACAGCGATTTATAAGTCAATCAGTCGTTTGTACGGTACAAAAATCAGAAGCAAAAAAAAAAAATTCCCAGTTATTCTTATGGGAATTAAAAAAATGCGATGAGGACAATCTTAATATTAATATTAAGAGCTCATCTTTTCACAGTAATTTTTTTACACCCAAACGAAACTTTTGAGCCTGTTTGGAAAAAAAATACATTTTTTTTTTGGATCACCCTAATGTACATAGGCAGTTTAATTCTATTTATACGGATATTGTTCACGGGATGTAGGACGAATTGGCTTGGAGTCGGTGAAATTATTCAACCTTCAACGGCGAGTTGAAAGGAAATATTCATTGAACACTTTCTTTTTTAAATGCGTCTAAACGCTCTATACACATGCTTAATGAGTGTGTATATGTGGTATTCTATTTAACCATGTTAGCGTGAATAGATTTAAGACAATTCATTTCAGGCACAAGTCTCAGTTTTATTACTGTGTCACATTATTAAGTCACTTTTGTATTACTGGGATGTTTTTGAAGTTCTGTTTTTATAATCTTGGTTCAGAATAAAGGGAACTTAGTTATTTAATATTATAGATTAAAATGTATCGTTGTATTTTGTATGTTAGTAAAAATTTTATTCAAAGTATGTGTTTTATTGCTTCGTTTGTTTTAAGTTTGTCAAAAAAGCGACTAACAATGTTAAATTTTTTTTACAGTTACATGGGTGAAAAAGGATGGAAAGTATGTGCCAGTGATAAACCATTATACGTTTTACTGTGTTGGCGAGAATAATAATACGACGTCATGGCGCTGTACAAACAGTAAATCATGTAGATCACGCTTTACGATTACTAAAGGATCGCACAATCATATAATTCGTGGAAATGTTAATCACACACACAATCCGCCGTTCTTTAGCATTCGAAATGGTCGTTATGTTAAAAGGTATAAATGATATTTCAGAACTAATTTTCTTACCGCATTTTGGGGTAGGGGTTGACTGATAAAAATCGTCACGTAATGAAAAAGCGTTATGCAAGTGCTCAAGATTTTCTAAATATAATCTATAACTCACTATTTTATATCGATTTTTTAATAAATTAATGTCCTACATAAAATATTAAATTAAGCTTTTTGATTTGCTTACATTCAAAAATTGATAGAAAATAAAAGTATAATTTTGACACACAGAGAGACAGTAACTTCATATTGAATTAAATCAGGAGTTGAAGAAAAAAGGGTAAGGAACTTTATTCGTTACAAAATTTCCTTAACTGCACTTGTTTTTTTAGAAATGGCTTTTTATTCATAGCATCTATTAAGTACGTATATGAGTGATGGATCTCAAAATGGTTTCCTTGACTTTTTGAACTTTTGTGAGTAAATAATTAAATGTATTATGTGGTAATACGAATGTAACAAGATTTGTGCTCGATTAATATTGTAATTTTGATTTTTGCCATTTGCATTGCGATTAATATTGTCAACATTTAAGGTCGCTATTATGAATATGTAAAAACTTTGTTAAACTGAAAGTAATATTTAGCACGTATAATATATTAAGACATTTGCAGAATTAATAACGATTTATTGTAAAACATGTTCTAATGATAAATAAATACAGTGTTAAAATTTTCGCATGTTGTATATATATAGTAGAGGTGAGAGTACCTAATAAAAACCAATATTATTTTAGAGAACAAATTTTTAATTCTATGAAATAGCAAACAGGCGAGTAGTCCATCTTTATAGGAAGTACTTACTGCTACTTAATACATGTGCAACCAATTTTAAATATATCTCTTGAGGACTCAATTGGAATGCATCATGTGTTATAGTGTATTAATCATATCCTTCTGACGGGAACACAATAGCGTGAATATTGTTGCTTTGGGGCATAAAATATGAATATAGCGATGGTATTCTTCAGTAGAACCTGGCATAGGTTTCTTTTCTTGACCATAGGCATGAGTAACTTGGTGTATAATGTCGTTTTAAATTTGTAGCAACCCTCTATATTGCTACTGGTCGTGGACATAGGTCTGTTTGTTGAATTGGTAATAGACAGAGGTTTGTTTATAAAGCATCACACATCGCGTTAAAAATTGTAACTTTTTTTATCATTATAATATTTTATTGAAAATAGAATACGTAGACATATTTATGGATTAAAAATGTTATGGATTAAAAAAACTCAGAATTAAATGTTTTCAATATTGACGTGATAACGTCTTATAAATCGATGAACGCCGGCTACATGCACGAAAAAGCATGACTCATTGTCACGTTTCGCCTGAGCCGAGCAAGCGATTGTACGGAACAAGCGATAGAGAGGCGCGATGGGCCTCATCGTGTGGCTTGTGATGCATCTATCTATATATAAAATAATTCGATTATTTTAAAATTATACATTTGGTTGTCCAATCAGGCAACCTAGAAATATTAAATATATATGTTCCTTGTATAGAATCCTTTTATTTTACTGTTACATAATATCTGTGTTTTTCTTATCGAGTGTACACACTGATCACATTTTAAGAATAGATCAAGCCGTCTCAAGAAGTTTAGGAAACCGGTAATGTTGGAATCGGAACTGGTAATTGAGGTAGCATCAAACGTAACTGTAGGTATTATTACACGAAGATGTTGTTTGCAAGCATTCCAACTGTTCTATTAACACGTTTAATTTAATACTTAAATATTTTTTAAATAAATTCTATGAACAGTAAATATTTTTTAAGTAATTTTAATTGGTACATTTAGAATTAGAAGAAGAAAATAGAAGAAAAAAAAATGTATTCCACATTAGTCTCAATTAATTATATGTAAGTATTTATTGATTGAATAATAAAACGTTCAATTACATACATCAACAATGATTTACCTGAAATCTATTTAGAAACATTTTGCATATACATGTAACCTCTTTTGTACCATGTTCAAAATCATATAAATGTAGAAACAAAAATGCAATAAACACAATACTCTTTAACAGTACTGAGACGTTAATTTTAGTATGAAAAATTATTATTACTAGTACTTATTACGTTTCAATATGCACAGCTTTTTTATAATTAGGAAATACATAGTTTGCTTAGCAGTAGAGTTATTTTTCTAGGGTTTGATACCCAAAGTTTTAAAATATTTTGCCAAGCTTCTAATACTTTTCATTTTCAGTGCAATGGGTACATAAGTCCGATGGAAAACAACTAGCATTAGTGAACGGGTTTACATTTTACTGCCACAAAAAGAGAACAAGGTCCCACTACTGGTCTTGCACGAATGGGTCAGGATGCAGCGCTCGCCTTATCATAGACAACGTAATATCTAGCAGACACATTATTAAAATGAACTTAAAACACAATCATCCGCCACCTAATTTCGTTGTCAGAAACGGTTTATATATTAAAGTGTAAATATATCTATGGAGAATTCGTAATTTCATTCTCTATGGATTTACTTTTTGAAGTGACATTTCTAATGGAACGGTGGGGAAAAATTTCGTTACGCGTTAAACGTATATTAAGTTTTGATATATTTGTAGGTGTAAGTATGTATAACTGGGTCTAATAGTATACCAAATTGAGTAAATGTATAGTTAAGTACATATATACTACAAGACGTCATATAATATACAGTTTATGAGTATTCTGTCTGAGATAATTTATTGCAAGTAGAATATTATAATTTTTGTTAATAATGGAAAGTTAGCTAATAAATCAAGTAACAAGAACATAAATCTTTAATGGCTATGCAAATAAAATATACAACAATTATTTTTTATAGTTTTATATATATGATTAAATTTTTTTTCTAAGTTTTCGAATAAACAGTGATTTTAATTTTAGCAACGTTAGGAAATGTAGTCCTACATTATTTAAATGAGAAAATTTCAAGTTCAATGAAGTAGCTCATAAAATTGAAATTAAGAGCGGTCCTTTGGACAGGATTTTTGGCATATTAACTTTTTTGAGTCACACAAATATATAGATAATTTAATACATATAAGCCAAAGAAGTTTCACTTTCTCCACGTGTACACACCGATACACGCACTGTTTTTACTTTAATATTAATGATTGATCAAGTTTTAGAAGTTATAATATGAATGATGGATAGGGGACCACCGAAGTAACGTGGTACAGATGAGGCAAGGTTTACTCAAAAAAGGTGTAAACACTGTGGATTCCGTAGAGATGTTTGTAGAATTGAAGCAATGTTTTATTTAAATAATTGTGATCTAGTAAATAGGTAAACAATGTGTATGTGTGCTCATTGGCGAGCGATACAACGGTCTGTGTCCGAGGCGCTGAACCACACCTTCGGTCGTATGTGGTAGGGTTGTGTTATGGTTGCCACCTTAAAATAACTGATATGTCAATCAATAGAGAACAGTGAATGTTCTAAATATATTACGCCGATACTACTTAGCATAGGATGATGATCAGAAGTAGAATTTAAGTGCATACAACTTTACTGAATATTAGAATTATGCTCACTCGAGTTACGTAATAGAACGTATTAACTAAATAAATGTTTTCAAATGTCATACTTTAGATCACCTAATCTCTTAAAATCTACTAGAATAACGACAACCGTAAATTTATCTACAAACGTCATTAGATGTACGTTAGCGTTATGGGCTATCTAGTACTGTTTGGCCAAAAGGGTTTAAAATACGCCCTTCAAGGTCGGCAATACAACAGTAATGTCTCTGGTGTTACAGGCGTCCATAAGTGACGGTAACCATTTAACGTCAGACTAGTCTTCTCCCTGTAAATAGACGAGTAGTATATGAAATATTTCAATTCGGAACTAAATATATTCAATTATATGTAACTTATAGTGATTTTGTGTTCCATGTTCTTAATATTAGAGTTCTTAAAGAATATATTGGTTTGAAACAGGGTTTTAATTAAGTTTATGAAATAAATATACAAAATTAAAAAGTATTTCTCTTTCTAAATCTACTCTACGCCCGAATCCTTAGATCAATACCAATCCACGTGATTGGTAATTGTTTAAAAACCCGGAGAATGTTTTAAAATGACGAGAAAGACGTAAAATAGAAGAGATTATAACTTCACTCGCGAAAATGGTAGTAATATTCCTGGAAGAGGACTGGGTTGCCATGATTGAAAAATATGGAAAGCAAACGTGTACTCTATGGTTCAGTGTTAAATTTGGAACAATTTTTGTAGAAGAAAGAGATGTAAAGATCCTGTTAGCTTATCTAGCAATTTCCCAGATATATTAAAGTCTGGATACTTTACACAATTTTTATACTTAACCCTAACTGATCCAGTAGACGTTATCCAATTCTGAAAATATATAATAAACATGAAATCAGATCACAGCACCAGCTATTCAATTATGAATCCAGACCATTCAACCATCAAAGACACAAAAAAGTTCATCAGAATCCGTCCAACCGTTTAGAACGGGTTAAATGCCAAACACTCATATGGAATCATATATATAAAGATGAGATGGAATACATCGAAGAAAATTATAAGCCTTTTCTTTCTGCACTACTAAAAATATGTGTGGATTAGAAGGAACATGTTAATGGATTTAAGACGAAACCAGTGAAATAAGTTTATTGGAATATTTGATTAATAAGTATGCTTTATATTTCAGTGATACTATTGGCCAAATCGCGATATTCAGGCAAGCATCTCGTGATGTACAACAACTACACGTATTACTGCAAGACGCAATGTAAGAAAACAAAATTCTTTCATTGGTACTGTTCGACGCACAACTGTAGAGGTTGCAATGCTAAATTAAAATTGGACGACAAATTTGCAATCGTTGGTCTCGAGAACGTTCACACGCATCCTCCAGCCAAATATTGTATTCATCAAGGTCGATACTTTAAAATCGTTTGAACATTATGATTTTGCTTCTATGTATTTAAAAGATGGTTTGAAATATTACCTATAAGATATGATATATATTAGCTTTGACGTGTCCTTTAGAAGCGAGGACGATATACGATTATATTAATGTTAAACAAGTACAGTACAGTAGTTACAATAAATTAATATTAAATATGGTTCGTGTATTTTAAATAGTTTTTTGGATTTGATTTTTTTGCATAGATTGTTCGTAATCAAAACCAAGTTTATTATTAAAAAGTATATTTAACAAAATACTATTTATATATAAGTATATTAACAAATATGTTGTCTTATATATAGTAAATTTTTATAAATAATGTCAAAGAAAATTTTACAGCTTCGTAGATTTAAAATTACATTCTAAAAATACTAGATATTCTAGAGACTAGATAATAAAAACTGAATATAGCAATACTTTTATATTACAATGTTAGTTGAAACGTAATAAAATATTATTTAGTAATTCTAAACTTCAATACATATAAATAACTATTATATGTATACCTACAGCAGAACTCTGCGACTCTAGTCTGGTTCACAATGTATGCTAAGAATGTTTACAGATGTCTGAATGTGTAAACCTAACATAGTTTTTATTTTTGTATTGGCAACACCATATCTTACGGTATAATGGGTTGTGGCACGCAGTTCGCTTTTGTCCTTTGTACTGTACAGACATTAAAAATGTGTTTGAGTTTATTTTGCCTTTTCATTATCAGTTGCTATGCTTCCAAAAATATATTGATCATTCTACTAAGTTAAACAAGGGATTATGGTATTTTTTAAATAATAATTAGCATATTACATACGCCATGCCAGAGGAATTTAAAACCGCGATCAAAGTCCTAATACGTGCTTGTGTACTTAAAAAGGGACATTATAGACAATAAAAGTCTACATAAGTAGAATCGAAAACACCTCAATACGAAAGTAGTGTATTTTATTTGTACGCTTCCTTGTGATGTCGTGTCTGGCCGCGTGCAAATATTTCTAAATCTGCAGTTTCAGCGCTGCACATATTCACTAGGGTGTCCGTTATTTCCCTAATTGGATTTTATTCTGTAAACGCCCCTCAAATTTTTAGATTATGACCTAAAAAAAATATCAGACCCAAACCAGCCCTTAATATTTACATTAACCCGTGCCTAAATCATAATACATTTCCCATTTAAATATCACGGGATTTTTGCACTTTTTGCAGTTCATTTTTTTCCACTGAAACAAACGGAGCTAACAATACTTAAACAGCTGTTTCTTGTAGAAAATTTAACGCTCTACAAAAAAGATCTGAATGCTTTATAATTTGTCCAGGATTTTTTTTAAATCAGGGCGGGACAACGTCTGCCGGGTCCGCTAGTATCACATAAAGAAGACTTCAGATAATAAAACATTTCTGCAATCTTATTTAAAATTTTGTTATACTTTTTTATAGTTACTATGACAAAATAATGAAATGATATACATAATTACTGAATATATAATAAATAAACTAGCACTATTAACTATTCCCTGTTAAATTTACCTATTGTTAAAGCATGTCAGTCTTATAATGTACTATTTAATCCATCCTTTTCTTCCCTGTGTATTATTACCTTTTGTCTCTCCCTTACGCTCACTGCACTACTACAGTTCGCGGTTTGAATTTGAACGAGAAACGTTAATGGCGGCTACGAAATCAAAACAGATCTAATAATTGGGTTTATTTCCGAATTTTACAAGTGAAAGTTGTGTGGTGTGTGCTAATATTATCATGAAAGACAAAGTTCTGTTTTAAAATTCAAGTTGGCAGTGTCTTGGTGAGTTCCTTTACCCCTTTTCCTTGTGTCTGATTAAAAATTTACTTAAGGGGCATACCAAACTTAAATTTCTAAATAAGATTATAGTTTTTTTTAAATATTATAATATACATTGACGATTCGATGGCTAAAATTTGTAATTATGCTTATAAAATTGGCAAATTGTTAACGGACAATCTTACATCTGACAGGTGCTCCTTATAAGTCCCCTATTTCGTTCGAACTCGCACACACAACTAGCGGACGTAAGGGATAAAGAAACTAGTTGCGAAGAGTAGGGTTCCGTAGTGAAATGGGTAAAACGTCTATCGAAATTACTGCTATTAGAAGTTTGTTCACTTCACGGGTAAAATAAGATATGGCATATTTTGTATGAAATTTTTTATTAATCTAGACTTGTACGATATTAAATAATATTCACTTCTGTTGTATTCTGTATTAGTAAAATGATTTTTGAAGTGAAAACTTATTTAGGCGCGTTGAGCACTTTTATTGGGTGAACAAAAATCTTGGAACTCGCGTCATCGTCACCGAACGCTGAGCTATATGTATACTGTAATAAGATATACATAGATATACCTCCATGCGTTATTAATATGCATTGTATATAATATTTCTATTTACATGTTATGAAATTTAAATAATTCACTGTATAATTATTGAGTTTACACTTTTGTCAGCAATCCTTATGAACGTCTCGATTTTTTTAAGTCATATTTATTCAAGGTAGGTCTTGAAGGTGGTAGAGCTACGCTGAAGCTATTAATGGTTTCAGCATGAATAGGTAGGCACGTCCGGGGTAGTACCACCCTCTCACAGAAAACCGACGTGAAGTAATAGTGCTTGCATTGTTGCGTTTCGTTCGGTCAGCGAGAGCGCCGGAGGCCCACCTTCCCTCCCTTTCCCCCTTCCCTTACTCCCCCTCCCCTCCAAGACAGGTTGGCAACGCACTTGCGACACCCCTGGTGTTGCAAGTGTCTATGGGCGGTGGTGATCACTTAAAATCAGGTGACCCACCTGTCCGTTTGCCACCTATGATATAAAAAAAAAATTCAAATCGCATGTGAAATGGTGAATAATACTGTACAATTTCTTAATTTGAAATTCAATAATCAAAAATAAACATCAACTTATACGGAATTCATTGATTTCGTTAGAAATTAATCTCGTATTTCGGTTTACATTCGTACACAATAGTTACAGATACAAATAAGGGTTGAACTGCTGTGCAATACTCCGTGTAAAATAATAATACGACATCGTCGATAGGATCAGGGGTGCTCACCTCAAATAATAATATTGAAGAACATTGTAAATACACAGGGGCGTAGTACAGGTTTTGCGAGATGGGTGATCATTTGAAGTTGTTCAAATTGTCAAAACTCCTGAATTGCGAAGATCCTGAGCGTTATATCTATACATATAATAAGAATGTAAATCTAACGTGTCTGGACTTTGAAGATTTTGGTAAAATCATTTTTAGAAATGCTTGTTTGAACATGCATCACTGCTAAAGTACTACGTTTATGATAAAACCAAGTAAATCATAAAGTATTTTTTTTTTTTTTTTTTATTTACGTGGGGAAATCCTTTATGGATACGCCACCCTCTCGGGGGAGAGAGTGGGTTATGTCCGACTCGCACGGACTAAAACCCCACGGTGTACCGTCCGCCGTATGGTAGGGGCGGCCAGGGAAGTAAATCATAAAGTATACCTTCGAGTAACATTTAGTTTTTGCTTCATAAAAATCGGTTTGGTCTATCAAAAGTTATTGTAATTTCGGTGACCACATCACTTAAGTACAAGAGAAAAATAGATAGTAATTAAACTTACTACATTTAAATAACTTTATTAGTCACTGTTTTGTACATCAGGCTCCACGTGGATGAAGACGCGGGTACAGCTAGTTGAAAATAATTGTAGTCACTATAGCTTGCTACATTGTCTCAGTTGTATATTGGTATTCAGTAGTATCGCGGTAGAACTATAAATATGTAGGCTATGCGTCTGACAACGGCTCTGCTATGAGTGACCGCCGGGTCGCGCCATGTCAATCTAGGCCGTTGCCTAGTATGCCCTCGCAGCGGAGACAGGGCGTTCCAGTTCCGCGTTATTCCAATTTATTCTTTATGTTTGATTAGATTTAGCTAAATTAAAGAGATCCGAAATATATTCGTGAGGTACCTATATATGAAGGAACGTATATGTGTCTCAGAAGTACATACGTGTCTCACAAACGCATATGTGTCTCACAAACATATGATTTGCTTAGCTCGTATGGATAGTTTAGTTCGCTACGCGATATTGCATGCAAGGTAACAGCCGAGGTGGAGGTTCGGCTACTATGACACTTGCGCTAGTTGTCATCTCGGCTGAGTCTCTTAAGCGCTTGCTCGAAAAGCGTGGTGAAGCTGTGATAGCTTATCAGGCATAGTAAGGGAAAAGCGGATAGTCAGTTTAAAAAAAATAAATGATTCCTTTTAAAACAATATTATAAAGAATGAACGCGGTAGTAAGTTAAGTCGAGATATGTATCGGGTATAGGAATGGTCACCGCTTCAATGTCAGGGAATGATTCAGTTAAGTTCATAATTTAACTAGTAGTCATAAATCATATAACATGGGATCCTACAAGCATAACGTGAAGAAGCATTTACGCAGGCAGGCATGACAGCAACGACCGACGAAGGATGGCATATCTCTCAGTGGTCGCCGTCGCTTTTGGACTGTACTGTGCTTACCATCAGGCATAGTGCAGTCACTTTGCCGTGCTACGATAAAAAAAAACGTCACTAACGAACAGCATACCACGCAGGGAAATACGTCGGTCTGGGCTGCTTAAATAATATTTCTTTGACGAATTGCAATTATTACACACCTGCAAATATTGATTTCTTTTTAGAAACATTTTCACGATTAACTTCAAATTTTGAGAATGCTTTTGAAGACTGCAAATTTAGAATTGTGTCGTTTTATATGTGAGATATCCAGAAAATATTACATAGGAAAAATTAGAAAAAAAAACATATCTTGTCAACAACCTATCGGGTTCAAGTATAGTTAAACACTATCCAGATGTCCTCAGTACATGTCCTCCGTCCTCAGTCCTCACATGTACATAGAAAATTATATTCAAATTCAATCACGTAAGATGAATAAAAAATATTTATAACATAATGATTGAAGTTTTGTTTTACAGATTCCCAATAAATAAATACAGTTTTTTAATGGATTCCTCTGAAATTATGAAATAAATGTATGAAGCATTAAATGCATTATTTTTGTAATATAATTGTCATTGTTTTGATTATTATTATCTTAATTTTAGTTTAGACGTTTTTATACCGCACTTCTAAGAATTAGAGTTTATTTTATTTGCCTTATGTTCTGTATTCGTCGTTTTACAATATAGATGAAGAAAATTGTACTCACGGTAACTAGTTAATAATTTTATGAAGTTGCAATATTAATAGACAAACATCCGTGAATGTATGTTGTTTAAAAAAATAATGGTGATTATCTCTTTGTTGCAGTTGTTTTCATTAAGTCAAGAAGTGGTAAGGAGCTAGTACTATTGAATGAATACACATATTCATGTTCGCGCGTGTGTGTGACGAAAGACGTATCGCATTGGAGATGTTCGACGCACAACAGTAAGGGTTGTCGTGCTAGATTAACTCTGAACAGTAACAATAAGTTACTTCAAGCGTATGCCCATCATCCGCATCCACCTTTAAGGTATCTTTTACATAACGGTAATTTTGTTAGGGTTTGATTATAGAATTCATGATTCTGAAAACCACGTACGATGTTTTGAATATAGCTACGATATTGAACATGGAAACTACTATGTCTTTAACGATTTAAAGATTCTATTAGAAATATACTCGTTTCTTTTTTTCATTATTTTATTAGATATTAGCTTTTATTCGTGGTTTCGCTCGCGTCAACGTGGATTTTGATCGGTCCTTCGGAAACCGTACTATTTTTCTAAATAAAAGATACCCTGTGTTCTTTTCTGGACCTTTACCGTTACCTCTCATGTATATTTACTGATTTGAGTTTGATTAGTAAGATAAACTGGAAATATTTTCCTGATATCACCAAATCGTGGAATAATGGTCATTTGTTTAAAAGTATACTGATAGGCGCATCTCAGGGTGTCTCGGTCCGGTCGATGCAAAAGTAGAACGTGCGAAAACACACGTAGAGCGCAGTGAAGTTGCGCGTTGACAAGGAGCACGAACGGACTCCTAAAAACAAACACACAACAGAGTCCGATCAGGACATTCACATAAGAGAGATCGAGAGATAATATCCGTCTGACTCTTTTAAAAATGCGTGTTCACGCTCACGTATCCGACAGCCGTTCCGAAGCGGTCTGAGATATTTGAAATATACACGTCGCGGCCCTTAATGCAGCATCTTGAGTCGGGGTTCGTTCCCACGAAATGGAGCCCTCGAATATTACAATGACTCACCGTACTGACTCAGCACAGTTCACAACATAACTCACACAGTACACAGGCATGCACATGTATACACACATTGTGGGAGGGTTAATTGTTTTTTCCTCCATTTTCATTTTGGTTTGTAAGTATTAACCAAATTGCTAGACACGAAATACATGTACGGGTTGGTGAGATACAATTGTACACACAAGTGTCTCACAAACGCATATATGTAAGAGTAGTTGGCTAGCTTGGTTAGTTTAGCTCGTTGCGAGTCTGTGGCAATTTACAGAGATAGTTGTTCACACGGCTGAGAGCCTTAAGCGTTAGTCTTAGTAGTTCGGTGAAGTTGTAGAAGACCTTAAGTCAATAATATAAGCGATTAATATACAAAAGCTACAAGACACAAAGCTACAAGCTACAAATAATCTAATCTACGAGAAACGAGCGACGAGTCATCGAACCCCAAAGTACTATACTATACAAAACTGTATTGTATAATAGAACAAATTATAAATATTGCGGATAAAGTTCATTTACGTGTTTTTTATATATTTACGTGTCGAGTTGGTGATTGAGCCTAAATAAATATGTTGATGCAAACGTGTGATATTTCGAGAGGATCCATCTCTTGTAGGAGGCGTTTACGAACTGGGATTACCAATGTTGCTATTCGGCTTTTGTAACTGTAGTAGACGACATATTAATTAAGAGCCTGTCCAGATGAGGCGTTTTACGTGCGTGTCGAGTCGCGCGTAGACACTCGCGCGTACTCGAGATACTAGAGCTACGTATATCCCGTCCAGATGGTGCGGCGCGTTTCCTAACTCGCGCGTAAAACGCGTGCAATGAGCGAGACTCTCGACTCGCGCGTCGTACGGCCCCATTGCTGCGTCCAGTACTACGCGCAAGTCAGTGACGAGTCGACATAGTCGTCAGTCGTGTATCCGTACGACGTATGCGACGTTTCCTAGGTTAGAAACGCGCGTAAAACGCGGTATCTGGACGCAATATATTTTGAAGCGCGCGAGTCGACTCGCGCATAAATCGCTTCATCTGGACAGGCTCTTAGTCATAATATTTTTGTTTGTGGCGTTTAATTTATTTCCTGTATATACTTTTACTACTCCAATATTGTAAAATTGTGCGGTTTTGTGTCCATTGTGTGTATACTTGCTATAATAAAATTATTTTCTTCTTTCGTTTATTTATTGCTATTATATCATGTCATTAGCACATAAATTTATACTTGTAATTATTTATACATACTGCAATAAAAATGTATTTTATGTTATTACCCCACTTTTGCTTTTTATTTTGTCTTTATTATGTTCCGAAGACATTTATTAAAATATACATCTGTAACTGTATATTATAAAGTAAACAATTACGTTCAAATAATCAAAAGCACTTATAGTCTGTAATTTTGTGTTTTTAAATGTGTAGCCACTAAATTAGTTACTTAAATTGGGAGTAATCATTTACGGACGTCTGTAGTCTCGAGCGCAACATGATATATCACCGATTGTATTGAAAATAAAATTGTTATGGAAACATTTTCAGATATCATTCGGACTAAATCAACTATTCGTAAAGGCGATCACGTATACCACTGCAAAAGCAGTGGTCGGCAGAGATTACGCTGGTACTGCAAAAACAGATACGTTTCCGACTGTCAGGCATTCCTCATCACTATGAACGATGTGATAATTTGTACAAACGAAAATCACAACCATTTGTAAGGTGTAATAAAATTATGAAGAGATGCAGGCTTTTTTGTCGCTTCTTTGGAGGCACGTTAATTTTCGACTAAGTTTCTAAGTTGTAATTATTTTTTGTATCTCAACAAGTGCAAAAATGTACCCACACCTTGTTATTTTGGGTACTTGTGGCATATAATGGTAAGATACTGCTGTAAAATTTCCAGAACGAAAACCAACAAAAATCATAAGACATTCATAGTTTTAGGTTGCTTCCCATACATGATAACAGTTTTATTACATTTACTATTAAACTATAAGTCCAATCTAAAAACGTACATTTATGTATTTCCATTGCTTTTCATTAAAGAAATCGAATAGCGTTTAATGTTTTGTAAAGTTACGAGATTCATATTTGCCTCTACAGAGGCAAATCCACGTCCGACGCGGTAACTGTTCGGAAAGATAGATCACATTTTATATATGGACAAATTTGACCTATTATAAAAGATACAATTATTTTTGTATTTCATTCATTGTTTTTTTTTTCAAACTCTATCAATTTTTTCAGTGTTCATGGCGATTTTTCAATGTTTTCGAAATTTCCTTTAAGGGCACTGTATACGCCTACAAAAAGCCCTTGAAGAGATAATGGCTTAGTTGGTAGCGAGTTCGGACACAGCGTGAATGGACGTAGGTTCAAATCCTTGTAACTGAGTCAGAACTTCTGGTGAAGGAAAACATTGTGATGAGAACCTATGCTGATAGGGTTTCTTCTAAGTTCCTTTGGCAAGTTACCACGCTCAAGTTGAAAATCTGTCGCCAAACTCCTGTTGGTGTGTTCCGGCAGCTGCACTTGATGAGTATTAAAAATATTTTATGTTCTAAGTCAAATAGATTGATTAGGCAATCGCACTAAGCAATCTTATCATTACATAGTATAAAACAAAGTACCCCACCGCGTCTGTCTGTTCGCGATAAACTCAAAAACTACCGAACGGATTTTCACGCGGTTTACACCGGTGGATAGAGCGATTGATGAGGAACGTTTTAGTATATAGTTCGTCAAGGATTTTTTTATAATCAGGGCGGTATAACGTCTGCCGGGCCCGCTAGTTTAATATGATATGTATTACTTGTGCGATACATTGTGTTTTCATGTGATGACCAAGTCAATCTATTTTATTTAAAACATAAAAGATTTTTAATATTGATATGGTCACTATAAGATGTTAATAGGTTAGCTAATTACGTAATAACTTAAGACAGAAGGTCCCTTATGTTTAATAAAGTAACCGACTTGGCATTATATGGATCTCACAACTTTTTACGGTAGAAGAACTAAGTTGCGAGACTTGGTTTTCTTTTAGTTTTGTTTTTGATGGCATAAAGTATAGTTGAAGACTGATATTTAATTTTTTACCTGAAATAAGTATTTCTACCAAAGATTGCACACGTCTGATTGCATATTGAGATTATAGATAGTTAACCAATACTGTACACTTCACAAAGTAGCCACTAGGCCTATAATATTTCGTGCATCACAGCGATTTTTACTTGACATGAAAAACAATTGACGATATCATGAATCCAAACGTATTGATTTCATTTCACTATATTATAACTAGTAATATACCTGTTATTTACCGCACGTGGACGTCTTTTTCTCTACACTACGATTCGTAGAATTCCATTGTCTGTTAACTAAAAAAATGTTCATACGTGTGGGTCTCCCACGTTTTTTGTTTCTCAAGAAAGGTCGCTAACCGGGAAAATATCAAATTGGCAAAAATAGATGCAGCTATTGTGATAGTAAATGATATATATATAGTAAGTAGGTTTACGTTTAACACCTGAGAAATAGAAGGCATTAAAAAATCACTGTAATATGATAATATTGAAATTAATATAATGTCCATTTTTACGTACAAGTAAAATTAGACGAGGTAATAGAATTGGTAGCAGTGTAGAAGAAACAAAACGGAAATGCTAAGAACGTATGTGACTTTTCCGTGTATGGATTTAGATCAACAAATGTTTACATGGCGTGGGAATATATTTATACCAATCAACTTAAGATATTGTAATGTAATAAAAATAATATGTGTAGTTATTTACTGTAAAACGTTAATTTATTTTAATAATAGTTGTATTTTAATATACGTTTTCAGTCTGTGAAATGGTGACGATTTTAAATAAAATAAACTCATATATTTTTCATTTCATCCCTTTTGAATTAGATTTTACGTAGAAAGATAAATGTGGATCCGCAGCGACCTCTTAATGGAACATACTAAATATACTGAACGTCCAATCCTTCAGTTTAATATGCAGTAGATATATGAACATCGTTTTTGACGACCAATAAATCTTTACATAATATAAAATGAAGTCGCTTTCGCTGTCTACTCCCTTAGATCTTTTAAACTATTCAACGTTTTTAATACAGCAATAGATAGAGTGATTCAAGAGGAAGGTTTATATGTATGATACATACATATTTATAGTACAGAAACGCCGAAAAATTCAAAGATTTGTTATGTGGTGTCGTAACAAACATATTTTTGTGCGTTGTGCGTTTAAATCGCAAACACTGACTAAACCTTACGAGATAGATCGAATTACTGTAGTACGGAATTGTATATCTTAAAAAGATCGTTAAAATCGACCGATGGTATATGTTTATCTCTAAAGGATAAACCCACAGTTATCATTTTTATCTTTAAAAAAATGATGTGTTATTCACCAAGCTATTTATAAAATACCGTATTATTTCTTATCCAATTAAATACATTACACAAGTTGTACATCTCATGTAGATCAAAACTGCTCTTAACAGTATTTCATTAAAACGGATATCTACATTGCACCCGTGCGAAGCTGGGGCGGGTCACTAGTAGTAATCTTGACTTTTTTCTTTGGTCTCTCCGGTAATTATCGTTTTGTTTTTTTATAATATACGTAAAACGATAAAATAAGATAGTAAACACGTTGAACGTAGAGGGGGCTGGTTCTTAAGTACTACCCTACCACTATGTTATATACAGGTTTTATAAACACAAGCGCTATGTCGCGTCTGCACGTGTAACTTTCGCTGTACTGACTTAGGTAGAAATATTACAAACTTTACGCACATTAAAAATTTTTTAATATACATTCTTTCAGATGTCACTCGTAGTAAATGTTCGTTGCGTATAGGTGGCTATGTGTACTACTGCAGACGAAGTGAACGGAAGAAAGCACGTTGGTATTGCAAAAAGAGATCTTTGCTGAACTGTCCGGCGTTCATCATCACCATGAACAATGTTATAATATGTACTCAAGAAAATCATAACCATTGAAGCATGCAACTTATTAAATCGGATCTCTGGTCCGAGGCTAACACGTTGATTTGTATTCGTAATAGTGACTGAATGTAGAACTATTAAATAAGTGAAGTCAGGTCTGCTGTTGTGCACACGACATACAAAAATATTTCCCTTTATGCGGAAAATAAATATCTCAAAGATTCTTTGTTCTTTAAATAGGATTGTATAATAATAATAAATCTATTTATTTGACCTCACATTTACATTCCTAATACTATACAATGTTGTATATGAACAAAAAAGAAAAAGTATAGAGTTTATAGAACAGTAAAGTTACAGTGAAAATTAATGCGAGATCTGGAGTCTGAAAGAGGTTCAAAGACCTGCACTACAGACCTCCAGACTCACATTCTCTAGAATTGAGCTATGTTCTTATTATTTCTGTAAGATAGAATAAATCTATCAACAAAGTTCCTATGAATAGATAATAGATTTTCAGTATTATTGTATGTAAGTGCTAGTGGACATTTATGAATGATGCGTTTTGTATTTTGATTAGTTAAATGATAAATTTGAAGAGTAGAGTTGATCTGGTTATATATATGAGGACCAAGAAAGCAGACAAATTTATGTGACAATTGTATACGTATTGAAATCGTTTCACATACATGATGCTTGCGTCTTTTACTGAAGTGAATATTCGGATCATACTTTAAGCGACAGTGTTATGATGGAAAGGATAGTTTTTGGAGAAAAAATTGTCTAATATAAATTTCAAGATAAAATCATTCTTGCTTTACTATTGAAGTGATAAACTTGTGCTTTTTTAGTTGGTGTTGTGTTGGTTTGGTAATAACAAATTGGTGGCTGTTGGCATGATGGTAAGCATAGTATGATACAAGCATAACGGTGTATATCGAAACATTGGTAGCACGTCACAGATTGTCATGCCGGTATGGAAATCTCTCGGCTATTGAGTATAAAAAAGAATCACTATGATTGGTTTATCACCCTGTGGTTGGTGGTTCACTACCCTTTTGGGTACAGATCTCTACATCCCGCTTGGTTAGAGGTTTAACATTGGTTAATTTAGAAATTCGAGATTCGTATCGTATCGTAAGAATGCTATTATGGAGAATGAAGGGTGTTATACATGTTGTCATACACATCTTCCAGTCTGGAACAAAGGTTGCTTTGTTCGTCTAACTCGGGTAATAATCTCATTTTTCTTCATTCAAGGTATCATCTGCGGAAGGACGTCCATATTGTTCGATGGATATAAGTATTACTGCAAGTATTACTGCAAGCGGTACACTCATACGAAGATCCGATGGTACTGCAAGGATAGATATAGATACAAATGTTCGTCCGTGATTATTACAATTAATAAAAAAGTCGCGGGTGTTATGGGTTACCACAAGGGGGGGGGGATTTGGAGGGGTTGGTCATGTAGTACGGTAAGGGGAGTAAAAAGGAGTAGAATTTGGGGGAGGAAAGGGGGGGATAAACAAAAAAAAAAGGAAACAAAAGGGGGGAGGGGGGGGTGAAATGGAAAGGAAAGGAAGGATAGGGGGGGGGGGGTAGGAATTGGGGGGGGGGGGTAAAGGGAGGGGGGATAAAAAAAAAAAAAAAAAAAAAAAAAATCACTGTTGATTATCATTGCTTAACCGATTTCTCGGTTAAAAAAAAAAAATAAATTCAAAAAAAAAACTTAAAGAAAATGAGAAAAATAATAATAAAAATAAAAATTAAAAGAAAAAAAAAAAATGAAAATAAAAAAAATTAAAAAAAAAAAAAAAGAAAGAAAATAAGAAAAAAAAGAAAAAAAAAAAAATAAAAAAAAAAAAAAAAAAAAAAAAATAAAAAAAAAAAAAAAAAAAAAAAAAAAGAAAAAAAAAAAAAAAATAAAAAAAAAAGAAAAAAAAAGAAAAAAGAAAAAAAAATAAAAAGAAAAAAAAAAAAAAAAAAAATAGAAAAAAAAAAAAAAAAAAAAATACAGAGGAAAGGAAAGAAAAGAAATAAGATAAAAAATAAATAAATATATTTAAAAAAAAAGAAAAAAATAAAAAAAAAAAAGAAAAGAAAAATAAAATAATGTTTATAAATAAAAAATAAAAATAAAAAGAGAGATTAGAAAGAATAAAAATTAAAAAAAAGAAAAAAGAAAAAAAAATAAAATAAAAAAAAAGAAAATAAAAAAAAAAAAAATAAAAAAAAAAAAAAAAAAAAAAAAAAAAAAAAGAAGTTAAAAAAAAGAGGAAAAAATGAAAAGAAAGAAAATAAAAAGTAAAAAGAAAAAAAGAAAAAAGAAAAAAAAAATAGAAGAAAGAAAAGAAAAAGTAAAACCATATACCTCAGTCATCATAGTAGTTTAAGACAAATATTATTTAAAAAAAACCCACGTGGGTGTGTTATGATTGTAATATAGAGTGAATTATTTTTAAGTACATAATATTTTTAATATATTGTATTTCTTATATCAGATTGGAATTCTATAAGGGCACTAATGTTTTATAACGTCGATTGTTACTGTACGAGGCCATCCATAAATTACGTCACGAAACATTTACTCCGTCTACGTCGCGTCGTTTGCCTTAATAAAAATGTATTTTATATACAGAGGAAAAAAATATAAGTGACACAGTGCTTGTCCCACTCTTCCACTGCAACAAAACGCACATCGCTTAACGTTGAGTGCTTATAAAGTCATAGATTCTTAAAACTTTAGTAACTCTATATTAACTGAAACTATTGTGATCATTTTTTGTTAGATAAAGACAATCATCTAAGAAGTGAAAAGAAGAAAAAAAGTCATTAAAATTTAACCAGTATTTTTCAGTTAATGTGCTCACAGCGCCAGCCCTTTATCATTTTATTTATATAGATTTTTAAATATCGGTAGTGTTAGAATTATAATATAAAACGTATCGCTTGTAAAGTTCGTTTTATCAGTTTTTGGACAGATGGACAGAACCAATCATAAAATCTGTAGAGTCAATCTGCAGAGCAAGTGGATTTGTAGAAATAATATATATCTCTTATAAATAATATTAATACAATCATAAAAATGTAAGTACATTTAAGTTACATTTTCTAATATGCCCCTCTTCTCTCCTCGTCACATTTCGTCACGCTAAGCAATATAATTTGCAATATAATATGCAAACGTGATTTATGAATGACCCGTAACTGCAAATTGTGGACGTACTCGAAGTATTATGTATTTTAAATATTAATGTATTTTTATATTAGTTACCCGTTCTATACACTGATGTCAATGCTTTATTGAAGTAAACGACTATTATTAAAATTGTTATATTTCTCATTTATTTGAAATAGTTAGAAGAATATTCAAAATAATCTCTTAAAATAAGTTTTTTTAACAATCATATTTATATTTAACGAGCCCGGCAGACGTTGTCCCGCCCGGATTATAAAAAAAATTCTTGACAAATTATTCCTAAATTATATCAAAACCTTCCTCATTAATCACTTTATCCACTGGTGACTGAACAGACAGACGGACGCGGTAGGGGACTTTGTTTTATACTATGTAATAATGAGTGTTTGATCTAAACTTAAGAATAAAAAGGTTATCATCAAAGTTGAGTATCCATTAAACTTTAAAAAAAGTGGTTTTAACCTGTAGCTACTAAATTTATGGATAGTTTAAAACTTAATAGAGGTGGATAAACAGGTTATACGTTTAAACAGGTTGCATGGTGATAGGGTCTTTTCTATGTCCGCCTGGTTAGCTACCACCCTGAAATTGAAAATCTGTCGTCAAGTCCCTGTTGGTACGTTCGGGGAGCTGTATTGAGAGACATTCCCTTCAGTTTTACAGTATTTATCTTACATCACATCGTCATGTAACTATGAGCAAATGCTAAATCCTATAAAAGTATAAAAATGGCATTAAGTCGTAGTCCGGTGAAGCTATTAAGACCTTACTAGATCAATAGCGTAGTCAGTTCGAGAAAAAAAGTAGACATTAAGTAATAATAGTAAACGCGCTAAGTAGACGTTGTCCTACCACAGAGCCAAATAAATCATAAATATGGAATAAAAATGTTGATATTTGATGGAAGGTTATAATTTTGATATTATATTTTTTATGTAAGTAATTAAAAAAGAATATATTAAGAAGGAAATCCTACACCTCAAGAACAGCGTCACCTACCGGGACTAAAGTAAGAACCTACAGTCAAGTTGTTTACAGGGAGAATTATTACGAATACGCTTACACCGGAATTTTATATCTTAATATATATATTTCTTGTGTGCGTGTGTATGTGACTGAACTCCTCCTAAACGACTGGACCGATTTTGATGAAATTTTGTGTGCGTGTTCGAGTGGATCCGAGAATGGTTTAGATTCACAATTGGACCCGGTAGGTGGCGCTGCGGTCGACTTTTAGGATTTTTTTGTTTTCAAGGCAGGACAACGTCCGCCCGGTCCGCTAGTATAAATATATATATTTTGTAATACAGTATGGATGTCAATATGACCATTGACATTCTACATAAAGATATCGAACCTTTTTGTATTGTATCATTGATTTTAGTTTAAGGTTTTAATATCCCAATGTGTTTCTTTTTTCGTAACAGAAAACGGATTGTTTCCTTGTTTTCTTTTGTTTTTTTTACAGATAATATAATGATTATACCATTGCTGACTGGTAAACATTTGCTTAGAATCAACGAGAATACGTTCTCGACAAACAACAAAAACATAGATGGCGTAGTAACTTGGTATTGTTCGAAGCGTCTCAGCAAGAAGTGCCCCGTTCGAGTTAAAATGTTTGAGAAAATTATATCAGCTATAATGGGTAACCACACGCATTGAGTTCTTTTTAGTTTTATCTTGGCAAACAATCTTATATATTATTAATGCCATTGTAGAGTAGGTAATAATATTACAAGTTTTGATAATTTCAATGTCAATATTGTAACAAGATGGCGGCTCCCTTGTTACAACTTTACATGGAGTTTTTGTGGCACCTCAGAATTCAATTTTCCGTGGTATTATTTCCCATCCATTACGTAAAAAGCCCCCAATATTATAATATACAAAACATACAGTCAAATGATACAAGATTATGAATAAAATATAAAATATACGTGCCAGACTAAATTCCCGCCAAAAACTCCGCACTGACACTCGTGCTAGCCACCTGTTTAGACAGATTGAAAATAATTGTTTATCAAATCAGTTACAATGTAATATTTTCATTTGAATGTATGAAAATGGTATTTTTACAATTGTACATAAAGCGAAAATTATGAAATATTTATATAATAACGTTACTTGATTAAATGTGATATAATTTTTGATTATTCTTATTATTTTAACCAATTTCCAAGGTTCTGAAATCTAAGTTAAGCTATAATCGAATTTATTTTGTGAAATATATTATACGTCTTCAATTTCATCTATGTCAAATAATACTATTAGTAAGTAAAATAAATGTTGCCTACTCCCCGGACCTTGTTCCAAAAAATTTACACATTTTTTCTCAGAATGCAGACAATTTCTTTAAAATATATACGTCTTCGTCCATGTCAAATTGTACTATTAGTAATTAAAATACATTTTTGCCTACACCCCGGACCTTGTTCCAACAAATTACACTTTTTTCAGAATACAGCAGACAATTTCTTCCAAGGAAAGAAATTCAATTCCAATAAAGCAGTCCAAACCGCTTTTAAAGATTTAATTGATTTTCGCTCCCACAATTTTTTCAGCAATGGAATCAATAAACTACCTATAAAATGGCGAAAGTGTATAGATAATAATGGTATATACTCCGCTTTGTTAAATAACGTTTTTTTTCCTTTTACATCAGCGTTGCCAGATTTTTTTTGCCATATCGGGATTTTGGAACTTTTTGAGAAAAAAAAGCGGGGTTCTTTACATAGTAAAATAACATATATTATCACAAATTTTTGAATATTTTATTCGAGTTTAAATTACGTTTACGTGACAATAGATAGCAAAAATAGGCATTGAAATTTTATTTTAATAAAAATATGATATTTTAAATAAGATTTACCCTGGCGTTAAACAGTTGAGTCTTATTCGTATTCTGAATTAAAAAAAAACTGAAATCAAAATGCACGCACGATTGACTTATCCCCGAAAGTGGGACTGAACCTGACTGACTGAACCCCCCGGATATTTAATTTTGATTTAAAAATCGGGACGTCTGGCAACGCTATTTTATTTATTTATTTATTTACACATTATGCGTTAAATACGCAATGGCGCACTTAATGCCTAAGGCATTCTCTGCCAGTCAACCATTAGGTGATGCAGAGATAAATGTTGGTAGGTGTAAAAGGTAAGGTTTTTATGAAATTATGTTTAACCTATTTAATATCACAATATATAAATAAAATATCAACACCAATATACATATATAATACATATATACTACACATATACATCTATACTAATATATATATTATCCATATATATATATATATATTTTACATCCATACTAATATTATAAAGCTCGAGGGTTTGTTTGTTTGGTTGAACGCGCTATCTCAGGAACTACAGGTCCGATTTGAATTTTTTTTCCAGCGTTATATAGCTCATTTATCCAAGAAGGCTATATAGGCTATATGTTATCACGCTAAGGTCAATTAAAGCGGAGCATCAATAAAGATTGTTTCAACATCGTTTTTTTCCGCTTGAGAGCTTCCGCTGCGTGTTAGCGTTAGCCCAAATTAACTATTCCACGCGATCGAAGTTGCGGGTAGAGGCTAGTATAGAATAATTCAATTCATAAAATCATACAATTTTTCATCAATGTTTTCGTATGACGTTGTCACGTTAAATTATCGTCCGTAAACCGACTTTAGAGACAAGCAATTTGTTTTATATAAAAAAGCGGTCTCGATTAACCCGAATCATGTTTGGTACATTACGTTTTTATATTTTCAGATATACAGATTATGGTGTCAAGAGCCGGCAAAGAGTTGATAGTGCATAAAAACTACTTATACCGTTATGCTTGGAGCTGTGAATCAAAGCGCATAAAATATTGGCGATGCTCGTCTTACGGAGGATGCAAAACCAAACTCGTGGTATTTAATAATAATACTATAGTGGGAATACGAGGTTCACCTCACACACATGAGCCACCGTTTCGCTCCAAATGAAGAACAGTAAACCTCTTGAGTAAATATAACGAATACTTATGTTGGGTGTGCAATCATCAGAAAGATGGTGAGTGGTAGCGCCACGCTAAAACTATTACTTGTTTTAGCATTAATGAGTCGGCTCGCCCGGGGTACTACCACCCGACCCACAGAAACACCGACGGGAAATAACAGTGTTTGCACTGGTGCGTTTCGTTCGGTCAGTGAGTGCTTCGGAAGCCTTCCCCCCTCCCCCAAACAGAGGCTGGCAACGCACTTGCGACACCCCTGGTGTTGCACGTGTCTATGGACGGTGGTGATCACTTAACACCAGTTGACCCACCTGTTCCTTTGCCTCCTATGATATAAAAAAAAGAATTCCGCTTCTTTAATTGTTACACTTTATGGTCCATGAATAATAAGTGAACAGTGGAACAATAATTGTTAATGTAGTTTCAAACCTCTGGGGATGAAGAAATTATCAACATTTTACTGATTTTTGATCAGTCAAATGTATAGTTATTTAACACAGCTTAACCATCTAATTAATATAGAACTTTTGCCAAACAAGATCTCGTAAGGGAATCTATTCGCGAAAGGTCATCTCGAATTACTTGGAGAGGCTATGTCGAAAAGAGGCTGATTGAGTTTGTCGCAGTTAAAAAGCGTTGAGAGATGAAAGGAAGAATGATGGATTGGTTGATAGCTTGTTCGAACACAGCGTCGATGGACGTAGGTTCGAATCCTTACAACTGAGTTGGAACGTTCGATGAAGGTAAACATTGTGATGAACCCATAGCATGATGGTAGGGTTTCTTTCTAAGTCCGCCTGGCTAACAGCCTCAAGTTAAACATCAGTCACCAAGCAACTGTCGGTGTGTTCTGGCAGCTGCACTTGAGAGTCTCTAGGTTTTGCGTGTTTACGTTGTCATTAAACATCAGATCAATTTGTGGTCAAACCTGTAAAGTATTAAAAAAGATTTTTCTTCTGTGAACCCTCTATGTCTACCCTCTAACATCAAGTATTTATGACATTAATATAATAGTTTGTTCCTTATCGCCGTGCCTTTATACACCCAAAGTGAGCTGATGAGTTTAAATATTTTGGGCGGAAAAGTTATTAGTTCCGTTCACCGGTTATACTTAATATTAATACTTTTACTATTATAATAGAAAATATGATACTATTTGAAGCTATTTTAAAAAGTTAAAATAAAAGCCCTATTATAAAACAAATTGGAATTCTGTTTGAGATTACCTTCTGAGTTATACTTAATTGTAAGTGACATTTCACTATGTTGACATACTAATCATACCCTTATTATTGTTCTGTTCGAAACTTCTCAATTTAGCACATATTACTTATGAAGAAATATATTGAAATAGGCGTTTGACAAGATTATGCTATACTCTCTTTTGTTGCACTTACTGGGACTAGCGCTACGCGTAAACTTATAAAATGTAAGCTTAAAGTGAATAATAAGGGAAATGTTATTCAATGTTGCAATGGTAATATAATCACGTACTAAATGTTAACACTTTCACTGCCACGATGGTATTGTGCCACGACTGTATTTTGCAGAACCTTTACCAATTACAATTAATGCGTAATTCTCATGCATATACAGGGTTTATTTATTTGCTAAAATGACGTAAAATGCTGGTGATATATTTGAGACACTCGTTTGTGAATCTATTTCGAATACATCAAGTTTTTTGCTAGTTTATTTCATGACAAAGACATCTCTTCCAGTGAGTATTATTTCTCTGATATACGCATGCCTAAATCGTGTAAGTTTTACTGCATATTTTTCTATTTCAATTTTCTTATTATTATCCACTGAATGTACTTTCAAATTTCAGATATAGTCATATTACCTCTACCGTCAGGGAAATATTTGCTTCGTATAGATAATAACACATTTTCTAACAACAGCAGGAATATCGACGGTCGCAGTACATGGTACTGTTCAAAGAGAACGCGAAAGAAATGTCGAGTTAAAGTGAAGACGTTCCAGAAAAATGTTTTAGCTATAGTGGGGGCACATAGTCATTGACAAGTATAACATGACTACTTTAATTATATTTTATAGAATACTAGCCGTGCCCGTGACTTCGTCCGCTTTGTGGAACAGCTGATGTACAAAACAGTAACTAATAAAGCGATCTGAATGTTTTAAGTCTAATTACTATCTACTTTTCTCTCTTACTTATGTCGCGTCGTCATTAAAATTACAATAACTTTTAATAAACCGGACCAATTTTAATGAAACAAAGAATAAATGTTACTCGAAAATATACTTTATATTTTTTTTGAAAAGGTTTTATTGTGAACGCAGTAATTTAACAGTGATGCGTGTTCAAACAAACAGACAGATAGACATTTCTAAAAATGATTGCAATGTATTTGATTACTTATTCCTAGACATCTGTAATAATTTTTTTAATAAAAATCTAAAAAGTACAGACACGTCAGAATTACATTCTTATTATATTGTATTATAACGATTTTATTATAATTTAATCATTTTTATAGAAGACTATATAAATCGAGATATAAATAGTAGGTGTAGAGTCAAACTGAAGCAATTACTGGTTTCAGTGTGAATGAGTCGGCTCGCCCGGGGTAGTACCACCCTCTCACAGAAAACCAACGTGAACTAATAGTGTTTGCATTATTGCGTTTCGTTCGGTCAGTGAGAGCGCCGGAGGCCCCCCTCCCCCCAAACAAAGGCTGGCAACGCACTTGCGACTCCCCTGGTGTTGCTAGTGTCTGTGGACGGCGGTTATCACTTACCATCAGGTGACCCGCCTGTTCGTTTGCCTCCTATAATATATATTTAAAAAAATATGCTTAGTAGCGGATTCTAATGCGGTAATTTATTTCAGGTGTTCGAGTGATTATGTCGAGAAATGGTAATGAGTTGTTAGTCTACAAGAATTACTCGTACTGCTTCTCAAGGAGCTGTGATTCGAAAGGCATCCATCACTGGCGCTGCTCGTCTTATAGTAGCAAAGCTTGTAAAGCGAGACTCGTCGTGGATAAACACAAGACTCTCTTAGAAGTGAAAGGCATTCCCCACACTCACAATCCGCCACGACAGTTCAATAAGACACATCGGTCATTGAGCATGTGGGAAGTGCCTTTACTATGAAGAATATTCACTGTAATTTTTGTTGTGTGACGTATTTAGCACCTGATATTTAACATTATTAAGATCTATAGCTCTGGATACTGATTAATAAAATTGAAATCTGATTTTGTCCTGGCTAATATATGTGTACATTTCAAAAGTTCAAATTTGTTTAAAATTTTCAGTGTGTATACACTGATTAGGAGGTTCAAATTTTGCAGTTCATAAGGTTTTTAGTTTTTTATTGTCATTTTCATACATGTAGAAAATTAGAAGATTTTGAAAAAATAACGTCAAATATTAGGAACAGTTAAAATTGGATTTAACTCACTTTGAAATGTAGCGACACCTATGACAAAGTTACAATAAATGTGATAAGAGTTTCACTGATAAATAGATGAAATTTCAACGTACTGTCTAGGTTGCTAATCATTACGCTTATTCCAGGAGGGTTAATCAGTATTGATAAAATTTAACAGCGCTATCTTAGATTTGATGAAAGAGTTTTTTGCATTATCAAGGTCGCGGGCACCGCTTAAGCTATCTTTATAGTAGAAAATCTGTGCATATTGTACATACACACAAGATTTCCCGTTTACATATAAAACCCAAGACACACAGTCTCGAATAAAAGTAACGCCCAAAACCGGCCGCAATAACTCCCCAATATACATACGTGGTTATACTTATGCGATTAACTTATGATTTTGCAAATTCAACCTTACTTGAATGATTTAAAGTTATTTTTATAAGGACGCATGCGACGCGGGACTGTTTGAAATGGATGCATAATCCAAAATTATGCACTCATTTTTGTGTGCCGGCTGTAAGACATTAATGGTGCATCTTGGGTTTTTGTATATCAATGCGTTTACCAAATAAAAATTGAAAAAATCTTGATACGCGGTAACACGGTGTTTGTACGCTGTCTTTTCATGATTACCATATTATATATGTTACTAGCGGACCTGGCGGACGTTGTCCTGCCTTGATAATAAAAAATATAAATCCCAAAAGTCAACCGCAGCGCCACCTACCGGGTCCAATTGTGAATCTAAACCATTCTCGGATCCACTGGAACACGCACACAAAATATCATCAAAATCGGTCCAGTCGTTTAGGAGGAGTTCAGTCACATACACACGCACACAAGAAATATATATATTAAGATACAGTAAAGTGTCCTTAAACGAAAAGAATAAATTTTATAACATTATAAGCATTTGAAATTTGTTATATCTACTAGAATCCTTTTTCTGTAATCCTATTGAAAAAGACCAATTACCTATTTTAAATATATATAAAAACAGTATAAACAACTCTATAATTTTTTGTATATAAATAAGGCATATTTATGTATATTAAAAAAAGAATTATAAAAAAAATGAAGTTTGTTTTATTTAGGCAAAAAGTTTTGCTTAAAAGGAAAATGATTATCAATTCTTAATGTTAGAAAATAAGCTAACATTCTTATTATTATAAGAGTTGTTTTCAGAAAGTATATTTTTAAATATATCAGTAGTGATTGAGAGTGTAACTGTAATCAATAGTTTCGCTCCAATTTTTTTTTGTCATAGGAGGCAAACGACCAAGTGGGTCACCTGACGTTAAGTGATCACCACCGTCCACAGACCCTAACACCAGGGGAGTTGCAAGTGTTTGGGGGGAAGGGGGGAGAGGAGAGTCAGAGGAGGGGATGTGAGCCTCCAGCGCTCTTACTGACCGAATGAAACGCAACAATGCAAGCACTGTTACTTCACATCGGATTTCTGTGGGTCTGGTGGTAGTATCCCGGGCGAGCCGACCCATTCATGCTGAAACCAGTAATAACTTCAGCGTGGCTCTACGTATTCGTATTCTAATATTCTAATACACATATAGATAATTTAATACACCGACACAGACCAACTCGTCTGACGTGAAACTAAAGTTATCTATATGTATATGGGGATTGAACATATTTTAGTTTTTGGTACAGTCTCATTAATTGTTCGTACTAGCTTACTCATTAATTTATATTATCTTGTGTCCATTAACATTCATTAATAGTTTCTTGCAAATAAATAGAATCTAAGTTTAAAAGTCTTAAATATATGATTTCAATTTAGTTCAAATCAAATACAACCAGTTATCGCACCCTTGTCTTTTTCTTACTTTAACAACAAAACTGTTTAAAAAGACTAAACTAAAAGTATTAAAAATAACACAATAATAAATATGTTACGCTGATGAAGTAAATAAAGTAAACGATTTAATTTTAATATAAGTATATATTTTTTGTTGCAGTAATAAATATAATTCCATCGCCGTGGAAAGGAAAAATGCTAATACTCAATCATTTCAAATATTCTTACCATTTAACCACAAAAGCCAGAACGTACTGGAGATGCACGTCTGTGAACAGTAAGAAGTGCAGAGCAAGATTATCAATAAACAACATGACTGGAGCTAAAAGTCTGAGAGGCTTGCATAACCACGATCCGCCTCTAGCTGATTACTAAATAGTAACATGAGTTTTTGGTGGAATCTTAGGCTGTCATGTAATGGCTTTTATATTCTATTCGTAACCTTGTGTTATTCGACTCTATATTTTGTACCATTGGTGGCATATTACGTAATATACTTATTTTACTGTGCATAAGTGAAATGGATGGAAACGACGAAAAATGAATTTTGAGATGCCATAAGAAATCTTGTTAAAACATTGAAATTATGACAAGACACTAGTAATATTTATTACTTGCTCGACAATGGCAGTAATAATATAGAAGATTGGTTAACAAAAATTAATCTAAAAAAATAGTAACGTGCCTTATAAGCTAAAAACGATAATACATTATTTTAATTACAATAATTTGATATATTAATTGTATTCTGAATATTATATAATGATTTTTAAAATATGTCAACCGACTATAGTTAGAGCATTTTTATTAAGACTAAAATGATAGTAAATCCACCGTTTAGTTTTTACAAATAACATAATTGGAAGCAAAAATTTGAGAGGCTTGTATAAACTATGATAGGCCTCTATTTGATTATTAAATAACATTGTGCCTTATGAGTCATTGGTTAGAATATCTGATAACAATAAATAATTACTGTAATTTGCTATACGAATTGTATTTTTAATTGTTGAAAATTGTTAAAAAATTTTTAGTATCAACAGAGCATTGTCTATTAAAACTAATACAATAGGAAACTCGTTGTTTTATTTAATTACCTAGGTGTTTAGTGAAATAAAATAAATTTAACTTAACAAACACTATAAAATTTAATTCTAAGCTTATGATTTCTGTACCAGCAGACAATAAAATATAGATTTGTTTTCTTGCAGTTATAAATATAATTTCATCGCCCTGGGGACGAAAAATGATCATATACAAGAATTTCAAATATTCTTACCATTTAACGACGAAAGCGAGAACGTATTTTAGATGTTCCTTTGTGAACAGTAAGAAATGCAGAGGTAGACTTTCTATAAACAATATGACCGGAGTCAGAAATTTAAGAGGATTCCATAACCACGATCCGCCTATATCTGATTAAGTACTAATCATTCGCAAGCTTGAAACCATTATGCTGTTTAGTGATTCTGTTATTGTAATGAAGAGCATAGAAGAGATAAGCTTACTACATAATGCGATGTATTATAAAAATGAATAATAATATGTATATAATAGCATGATAAGAAAATTGTGCGATAAAAAAAACTCGAGTTACATATTTGTGTTTAGACTATGACAAAGTAATTTAAGACGCGTATACACGTATTTTTAATTCATTTTCATTATCCTTATCATTATAAAGTTCTATTTTATTTAATAAATATAAGTAATTACTATAACCATATTGTTTGTTTCATACTTTTGTAGTTTGACCACAATCTCATATGGTGTTAAATAACGATGTGGTCTAATATGGTAAACACGCTAAACCTAGTGGAGATCTGGTAATCAAGTTCAGCTGCCAGACACACTAACAGATGTTTGGCGACAGATCTTTTACTCGAAGGTGGTAGCTAACCAGTAGGACATAGAAAAAGCCCTAACAGTGTGCTGTTTTCTTTGTTTTGTCTTGTTTCTGATTGAACCTCGGATATCGTCGGTGACCTTGATTTATGACATCCCAATGCTGATTTGTCAAATGGAGGAACAAATACATCGTTTATTAGGAGAGGATTTATTATAGTAATTAGACAATTATGTAATTGGATCGTCGCATACATCAGGTATAAATAACCCTGCTATAATGGCATTCCTAAGCTGATTGTGTTTTGGAATCAGCCGATATATGTTCAGTACAGTCCTCGCCAAACTTTTTGACCGCCCTGAACATAGATACGCCGAACACAATTTTAAGTATTACTTTATTGTTTGCTTTCGTTCTGTATTTCGTATTCTTGAATATTTTCATTCTATTGTGTCATCATATTATTATTGTATTAGTTATTTAGGATTATTTGTTATTATTTTAGTTTATATTATGTTTATCTTTATAGTGTTTTGATTTGGTATGTCTACCATATAGTCCATGCTATGGCAGGTTTTATAGGCCAATATGTATATATATTGTTCATATATAGTGTCAGTTTATGTATGGTATATTGGTCACTAGCTGTCCTTTAAAAAAAAAATACTTATTATATTATATGTATAACATCGAAATAACTTAAGGGTAAATAAATGCTAATTATAAATATCTATAATATTATTTTAACTTCGTTTTGTATTCGATTATATTATGCGCAAATCCGAACTTACTATATACTGAACTATATTCAGAGCGGCCAAAAAGATTGACGAGGATTGTAAATAATTATGTATACATAGTGACTAACTGGTCACAGTGAGACTCTGTTTTGGTTTTTCATGTTTCGGTATTAATCAGCGTATATCTAGCAGTCCAGAAGTTTCTAAGTTCTAAAAACATCAAAGATTGGATTATCGAGACCTCGTTAGTTACGATTGTTTTTGGTTTAATCTGTGCTTATAATTAAACATAGTGGCGTCAGTATGCCGTGCAGTAAGTAGCATTTGTTTATAATAATAACGAAAACCCTGCATCCTTAGATTTGCGTTGAAGCTATGAAGATCACAATTTGACAGATGAGTAACGTAAAAGGCTTAATCTTAGTTGGTCTGTGTTGTTGTCTTTGGTAGTATTATGGTATTAGTCCTTATGTGTTGGACTATTGACTAACTAAGTTATTTAACTCCATTTCGATTCTGCTATTTTCAAGTATTGATTTTATCCCATACATATTATAATGAATGTGCATTTCTATTGCAGAATTCAAATTGATTCCGTCACGCTGGGGGAGAACGATAATAATGTATAACAATTTTAGATATTGTTATCATATGAAGACGAAAACCACCACGTACTGGAGATGCTCCTTTGTAAACAGTATGAAGTGTAAGGCGAGAATCCATATAAATAATGTCAGCGGAGAAAAGATCTTCACAGGTTACCATAATCACAAACCTCCTGTATTGTTACAATAAATGTAAATTGTAACAATAATATACCTAAAGGTTTGAAGGCCGGCAACGCACTTGCGACTCCCCTAGTGTTGCTAGTGTCTATGGATGGCGGTGATCACGTATCATCAGGCGACCCGCCTGTTCGTTTGCCCTCTATGATATTAAAAAAAACCTATTTTATAATCGTCACGCTCCTACACAGTCGTTTCCGAACGACTGGAAGTGATTAATAACTACATATTGTAGAATTTAATAGTCGAAACATGAATAATTGTATAGTTCTCAATAAAAAGTAGTACTGTGAGAACTTTACTCATGTTTCCTCACCGTTTATTGCCATTTATTTTTAATAATGCTTACTTAATAGGAGCAAAAATTTGGTTAATACACTCATAAAGGTGTAAGTCAAAAGATCTCATATTGAAAGCACGGCCGCTTGCTCACAAAGACTTATGTAAATAGTAAATATGTAAAAATTATCATATGTGAGAAAATTAAACGTATACATTATTACAACGTGATTGTATATTACTGCTTATATGCCTTTTATAAAATGAAAATAACTATGTAATCTACTTGAATTTAATAAATTAACACACATACGAATACATGTAAAACTGCAAACATTTTAACGTAACTGATTTTGTAATAAAACCTATTATTTAATATATACGGCTTTTATTGCAGAAATAAGTATGATTCCGTCCCGCTGGGGAAGAAAGATGTTATCGTTCAAGTATTTCAAATATTCTTATCATTTGACGACAAAAGCCAGGACGTATTGGAGATGCTCATTCGTGAACAGCAAGAAATGCAGAGCAAGACTATCTATAAACAATCTCACTGGGGCTAAAAGTTTAAGAGGCTTTCATAACCACGATCCGCCTCTATTAGGTGATTAACTCTGTGAATTATAAATAAAAGATAACAATTACTAACTGAAATGAACTAATAACTGATCGATTTAAATTGACTATATATTATTATACGTTATGAACCTAGATGACAATAAAGATACAAAATCGTTGAGAATTTAGTATATTTTACTCTTAAATTAAAAGAATGTACAAAATATGTGTAAATAATTATTTTCGTAAAATAAATAATAAGTTAAAGTAGGAATATTTTTTAACATTACATAGTAATTTTGTTTATCATTTAAGTTACGTTTAATAATCTTAATTACATTTCTATTTTCATTAAGGTTTCATTACTTATTATATTTTCAATTATACATCCCATATTAAATACTTTAACACATTTGAATCATAAAACGTTATTGCAATTACCGCTCTTCGTAAGTAAATTTTATTTTCACCAATTATATTTAAGTTTATCAAATTAATTAAAAATACACTGTGCAGTTCTATTCTGATAAAAATGAGTTTTCGTATGTAGTTTATTTCAGATTCACTATTGGTGTAAACAGATGAGGCACTTAAAAAAAATGTCATGTATTAAGATCATGTCTGACGGATAGAATATTGACAGTTCATAGATCATCATCAACTCAAACTTAATTAGATTCGTGATTAAAACATTATTGTGACTAAAGAGTCTGTCCACCGATCTTATAGTAATAGACCATAAACTTTTAATCAGTAGCTTATAGTAGGTGTCTTGCACAAAGCAGCCACAAATCGAGAATCACAGCGGTCGAGTATATCCTGTTATTCCCCTAATTATTGAAGCAATTGTGTTTGTCCTGAATGCGTTGGTGGGAGTTGGTGCATTACTTACCGCATAACTGCATTCAAGTAGCGGTTGGTCGTTCCATTAGAGCAAGGAAAATAGGGATGACAGATTGTTAGCCTGCGTATTAAGATTGGGCTTCTAGTAATTTGAACTGAAATTGATTAGGAGGATTTTATGACTGAAAATGAAACGGAAGAAAATTGTTCACAAATATTTAAAATTCATGCCAATCTCTAATATAACTCAATCGAATCTAGTAAAACTATCTAATAGCAGTGCATCGTACGATTGCATCTAAAAAGGTATAAATGTTAAAGTGTGTGTTTATTTGCTTACAGGTACTAAACACTAAACGAGCCGTTTGTAAGGTATGAGTAGTTCTTAATAATAGAAATTTTTAAGATTATTTTCATCAAGGACCATCAGATATAACTGTCATTATAAGAAACCAATTAGGTAAGCAGTGCACAAATATTACAATAATATATACCGAGGAAGAAAAGATTAGTTACAGCTAACGAGTATACATTTTACTATACACAATATATATTTTACTACAGTGAACGAGAAAAAAGAATTTATAATACAGTGTAAACTCTTTAATACGTCGTTCGTCATAATGAAAAACGTTCTAAAACGTAGATATTAGTTCTATTTGCTTGGTTTACCATAACACCATTTATTTGTACTCTTCCGTTCGTATAACGAAACCTCTTTATAAGGAAAAAAATGCTCAATTCCTTGAAATTCGTTATAAAGTGTTTACTCTGTATAAGTGTGTGATACACCCCATATCCAAGTGTATTTTTTACTTATTTATGTGCTGCTAGTATCATACCTGCGTGATGAAGTTTAGACTGTTTGTCGTGCTAAAATTGAAGGCAAACATTCTTCCGATGAAGGTAGAGAAAAAAAAACATTTTCATATCTAAGTTATTCCAACAGTTCGAAAAAGTTTATTTAATGTGTGTAAAATCCGCCGGAACAATTTTCATGTTGCATCTACAGCGCGGCAGTACAGACCAGTAATTCGAAATGTGTGACAATAATGTCTCCCCATACCTGCATAGTACGCGAAATAAATAGATTCTGTGGGATATTTTTATTTATTTACAAATTTAATATTTAAGGAATAAAATTATGTAAACGTTTCAGCACTGTTATTTGTTTACTAAAGAAAATGGTGACCGATTTTAAGCATACTATGACTAGATTTTAAAACTATAATTTAAAGTAAATTAATATGGACTGAAGTGAAATCCAGGTATGTGTTGAAAAAATTAAATAATAATATTTAATTATTAAATTAAGATATTAAATTAAATATACTTTTTTGTTTCATTCTTTGTGTATTTCGTCGCGTCTTAGCAAGATGGACTTCGAAACTGCTATTACTCCTGATAGAAGTTCCTACGTGAGTCAAGGAAAAAAGGATAAAGCGATAAATACAAACATTTCAATTTTCCTATGGATTTTATTATATTACACCAATGTATGGATTAATTTTAAATATGCGTCTTAGGCTATTTGTCGATTAAAGATTATACTTATAAATAAATTTTATTTTTCCCTAATTTTTGGAATATTAACATTGGGAATTCTTCAGAGAATAAAACACAGCTTGGAAAGGAAAAGTGGGTATAACAAATACCAACCTTCCAGTTCGTACTTGGAATTATAAACATTATTATATAATAATATTGATGCCATTTAAACGTTAAGTAATTCAATAATAAAACATAATTCATATCAACAGTAATGATGGCGAGGTCGCAAAAAGGGCAGTTGTTGCTGCATTGTTCAGGATATACCTTCTATCTGCCGAGTGGATACCGACATTTACGAAGAAGACGATGGTATTGTTCTACAGATAGACCGAGGGGATGTGGCGCATTCGTAATCACTGAAGACCAAAAAGTACTCTCTATGAATAATCGCCATAATCATGTAATGAAACCATCGTCGGGGAACGTCAAATATACTAATATTGCTAATTTCAATCCGGCTGCGTAAGGAATAACCGGGATTATAGCAACGCCATCTTTTATCAACTGTATGAAATAAACATTAATTCGTACGGACACTTTTATACTTCAAACTTTTTTGGTGCTTTTATGAGTCTTAAAAAAGACGTCACATGTTTAATATATTCTAAATAATAATTGGTTTACGATTTTATCCATTGTTAATTCGTTTCATAAAACTCTTAAATTTCTTCAAAGCTTGATTTGCAATTTGAACACAATTCATTCGAGGACGTGAATTTTATGCTTTTTACTATACATCGCCATCTGTTGAATTTAAAAGCAATACGTACTGTACTATGTAGGTAAAGTTAATTGTGTACATAAACGTGAGTATAACAAACTACGTTATTTTGGAATAAGACTTAAGTTATTGTACAGATTTCTTTGTATTCAATAACTGCAACTACTTTACATCCAAATATATAAAAAAATACACATACTAAATTATTTTTGAAAATATTAAATTGACAGTGATTATAATTATACGATGGACATGTTTACAGTCAGATTTGAGAAATATCTGGACAATTTATGTTTTATTGTGTATATACATTTTAATTACGGAATGTTTTTTTTAGTTATAGTTTATTGTGTAAATATAGAAAAGAGTATTTTACAATGCAAAAAAAACAATCAGTAAAATAAAATAAAACATTGAATTCAGGTATCTTCAGTGAAGGTCTCCTTTTTAATAATAAAAAGAATGCATGTTTTTATACAAATAATTTTATTGCACGAAACTGACAATTAAAAGAAAGGATTGAATGTACTGTCATGGAAATGCACAGATAATATGATAAGTACAGATAATAATAAATAGAGTAGGCTAACAAATGAAATTTATTTTATTAATTAACACAAATTGGCAGTTATTGCACATAAATTATAGTCTGTCATTCATTTTGGCCGCTCCGAATTTAGCCCCAAGTTCGGGCTTACGCATAAAGTAGCATAAAGTCTAATATAGAACAAAGTTAAATTATTATTATAGAAATCTAAAATGAGCATTTATTTATGCGAAACTTCGGGGTGGGCAGAAACGGTTTTTTGTATATTTTTCTTCAGATTTCCACGAGAAGGCCCTGGTAAATGTTTACCGCGCATGTTTCTTGTAATTATAAAGGCTGTGTTACGCAATGTCTAACTAAAATTTAAAGTTAGGTGTGATTTTTATTTATTTCGAGCAGATTTTTTTTATGTCATAGGAGGCAAACTAACTCGTGGGTCACCTGATGTTAAGTGATCACCGCCGTCCATAGACATTAGCAAAACCAGGGGAGTCGCAAGTGCGTTGCCAGCCTGTGTTTGGGGAGAGGAGGGAGAGGAGATGGCAAGGGAGGGAAGGAAAGTGGGCCTCTGGGGCTCTCACTGACCGAACGAAACGTAACAATGCAAGCACTGTTACGTTCACGTCGGTGTTTCTGTGGGTCGGGTGGTACTACCCCGGGCGAGCCGACCCATTCATGCTGAAACCAGTAATAGCTTCAGCATGGCTCTACCACCTATAAAAATATAGTAGTATAGGACAGAATGAATTAAAATGTTAAAAATTTGGTTTGTGTTTGTGCTTTGGTGTACCTTCTTAATACGTAAAGAAATTAAATTATATGCACGAATACAAATAATTCGCTAAAGGTTCCGTATCATACAAGCATTATTTAGGACCTATGAGTAATGCCTTGTTTCGATGTTATACATATAATGTAATACATATTTATACTTAAATTTGTGTTCTGCGATATTTAGAGCGGTCATAAAATTTAACACGGACTTTAAATAAAAATGTGTAAATTGGATGAAATATAACAAAATCACAAAGTCAATTTAATATACCTAGTATACATATTTCTAAATGGTTTATTGAAGCATTTTGAAGTGTTATAGGAATTATGTTATAGAGTAGTCTGATTTACTATGATAATAAATATATTTTGTTATACTAAATTTAGATACCTGATTTTAATCATAATTTTATTCTAATTGCTTCGTGGTGCAGTTGTAAATCCGAGGGGCTGTGGGTTGTGTTGATGAGCATAACTTTCAGTTCTGATTCTATTATTTCGTTCCCATAATACAACGTATGCTTAGCTTAGAATAAAATGGTCGTACGTGGAATTAAGCCCACTAATTTATTACTGTTATTTTATTTAAAGTAAGCCAAAAATGTATATTAATTTTATGTTACGTTATTTCATACAAAATTATGTAATAAAATTTTGACATAATATTACCATTCTTTACTTTAGTTTTCTTGCGATTACAATATTTAATGTGCTCTATTTCAGCTAATCTTTGTTTAGTAATCCGTAAGTAATTCTGTAAACCCGGGGAATGAAAAATTGGTCCTACTAATGAAAAAGATTAACTACAAAGACCTAAAAAGATGTATCTATCTAACATACTTTAAATTATGTATCATAATGTGTACTTAATATATTTTAGGCAGATTCCTTATTACCTACGGTAGTAAATTTCGTGTTTGATAGTTTTTTAATGTTTTAACTTTTTACGATTAATAATAATTAACCGGTTATTATCAATTTCCTCACTATATTCAGATTAGTTAAATCAGGAATTCCCAAACAATTTTGGACAAGAGACCCCTTTTCCAAAATTAAACTGATATCTCAGACCCCCATAGCCAAATTACGTTTAAATCGTGTATATGCGTCAAATACACAGCAAGTATTTAGTCCGGTGAAGGCCTATCACACCAATGGAGTATAGTCAATTCAAAAGCAAAACAGAGCAAGCCCAAACATGTCGGACAGACTTGTACAGACTAACACGATAGTATGCTCGAACTTATCTACGCTTATTGTCTGAGTTTTTTTTAAGTACAACCATGGTACCTCCTACCAAAATATTAGCAATTTTTATAACAAGTTAGTAGATGTAACACAAATTGTTCAGTTTCTTGAAAGTTGAAATAAGAACTTGTGTTAATAATAGGGATCGATTTTTAGACCTCGTCGGCACTCAAAATCTGTTTTTGCTTAATATCGTCGACCCTCGGCAAAACTAATATCGACCACTTTGGGCATCACTGCGTTAAAGAATACAACTTTCCCTGTACTACGTAGGAGAGTTTTGGGTTTTAACTCTTTCTCAATGAGTCCCAGTTTTTAGTCGTCTAAGTGTTCGTGTGATATGCAGTAGGTAGGTTACCTTTCTGTTTCCATTGCCTGATTCTTTTTAGATGCGCGTTATCTCTAGTTCATTTAAACACAATTGTAAATAATAAATCTATATGTCAACAGCAATGGAAGTTTTTCCTTTTATTGAGAATCTGGTACATTCTACCGATTTCATTATGAAATGAAGTGAATGAAAAACATTTCATATATTTTATTTACAAACTTTATGAATATTTTCAGGCATTATCGTTTTAGCGGCAAATGGTAGAGAACAAGTGTTATTGAGAGGATATAAGTTCTACAAGCATTCTGTTATTGGCGGGAAGATCCGATGGTGTTGCACGAAGAAGCGATGTACTGCAAGTTGCTATACCATCGAGTCTCAGTTTGTTAGATTGCAAGACACTCACAACCACTAGAAATATCGATTATTTATAAATAATGTATAATTGTAACGATGGCTTACTTTGAAGCGATGGTGGCTTTGTTGATAGCGTGTTCGAACACCACGTCGATGGTCGTAAGTTCGAATCCTAGCAACTGAGTCGGAAGTTTCGGTGAAGAAAAACATTGTTATAAAACTATAGAATGGTGGTAGGGATCTTTCTAGTCTAGCTAGCTACTACCCTCGAGGTGACAATCTGTCGCTAAACACCAAGGAGTATATTGCGGCAGCTGTAATTGAGAGCCAGTTTCCTTCTACATTTAGTCTGTATAAGTTCTTGGACCATATCGACATTTAACATCAAGTGAGTTTGTGGTTAAATGCTAAAACCTATAAATCATTCAAATAAAAAGAGTGTGTGTGTACTTATGTACACGCGTTAGAAGTTATATTTCTTTGGCATAACAAGATAAAAATCTTTTCAAAAACCTTATCTTTCGCCTTATTCTCTACGTTTGTAGAAAAAACGACACTAACAATAGAAAAAATGTATTTAATACATTGAAAGTTTTAATACAAAGAAATACAAACAACAAATACAAAGAAACAAAATGTTGACTATAGCTAACTTCAGGGTGTCGGTTTTTCGTGACGGTATGCGCGCGCATCGTAAAAATTTACTCTCATCATTTTTCCCTAACGCGCCAAAAGAAGTATAACTTCAAAAATATATGCACAGTTGAATTTAAACTTAGGCTCGTGAAGTCTGGGCCTAAAACGTACAAATATATAGTTTCGACTTAGCGATGTGGATGTAGAAACAAATGACAGTATATTATTAAAAATATATGGGGAGCACGTTTTGTGAAAAACATTTCCGTAGCGCCATTCCACCGCGCAGGCGCGCTGGGACTCGCGCGTCCGGACGTAACAAACACATGGGAAGCACGTGTATGTAATACGTTCGTAGAACCATCTCGCCGGCGCCATAGAACTCGTATCTGCGGACGTAGTAAACACACGAGATGCGCGTTTTGTGTATACAATATGTTCGTGATGCCATCCCACCAGCGCGATGTAAGTCGTAGCTGCGGACGCGACAAACACAAGGAGAACATGTGTGTAAAAAATGTTCGTGGTACCGCGCCGGAGCTTATTGGCAGATCGCAGTCACTAGGTGGGTTTATACGGAGCACGCACGGGCACATGGTGATGACAGTTTGACAATACATTCGAAGAAAGGACATACATTACAAATAACTACAAGCAACGGATCTACGAATAACGAAACTACGAGTAACGTGTCTACTATCAACGGGTCATCGAGCCACAAACGAGACGATCAAATTGTATTATACAAACACTGTAATTGTACAAGAATACGAATTAGAAATATTATAAAACAGCTGCCTTACTACCTTGTTTTATTTGCAATAAGAACTTAATAGCAGAAAAAGGCTTGTAGTGATTTAGTAGTGAGTAATGCCAAAATTTACACAAGTCTATAAAAGAGTATGCTGATTTGGTAGTATGACATTAGTATTGTGTAATTTTATTTAGTGTCTTATACGGTATTACGGTCTTTAATTTCTATTAGCACAACAAGACAACATAGAACTGCATTAATCGTTTCTGTACCAATTAAATTAACATTTACAAATTTCATGAAGAACTATCTATATTTACAGCAATTTTCTACAAAAATTCGGTAACCGGTAAACACAGAATGATTTATAAAGGATTCCGGTTTTATCAACAATGTGAAACGCGCGGCAAGACAAGATGGCGCTGCATAAAACGGCTATGTAAAGCATATTACTCAACAATAGACGGCGAATTTGTTAAGAGTATGGAGATACATAATCATCGAAAATAAAATAATCTAAATTACTTCTTATAAGATCAGTTATCTGTCGGTGAAAGTCCCGTGAAAATCGGACCAACCGTTTTGGAGATAGCACTGCGGACGAAGCCGTGGAAAACAGATAGTGTTTAGTAAAAAGTAGTCCGGTACAGCTGTAAGGGTTTAATAAAAAATGAATTCTCATCTTCGATTCCGTTTCCGTCAGTTGTTTCCTTTGTAAATAACTGAAGTAAAATAATAAATGCCTTAAGTACATTTTTCTCCTCGTGTTTACCAACCCATTTACTTTATTTATTTTTTGTTTAGTAGTCATTGACGAGCTTTAATATTACTAATAAAATATTGTTTTCTTTTTGTATTTCTTTCATACGATCGATGAGCTTTCAAACCTTTATTTCTCAAGTCTCTACTTGTCATACTTCACGCTCCTTGCGTATACAGTCTAAAATATTTCTACAATACGAAATATAGTTTTTGTTAGGACCATTTGTAGAAAAAAATAAATGGATATAATAAATAATTTCTATGTACAAAAATGTGGAGAAAAAATTGGTGGTCTGGAAAGTTGGTTCACGGGCGATAATTTGACGTGATAACGTCATAAGAAAGGACGCATCGGCCGATAGAGTGGAAGAGAGATAGGTGCGTCACAAGCCGAACGCTTAGGCCGATTGCGCCTCTCTATACAGCTTCTCCCGCACTCTCGCTTGCACGCTCGGCTCAAGCGGTACGTAACAATGAGTCATGCATTTTCGTGCGTGTAGCCGACGCTCATCGATTTATACGACGTTATCACGTCAAAAACTTTGAACCCATATTATGGTCAATTTTCGACAACCAAACATCACTAATATTCTTAAAACAACGTGTCGCAGTGATATCTACCGTTGCCACTCAAATACTGGCATTTTTTTTTATTTATTTGATCTTATTGAAATGGTACATACATTTAGAGACGATATTAATACATTAATCCTAACTAATGTATTCTTATATATAAGTAAATGGCAGTTGTCTATCAATACATTACGCAAAAACTACTTTAGGTATAAATTTCAATCCTTTTTTATAGCTTTACTTTTTAGTTTTTAGATACTTGACTCTTCATAGTAATGTCGTCCGCATTTTATATAAAGTTATTTAAGTTTTGAGAAATAACGGTTTTATAAGTGAATGTAACTAAATAAATTTTGTAAGTACACGAAGCGATATTAACTTACTTGCTAGTGTGTTCGGACACCGCGTCGATGAACGTAGGTATCGAATCCTAGGAACTGAGTCAGAGCTTTTGGTGTAGGAAAATATCGTGATGAAACCATAGCATAGTGGAAATACTCTCTCTAATCTAGCTAGTTACCACCTTCAAGGTGAAAATCTGTCGCTCAACACCAACGAGTGTTTTACGGTGGGTGCACTCGAGAGTCTGTCTCCCTCTAGGCTTAACCTGCATTCGTTCTAGGACCACATCGTCTTTTAACATAAGGCGAGACTGTGCTCAAACGCTAAAACCTATAAATAATTAAAAAATATTTTATATGCAGTGATGGATTTGAACTGAAACACGTGAAGCCTGGGCCTAAAACTTAAAAATATCTACTTTCGATTTAATGATGTGGATATAGAAACAAATTACAGTGAAGTATTAAAAACATGTAGGAAGCACATTTTGTGAAAAACATTTTCATAGCGCCATTTCGCCGGCGCGTTGGGACTCGTGCCTGTGGAGGTGCAGAACACATGAGGAGCGCCTTTTGCGTGTAAAATATGTTCGTGATGGCATCATGCCGGCGACATGCGAGTCGTAGCTGCGGACGCAGTAAACACATGGTGAACGTCTTTTGTGTATAAAATATGTGCATGACATCATCTCATCGGCGCGATAGGACTTTTGCCTGCGGACACAGCAAACACATGGAAAACCCGTTCTGTGTATAAAAAATATTTGTTGTGCCATCCCGCCACGCCGCGACAGCGTGTTTGGTTTAACTTCATCATGCGCGCGGCACACATACGTAGGTCCACGATACAATGTGGGATCATAAGGAGTACGAACAAGCCCACAGTGAAGACAGTTCAACAATGCGGTTCAAGAAAGGAGATTCGCAACAATTCATTTACAAATAACTAGAAGCAAAGGATTTATAAATAACAGGTCTACAAATAACGAAACTACGAGTAACGTGTCTATTATCAAGGTGTCATCAAACTAAAAGTCATCGAGCCACAAACGAGAACGATCAATTGTAATTGTACAAGAGAACGAATTAAAAATATTGTAAAATAGCCGTCTTAGAAATACCTTGTTTTATTTGCAATAAGAACTTAATAACAGAAAGAGGCCTGTAGTGATTTAGTAGTTATGCCAAAATTTACACACGTTTATATAAAAGTATGCCGATATCATAGTGTTATATTACTATGGTATAATTTTATTTCATGTTTTCCATAGTATTGCGGCGTTTAATTTCTATTAGCAAAGCAAGACAACATACCACTGAATTAAACGTTTCTCTACCGAATACATTAACATTTACAAATTATATTAACAGTTATCTATATTTACAGCGATTTTCTACATAAATGCGGCAACCGGTAAACACAGAATGATTTATAAAGGATTCCGGTTTTATCAACAGCGTCAAGTGAACGGCAAGATAAGATGGCGCTGCATGAAACGACTTTGTAAAGCGTTTTATGCAACAGTAGACGGTGAATTTGTTAATAGCATGGAGATACATAATCATGTTAAATAAAATAATTAATTCTGTTTCATTTTGAACTTAATTTCGTATCTTCGTTGACGTTTCAAACATTAAACTGTTGTTTATTTTTAAAATAATTGAAATTATATAATGAATGCTATGTTAAGTACATTTATCTCTTCGTGTTTGCGAACCGATTTAGTTTTTTTTATTTGTTTAGTAGTTAGTTACTGACGTGCTTGGAAATTGGAAATGACGAGATAAAAAAATTGGCAATTATTTGTTTTTTTTTTTCCATACGATCGATGAGTCTCCAAACCTTTCTTTCCCAATTCATAGTTGTCATACTTCATGCTCGTTAAGTCTACGATCTAAAAAAAATTAATACCAAATATAGTTTTTATTGGAATCATTCATAGAAAAAAAAATAGAAGTAGTAATAAGTAATATCTATGTACTATAATAAAACGTAAAGAAAAAACTTTGAACACATATTATGACCGGTTTTCGGCTACCAAATACCACTAGTATTGTTTTAAACAACGTGTTGCAGTACCACTCACAGAATGGCATTTTTTTCTTGTTATTTTATCTTATTGAAAAGGTACCTACAATCTACATTTACAGATAATATACGTTAATCCTGACTATAGTACTTTTTATTTATAAGTAAATGACAGTTGTCTATCATTACTTTGCGCAAAAACTACTATATAAATTTCAATCGCTTTTCTTAGTTTTTAGTTTTTAGACATTTGATCCTTCATATTAATGTCTGCATTTAATATAAAATTATTTAAGTTTTGGGAAATAACGGTTTTCTAAGTGATAATATGTAACTAAAGAAATGTTATAAGTGTATGAAGCGATGTTTACTTAAACGATAGTGTGACATCGCATCGATGATTCGTAATCCTAGCAACTGAGTCGGTGATACCATAGTACGGTGGTAGGTATCTTTCTAATGTAGCTGGCTACCACCCAAAACCCAAAATCTGTCGCTCAACACCAACGAGTGTATTACGATGGCTGCTCTTGAGAGCCAGTCTCCCTCTAGGCTTAGCCCGCATTCGTTCTAGGACCACATCGTCTTTTAACATAAGGCGAAATTGTTGGTCAAACGCTAAAATAAAAAAATTAAATTACAATATTTTTATATGCAGTGATGGATTTGAACTTAGGCTCGTGAAGCCTGGTCCTAAAAAGTAACAAATATCTAGTTTCGACTTAGTGATGTGGATGTAGAAATAAACTACAGTCGAGTTTTAAAAACATTTGGGGAGCACGTGTTGTGTATAAAATATGTTCGTGGCACCATCTCGCTGGGCAATAGGAATCGAATCTGCGAACATGGAAAACATACGAAGAGCGCGTTTTGTGTCTAAAAAATGTTCCTGGTGCCATCCCGCCGCACCAACGTGATAGGATTAACTTCGCCATGGGCGCTACACATGAGGAGCTCACTGACACATCCAAGTCACGAGGTGGGTTCATAAAGAGCACGGATGGGTCCGTAGTGATGGCAGTTCGACAATGCAGTTCAAGAAAGGAAATAAGCAACAGTTAGTCTGCAAATAACTACAAGCAACGGATCTACAAGTATTGAAAGTACGAGTAACGTGTCTACAATCAACAGGTTATTGACCGAAAAGTAATCGAGCCACAAACGAGAATGATGAATTGTTTTATACTAACACTGCAACTGTACAAGAGCACGAATTAAAAATATTGTAAAATAGCTCTTACAGATACCTTGTTTTATTTGCAATAAGAACTTAATACCAGAAAGAGGCTTGTAGTGCTTTAGTAGTAATGCTTAAATTTACACACGTTTATGTAAAAGTATGCTGATTTCATATTCTTATATTACTATTTTGTAATTTTATTTAATGTTTTTCAGAGTATTACGGTGTTTAATTTCTCTTAGCAAACCAAGACACCGTAGAACTGCATTAAACGTTTTTTACCCATTACATTAAGATCTACAAATGATATTAACGATTATCTATATTTACAGCGATTTTCTACATAAATGCGGCAACCGGTAAACACAGAATGATTTATAAAGGATTCCGATTTTATCAACAGCGTCAAGTGAATGGTAAGATAAGATGGCGCTGCCTGAAACGGCTCTGCAAAGCATTTTATGCAACAGTAGACGGTGAATTTGTTAGTAGTATGGAGATACATAATCATGATAAATAAAATAATGAATTCTCTTCTCTCGATTTTGTTTCATTTTGAACTTAATTTCGTATCTTCGTCGACGTTTCAAACATTAAACTGTTGTTTATTTTTAAAATAATTGAAATAACATAATGAATGCTATGTACTTAAACAACACGCGAGTCGAGAGCGAACGCCTCATCTAGATAGGCTCTTAGGCAATTGGAAATGACAAGATAAAAAATGGAAATTATTTGGTTTTCTTCCATACGATCGATGAATCTCCAAACCGTTATTCCCCAATTCTTTAGTTGCCATACTTCATGCTCCTTACGTCTACAATATAAAATATTTCTATGATTCTCAATATAGTTTTTATCAGGATCATTTAGACATATAAAAATTTAGAAATAGAGATAAAAAATTATATGTACGTACTAAAATTAATGTGAAGAAGAAATTTTTAACTCTTGTTGTGGTATTACACAGATAGTTCTGAATTACTGAGCATGATTGGATTCTGGAGTCCTTCTGGATATCCTCGTCATTCTATTAACCTTTTCAATTCTCCTTTTCGAAAAACTGTTTTAAGTAAAAATTCTCCAGTATCCAGAGTAACTAACTTATATATAGTAAATGCGAGAACTTAGATATATTGTAATAATATGTTAATAATATTAATATTATGAAAATTTAAATATTTAATTAGGTATGATAACTGTTAACTTATTGTTTTTTTAATTTTTTTATTTAGTATATGTTCTAACGTAAAAATGTCTTCACTTTTAATTATTGTGTACTACGCAAGTTGTGTTTACTTAATAAATTGTACATCGTAGTCAATGATTAAAGTAATAACTTTTGTTTAGAATACACCGAATAATTATTGTAAACATATTAAAGAAATAAATAAAATAAATGGTCGAGTTTAGACCACCGAACACCAGTAGTATTCTTTTAAGAGCGTGTTGCAGTGACACCTGCCGTTACCTCACAAGGATTGGCAAAATGTTCTAGTAATTTTATCCATCCATACTTCAGATAACATTGATGCCTTAATCCTAACTAATATCTTCCTATTTATAAGTAAAATATAAATTTACTAAATTTATATAATACTAGCTTCTGACCGCGACTTCGTCCGCGGGGAATAGTTACTTTGGGCTAACACTAACACGCAGCGGATGCTCTCAATTAAGCAAGGAAGGAAGGAAGGGAAAGGTAACAAGGAAAGCTCTCAAGTAATCTCAACTAGATTTTTTATAAATATATGAAGCGATGTCGGCTTACTTAATAGTGTGTTCGGACAACGCGTCGATGGACGTAGGTTTAAATCTTAGCTATTGAGTGGGAACTTTCGGTGCGATGATATTATAATTTGAAAGGTGTATGTAGTGTATGCCGTAAAGCATACATACGCTGTCTCGTGTGTTCTCGTGTTGGTAAGCAAATAGCAAACGTCATTGTCATGAGAGCCGCGGGTGCGTGTGGACGATCGTGCTATATTTGCTAAATACGTGAGCATTGTCGAGCCAGTGTCGAGCACAAAGGATACCATACAGTGTAGATGCGTCATAAGCACTTTGACAGCGGCTTGTTAAAACTTGGCTAGCTCGCTTATTTTTTATGGCTACCCCATCAATCCGCCCGTATCTAAGCAACATATAACTATTTCTTTTTCACCACCGATATTGAGAATATACCATCTTATTTCCACATTTTATCTAAGACTGTTTGTCGTTACAATATTACTTTACGTATGTGTGCGTTATCGTGCCATTTGTTTTGTCAAAATATCATCTAGGTAACGTATCTTCAGCTTTTTACTTATAATATCATTGTTTCGGTGAAGGAAAACATCGTGATGGTACTATAGCATGGTGGTAGGGCTTTTTCAAAGTCCGCCTGGCGACCTACCACTCTCAAGTTCAGAATCTATCGCCAAACACCTATGTATTGATGTATTGAGAGTCAGTACTTCTCTAGGTTTGGCGTGCTTACAATCTTATAGCACATCATTATTTAACATCAGATAAGATTTTGGTCAAACGTTAAAGTATAAAAAAATAGTTTTGATTTCATTTTTAATGTATTGTACATATAATACGTTATCATTACATAGTATAAAACAAAGTCCCCTACCGCGTCTGTCTGTCTGTCTGTTCGCGATAAACTCAAAAACTACCCAACGGATTTTCATGCGGTTTTCATCAGTGTAGGGTGATTCACGAGGAACGTTTTAGTATATAATTTGTCAAGGATTTTTTCATAATCAAGGCGGAACAACGTCTGCCGGGCCTGCTAGTTAAGATAATAAAAAATGCAGATGAAGTCGCGCGTATCGGTGGATATCATGTTACATTAGTAATTAACTATATTTACAGCGATTTTCTACAAAAGTGCAGCAACCGGTAAACCCAGGATGATTTATAAAGGATATCCATTTTATCTAGACACTGAAAGACGCGGCAAGTTAAGATGGCGCTGCATGAAACGGCTGTGTAAAGCATATTATTTCACAGTAAACGGAGAATTTGTTAAGAGTATGGAGACACATAACCATGATTAATAAAAAGTAAATTATCTTTTTTGATTCTGTTTTAGTTTAGTTGTCCGCGTGGAGTAGTTTTTTTTTAATGTAATAGGAGGCAAACGAAAATGTGGGTCACCTGATGTTAAGTGATCACCACCGTCCATAGCCACTAGCAACAACAGGGGACTCACAAGTGCGTTGCCAGCCTGTGTTTGGGGGCAGAGGGAGGAGAAGGAGAGGGGAACGGGCCTCCGGCGCTCCCACTGACCGAACGAAACGCAACAATGCAAGCACTGTTACTTCACGTCGGTTTTCTATGAAAGGGAGGTAGTACCCAGGGCGAGCCGACCATTTCATGCTGAAACCAATATCAGCTTCAGCGTAGCTCTACCACCTACAAGTTACTTTGGGCTAACGCTAACAACACAGTGTAAGCTCTCAAAAGGAAACAATAATCACGATTTTGAAACATTCTTCATTGGTGCTTCCTCTTGTTTGTCTTAGTATATGTAGCCTATAGCTTTCGTCTAGAAATGAGCTATCTAAGACTGAAATAAATTTTCAAATCGTACCAGTACTTCCTGAGATTAGCGCGTTCAACCAAACATACTCTTCAGCTATTATTATAGCTATTAGTATAGATTTAATTTCGTATTTCTGTCGACACATGAAAGAGTTGTTTCATTTTTAAATAAATAAAGCAGAATAAATTAATTTTCTTAGTATTAATAAAATAAATGAAATATATAAATAAATACGCAGATCCAAAACTGTTAAGTTCATCTTACTTCTTTGATTAAATAAAATATTTTGAAAATTATTCGTTTTTTCTATACCATCGATGATTTCCCAAACCCTTATTCTTACTCCTTACGTCTACAATCTAATACAGTTTTGACCATTTAGTACAAAAATAGAAAGCTATAGAGATAATAATATTGATAAATTAAAAGTCCATATTGTGGTTGAATTTGGGCCACTTGCTGTTCACTGGTATTTTAAAGTGTATATTTCAATAACATTTACCGAAACCTCATAAACATGAAAAAAGATTATTGCAAAGGTACACGGATAACAAGAATTCTAATAAATGTTACAGAATCTAATATGAATTTGTTGTTTATTCTCTGTAACGCTTTAAGTCTTCACTACTTCACTGTTCCACATAAATTGAACCTCGCAGCGACAAATAGAGTAATCAATCAATCGACAATAATAAAAGATGGATGCTCAATGTTGCCATTCGATAAAATAAATATAGATCAAGAGAATAGTACTGTCAGATCTACAATAATACGAGCTATGCCGCATTCATCGTGGTCTACGAAATATTTGTAGGGTTTTTCAGGGGCTTTGACAATATGCAAAAGTATTTAATATTGGAATAAATGTGTGAAGAATAATTCAAATAAAATTATATCTTACTGTGTTTTAATTAATATTTTTTATAATAATATGATGATACGAGTAGTATTATGTGTGAGTAGTATTATGTGTGAGTAGGATCTGAAGGTGAAGCTATTACTGGTTTCAGCATGAATGGGTCGGCTCGCCCGGGGTAGTACCACCCTCTCACAAAAAACCGACGTGAAGTATCAGTGCTTGCATTGTTACGTTTCGTTCGGTCAGTGAGAGCGTCGGAGGCCCACTTTTCTTTCCCTCCCCCCTCGCCTTCCCCTCCCCCTCCCCCCAAACACAGGATGGCAAGGCACTTGCGATTCTCCTGTTGTTGTAAGTGTCTATGGACGGTGGTGATCACTTAACATCAGGTGACACACCTGTTCGTTTGCCTCGTATGATATAAAAAAAAATACGTGAAAACGTTGACAATTGAAAGCTTAGCAAGATTGACAAAAAGTTTAGTTGATTAAGAGATTAAGGATTAATTATAATGCTGTTTAATTAATATATTGTATTAATTATTTATATATATTAATTATTATTACCTATACCGTTCCAGCGAAAGTTATTTACACAAGCCGTGGATTCAAATTACTTGTTCTACAAGGTTATATATATACAAGAAATTATGTGTCCAAACATAAAATCAGATGGAGATGTGCCGATAGAAAGTGTTCAGCGGGGATACACACTATTAATGAAAAAATAGTTTTGAAAAGAGAGACACATAACCATCCGATACCAGATTTCGATAAGTACTCTTCGGATGTTGTTAAAGAGAAGGTTATTAATAATGAAGAATAATTAATTGTGTTCAATAGTTTTGTATGTTTCGAATTCTTTTTTTTTATCATATAAAAACTTATAGAGAATATTTCTATTTTATTGTATTCATAACAAACAAAAATGTTAGACAATGAAAATTGCACCGTTATGAATTGTTGTTTTTTTAACAAAGATTTTTATACTAATTATAAGGGCCAGTTCGTTAAATTTACAAAGAATTAATGTATACAAAGTACGTCAAGATCCAATTCATAAACTAGATTCACAAAAATAATCACCTAATATGAGACTTCCACCCGCAACACGAGGTGCGGAGGCAGTAAAAAAAAACTTGCGGCGGCTGCAACGATTTAAATTATGTGACCCGTACAGTCAGATACAGATTATATTGGAATTGTTAATTATAAACGACATTAATTTGAATATAACTATATTATACGAATAAAATGTTTCATTTTTATAAACCTACTAGCGGTCCCTGCGGACGCAGCGCCACCTACCGGGTCCAATTGTGAATCTAAATCATTCTCGGATCCACTGTAACACGCACAGAAAATTTCTTCAAAATCGGTCCAGCCGTTTAGGAGGGGTTCAGTGACATACACACGTACCGAAGAAATTTATATATAAAGATATTTAGAAACTACAGATTACAGTCTTCGCCCCACTTTTTATAACCGCTCTGAATATAGATCCGTAGAACACAAATATATGTATAAATACTTATTACATTGAGACAACTTAATTTATAATGTCAATTTTAGATTCATATTTTCACATTATTTTGTATTAAACTTCACTATATTATGCGCAAACACGAACTTATCGCTATATTCAGACTGTCAAAAAAATTTACAAGAATTGTTTAAGTATGAAAATTTTTATATGACATACGAGATTCTGCTCGCGACTTCGTCCGCGTGGAATAGTCACTTTGGGCTTACGCTAACACGCAGCGGAAGCTCTCAAAAGGAAAACAACATTTTGAAACATTCTTCATTGGTGCTCCGCTCCTATTGGTCTTAGCGTGCTGATAGTTTATAGTCTTCCTCAATAAATGAGCTATCTAAAACTGAAGAATTTTTCAAATCGGACCTTAGTTCCTGATTAGCGCGTTCAACCACACAAATAAATTCTCCAGGTTTATGATATTAGTATTTTTAATTACTATCTCGGTTGTCGCATGACTACTAACATTACATTATTATTACAGCGTACTTCTTGAAGAATAGTCGTGGACGTGACATTCTGATTATCGGCCATAATAGGTACCGTATTAACACAGTGTCTGGAAATAAAGTGAGGTGGCGATGCAGTACTCACGATAGATTCGGATGTCGAGCCAGGATCCATACCATCGATAGACAGATCGTGTATTTTGTTGACGAACATCAGTACCGTGCCTAATATGCTTCAACAATAGGACGCGTACAACAAGTTTTTGTGGAGTTTTTGGCGGTATCTTGGTCTGTCATGTAGTGGATTTTATTTTTTATTCATAATCTTGTGTTACTTGACTCTATATTGTGTAAAATTGGTGGTGTTTTATGTGATATAGTTTGTTTATTGTGCATAAGTGAAGTGAATGGAAAATAATGCCACGGACCATGAATTCTGAGATGCCACAAAAATTCCCTGGAAGGTTCTAACAAGATGGCCACCATCTTGTTAGTTCATTGAAATTATATCAAGAAACTTGTAATATTGATACTCACTTGACAATGACAGTAATAGTCTACTAGAAGACTGGTTGCCAAAATGGAATAGAAGAAGAACTTGTAATACTATTAACTACTCGACAATGGCAGTAATAATCTAAGATTGGTTGCCAAAAATAAAGTTAAAAAAAAAAAACAAGTGTTTGTGTATTGGAATGATATTGATATGAACTTTAAAAAGCACATGATGTTTATTCGCATAATATTTCACATCTACACTATCTACGGATAATATGTAGTTGTAATATAAATCATTGTATTAAGTACATAACCTAGTATTCAAATAGTTACTAAAAGCTATCTTATCTATTCTATACACATAATAAAAATGTAGTGCATGTATGTAATATCTTTTTTTTTCTCGAACTGACTACGCTATTGACCTAGCAAGGTCTTAACAGCTTCACCGGACTACTAAGGCGAGCGCTTAAGGCACTCTGCCGATTTTAATGTAATATCAAAATAACACTTTTTTAATCATTCGGTGTGAAAGTATATACGCAACTGATAACAAAAATGCAATTTTTAACATTTTTGTCGGTCTGTCTGTCTGTTTGTTCCGGGTAATCTCCGAAACAGCTTTACCGATTTTAACGGGAATTTCACTGGCAGATAGAAAAAATTACAGCGGGTTACTAAAGTTACTTTAAATTAGACTAGCTGTTTACCGCGGCTTCGTTTGCAATGGTATCTTCAAAACGTTTGGACCGATTTCTAAAGAACTTTTACTGGCAGATAGCTGACCTTATAAAAAGTAATTTAAGAAATTTTAATTTATACTAGCTGTTAACCGTGGCTTCGCCTGCAACATTATCTCCATAACGGTTGGACTGATCTTTACAAAACTTTCACTGGCAGATAGCTGACCCTATAAAAAGTAATCCTAGTAATTTTAGTTTATACTAGCTGTTAACCGTGGCTTCGCCAGCAGTACTTTCTCCTAAACGGTTTGACCATTTTTCACGGGACTTTCACTGGCAGATAGCTGACCTTATAGGAAGTAATTTAAGTTATTCTATTTTAGACTAGCTATTACCCGCGACTTTATCCGCGTGAAATTTAGCAAAAATATGTTGTTCACTGTAAACGTGTGCATAAGATGTGCGTTGTACTGGACTCCAAGAATAAATGTAATTGAAATTCATATATCTGTATCTATGTATGTAATTTGAATTATATTGTCTTTTCAGTCATTTTGCTTTATTTACCGCGATTTCGTCTACATAATTCAGCAACCATAGTAACATATAAGAATATTGTATCCAAGTCAATGAGCACTATTTAAATTGTCGAGTATTAAAAACTGCTCAGACAGTTTTATATCTTGATTTATATTTATGCAAGATTTCAAGACGTCAGCTCATTCATTGTATACAATTCAAGATTATAATTTATAATAGGAAATTTGAAGATGGAAGGGGTCTTTCTAAAAAGATAAGATAAAAAACCATAAACGTATTACTTATTGACAATATGAGCATATTATATCATCATAATAACATCTTTAAGTCATTGTTTCATTAGTTCCTTATACAGTGTAAGTGAGCACTGAGGTAGTTATATGGTTGGTTAAGGTTCCAAATATGTTGCTGATGATAAACCTTATTTGACACTCTGTTAGTATTTATATATCTAACTAGCGGGCCCGGCAGACGTTGTCCCGCCCTGATTATAAAAAAAATCCTTGACAAATTATATACCAGAACGTTCCTCATGAATCACTTTATCCACTGATGAAAACCGCTTGAAAATCCGTTCAGTAGTTTTTGAGTTTATCGCGAACAGACAGACAGACGCGGTAGGGGACTTTGTTTTATACTATGTAATAATGTATACGTTACATGTCACCGTAGGCGGCGTGCGTGTCGTACTTTTTGTTTTTAAAGAGCATTTCTATAATTGTACATGGTCTCATAATTTTATATGTCTTTAATACAATTTGTAGGTGGTAGAGCCACGCTGAAACTATTACTGGTTTCAGCATAAATGAGTCGGCTCGCCCGGGGTAGTACCACCCTCTCACAGAAAACCGACGTGAAGTAACAGTGCTTGCATTGTTGCGTTTCGTTCGGTCAGTGAGAGCGCCGGAGACCCACCTCCCCTCCCCTTCCACTTTCCTCTTCCCTTCCTCCCCCCCCTCCCTACACAGGCTGGCAACGCACTTGCGACTCCCCTGGTGTTGCAAGTGTCTATGGACGGTGGTGATCACTCACATCAGGTGACCCACCTGTTCGTTTGCCTCCTATGATATAAAAAAAAAAAAAAAAAATACAATTTAAAAAAACGCGTGCAGAGCTGCGGTTACAGCTAGTATACAAATAAAATTATAGTTCGCGCATCAAGCGAAAGGTGCTGAATAAATTCGATATTTTCTTTAAGTTTTACTTTTTAGACACTTCTTATTTAAAAAAAAATCATTTAACGATGTTTTTTAATATTTAGAGTTATAAAAAGTTTTAAATAAACATATATGAATAAAATTATAAACGTGCAGTGATCGCGCACCACCACGCAAAAATTACTGAATACATTTTGATAATTTTTTTAAAGTTATTATACTTTTTGGAACTTTTCTAAGAAGATATGACGATTTATCTGATCTAGATTTAGTAACATCTTGCATTAGTATAAACGTGAAAAGACAAGAGATATGAATGTCTTCAAATTAAATTAGTAACAATATTACTTTTAAATAAAATTTGCATTGTAAGTTCCGAAATTAAATAAGTGTGTTCATTTTTCATTTAGTAGGGTTGACACAATCGTTTTTCTTCCTTTATGTTGTGAAATGAAATTCGGTTTAAGGTCTTAAGGTTCGATTGGCAGCTTGTTTGTCGTATAGCCTTGTTAGAGTCTCGATGACATAAGTAGCTAAATAATCACGATCATTGTCTCTAAGGCCTTCTACTGCAGCCCTACAAGTATAACAAAAACCCAACTATTGTAAATTTATAAATTTTGTTTTTAAAGAAATTATTATATCTCGTTAAAAATTCATCAAAGATTAATTACTCATTAATATAGTAACTATAACATCATATAATTTAGTGTTCCAATAAACGTAATGAATGTATAAAAATACTATGTGTGTATATATATATAATTAAAAGAGTTCAATACCTTTTTCTTCACTGTTTGTTAATTAATTTTCTTCTCGTTTTGTGTATAAACTATTAGCTTTTGTTTTCTTTCTATTTTCTATTCTTTCTATCTCTATATATTTTCTATTTCTTTCTATTAGCATTCATTTCTTTGTGGGGCAGTCGTTAATAATTATTATGTTTGAATTTTGATCAATGCGATGGTTCACTCAGGGAAGTAGCACCCTCTCACAGAAAACCGACGTGAAGTAACAGTGCTTGCATCGTTGCGTTTAGTTCGGTCAATGAGATCGCCGGTGGCCCACCCCACTCCTCCCCATCCCCCTCCTCCAAACACAGGCTGGCAACGCCATTGCGACTCCCCTGGTGTTGCTAGAGTCTATGGACGGCGGTGATCACTTAATATTAGGTGACCCTCCTGTTCGTTTGCCTCCCATGATAAAAATAGGACGCGGTTTTTTTTATACCGGTGCAGTTGCATTACAAACATGATGTAATTGCCCATCAGGGGCTTCTGTAGAATCGCCCTCTTGTTAACCCTGTAATTGATCTTATAACCCATTAATTCTAAATTATTTGTCAATATTTATCGACATTATATAAAATACCATTGCACGAAATTTAATGCTTCTACCATTGATATATAAAATCGAAGATACACAGTCAACGTCTCAAACCCGTCCGCATAAGATGAGTGCACAATTGAGAATTCTGAGCTCATTTCAAATACTCTCGTCACTCTCGTCTTTGTATTTTTTGTACACTGCTTTATAAAAACAACTTTAAATAATTGGCATAAGGTTGAATTTGCTTTATGGTATAATATAACTTACTTGGGTATATCGGTGAGTTTTTGGGGACGGTTTGTAGTGTTACTTTTATTCGAGACTGTGCCTCTTGGGTTTTTATATAAATATCAATGGCTGCTACGCACAAGAATTTAAGTTGTAATTTGTCAGTCAACATGTGAACAATGGTGATGTCTGGAAATGACGCCACTTTCTGAGCATCCGCCAAAAACGAATGTTGAACTAATCTACGTTTGTAAAAATATGTAACATGAAAAGTTATTCAGATCGAGTTTCTTTGCCGGTTCTTCTCGATGACCGGATTGTTTTCCGAACCGGTGGTAATTTTGACGTTCATCAGCGCTTTCGCAGATTCTAAAGTGAATAAGTATTTTTGGTTTTGAATCAACCCTATGAAATACTGATGTATATTTTCTATTTTTAATTTCCACACAACTGGAATACAATAATTTGAATTATCGTTAAACAGAGATTATTATTTACAGGTATCATCCCTATGATAATAACAAACAGCAGAGGTTCAAGGATATTGGTTTACCAAGGGAATCGATACAGGCAAAACGGGAAGAAAGACGGCATAAAACTCCGCTGGCGTTGTACCACGCACGCTAGATATAGCTGTAAGGCCATAATACATACCGTTGCAGGCCGTATAGTGCATTATGTTAGTGATCACATAACCGGTGAAAGATTCATATTATAAAAGAAATAATCTAATAAAATAGAATATTAACAGACTGTATAAGGAGGATGGATAAGCGAGAACATGATTTAAATGGTTTTTTTCCGAGCTGACTATACACAATTAGCCTGACGAGCCTTCACAGCTTCACCGGACTAATAGGACGAGCGTTTAAAGCGCTCAGTCGCTTAGCAACAAGCGCAACGTTGCCAAAGTAGCCGAACCTCAGCTTGTGCTGTTGCCTTGGATGCAACAACACTAATATTACGCTAGACTAGCTAAGTTAATCATAAGTGTACGTATTATTATAAGGGTTTTATTTTTCCCTTACCAAACTGAAATAGTTTAGAAAATTATCCGATACGAAATATATATAAGAGTTGTTGAGGTATGTATGCTTGGTACACATATATGTTTCAACAACTCATATATGTATGAATAGTTAGCTTAGCTTAGGTTAGCTCACATGGGTCGCGAATTCCATGTACCAGGCAACAGCCCAAGCCGAGGTGTGCCGTGCGCCCTTGCGCTAGTTGTCAAATAAAATCGGCTGAGTGCCTTAAGCGCTCGCCTTAGTAGTCCGGTGAAGCTGTTAAGACCTTGCTAGGTCAATAGCGTAGTCAGTTGGAAATCAAACATATATTTTGTATCTGTCAACTCGGCTACGCTCGAAGTTCAAGAGAAAAAAAATAAAACCCGTCCATCATATGTGTGTTTGTGCACGTATGTGATGGTGATTTATGTTGTCTGTGTTAAGCTAGTGAGTGAAAATATTCAGTTTTACTTGTATAGCGCTAGGTCAATGATCTCTTGATTGTCTTGACGTACAGTTTTCGTCAATCTTTTTGGCCGGTCTGAATGTAGGCGTAAATTGTGACTTGAGTGTATTATAGTCAAGAGCTTAATACAAAACAAAGTTAACTTATTATATGAATCTAAACTTGGCGTTTATTTATTTATTATATTAGTATTATATTTTAATTACATTATAAATTTACGCATAACTTGGTTGGGATAAATGTATTGCAAAATTTCAAAAATATTTTTAAACGAAGAAGCTAATAATCAATAATGCATTATACTACAATTTTACCAAAGTTATGGATACATCTAAGTATTTATTGCAGTGTATTGTTATAAAATATTTTTGTAGAGATTCAGCAGATTTTAATTGAGTTTTAATATTGAATTAGTTTTACGTCTCTTCACAGTATTATTTTCAGTTTTCCTGCTGAAAAAATCGACTGGTAAATATTAGCTTTTGTGAAACAAAAATATTATGAAACAAAAATATATCTAACAGTAATGACAATTATCTGTTTGTCTTTTTTATCAATTTAAATTTATGATTGTTACAGATATTTCAGTGTATAATATACTAGATACTTTTTTCTTAAAATAAAAAAAAATGAATGCCGATATACATTTAACACATTTTATTAGTTTAATAACAACAGCGGATACACAATTATACCCACCCACAGCCGGGCAGCCATTATGGTCATTGTGATTATCCTTAGTCAAAACAAATACTATGATCTTATAATTAATAAATACAACACCTTTATAGTCGTTTACACTAATATAAAAGTTGTTATTAAAACTAAAATTAACAAATTTAAATGATAGTTAAAATAATAAATTGGAAATATTCAACGATATAATTGTGAAAGTCTATCAGAGCTATACATTGGTTTAAAATATTTTTTTAAATCTAAATTAAATTGTTTGCCAGTCAATTGTAAAGTTATTAATTTTATCAATGAGCTTGAAAATATATACATTATGAACTATATTCATTTAGTTAGTACATTTTAGTTTGTATTTTTTTTTAATGTGAGGTATAAAGTAGCAAGTAAATAATTATATTAGAGATTCTAATATGTCGTTTTATAGTTGTAATGTATTTCTTACTTATTTTAAATCCCTTGACGACGTAGTGAAATTAATAAAGGATTTTTGATATTTTTTTTGTATTATGTATTACACTATTACAGTTGATGTCAAATAATAAAATGATTGAAGACAATTACAAATTTTACTGACTCAAATTTAACAACCGTATTGGAAGAGAGATGTTTCTAGAACACGCTTTCATCGTGTTTCTTAAATAATAGAACTAACGTTTTAAAATAAACAGTCTGTTTCATTGTTAAATGTTTGTGACCCTTTTTTTTATTAACGTGGGGAAATTCCATATGAATACGCCACTCTCTCGGGGGAGAGGATGGGTTATGTCCGACTCGCACGGACTAAAACCACACGGTGTACCGTCCGACCGTATTGTTGGGGCGGCAAGGGTTCGAACTACGCTATTTCTCTTGGATAGCCGCCCCAACGGTGCGTCCGGCGGAAGGTGGCCGCCGGGCTCGGTCCTAATAGGGAGATAGTCTGGGTACACACCAGCTGCCTCCCCTCGTCTACCGGACCTGTGCAATCTGGAGATGGGTTTAAGGGTTCAAGCTTCATACAAACGAATGTAGATCTTTTAATGTACTGGTCAATAGATTGTTTGTATTATAAATAAAAAAACACCTTATTTATTACAAACTTTAAAGAACTTTAAGAATAAAAAATTATATAATGTAAAATTATAATAAAAAAAAGTTGTTATTTAAATGCATGATCAGCCATTTTGAGTACTGGGTCTTAAAAAATTAGCCGAGGGGTTAAATTAAAATGCTTAATGCTCGAGCTATTTTAACGTAGACTTACGTAAATTACCTGTTGCGGTCGCGTAAAATTACTTTCTAGTAAAATATAGTACCAGTGAGGGTAGGAGATACTTTTGTTTTTGATCACTCCCGGCGTTTGCGTCGGACAGTTCGTTCGGTGTCGTCGTGTGTGAAGTATGTGTTTGTTCAAGTAATTGTCGGCTCTTCGCATCACATTGACTTTATTGTGATTTACAACGATCACCGCCATCAGACAGAACACAGAACACAGTATCGGTGAGTGGTCATAGCACTTGTAAAACATCTTTACGCGCGCTTGACTTGGAGAGTAAGCTGGTGAATGCGTGACGAGAGCGTTACGAAAAGTGTTATCGGGCGAGGCGAACGGAGGTTGAGAGGGAGATATAAGTTAGTGAAGATAGAAGCAGAGAGAGTTACGTTTTCGTATTATCAATGAAAATCCATAATAAATTTAAATATTTGTAGAAAATTAAGTATATATTATACATATAGATGGAGCTAAAAAAGTTTTACTTCAGTCGTGTGGTCTAAAGCACACTAGTTTTTTTCCTGTTCTCGCTGAGTTTTGCATTCTCCATATTCGCATCATAGGTTGCTTCCCAGTCGCGTAGAAACATACAATACGTATATTCTAATAAAATTAAGAAATTCCATTATAAAACTAATCAAGGATTGATATTGCAGTGCATTTCCTCAAGAACAGCAGAGGGAGCGACATTCTCGTGATTGATAATAACAAGTATCGGATTAACAGAGCTAATGGAGTCAAAGTTAGGTGGCGTTGTAGTACGCACGAGAGATTCGGGTGTCGAGCACGTATACATACAGTCGACAAGCAAATCGTGTATTTCCATAACGAACATACTTACTTTTAAGTGTAAGATGTACATTAAATAATGTATCTATTACTAATTTATTGACAAATCACCGTTTTTTAGAACGTTATGATGATATTAGGTATCTTAAAACACAGCTTTATTGCCCTTAATTGGTCTTTGTTTATAATTACAAAAGAAAACGCTTTTCGCGTCAGTTTGTGTCCTCCTTTAGTTATTCTAAAGTACGAAACCCATTTTGACACGGTTTTAATATCGTTATAGTAGTATTAGCTTATCTATTTTTTTTATTAATTCTAAATTGATGTAAAAATATTAGTTCACCAATTTCTTTATTTTTAATTAATACTAATCTAATGTTAAAATATTAGCTCATCTACTTTTTAATTAATGCATATTTGGTATTAAATTATTATTTCACCTATTTATAGAAACTAGTGGTCGTCCATGGGTCGAAATTCGACTGTGGCTTAATTTAAGTAAGTTTCAGTATTATTCTTTTTTAAGTTATACTTCTTTTGGCGCGTTAGGGAAAAATGATGAGAGTAAATTTTTACGATGCGCGCGTACACCGTCACGAAAAACCGACACCCTGAGCTATAGTCAACATTTTGTTTCTTTGTATTTGGTTTTCATGTAATCGCAATTTTTTTTGACCCCCTTTGTTTCGCTGAATTTTTTTCCCCCCGGTGCCGTGGGACCGCTTTTTTTTTTTGCCGATTGCGGGGCTTTTTTTAAATTTTTGTTTTGTGGGGCCGTTGAAATATTTTAGTTTTTTTGAAAAAACGTTTTTCCCTTTTTTTTTTTTTTTTTTTGGCCCCGGGGGTGGTGTTTTTTGTGTTTCGGCGGTGGGGTGGGTTTTTTTCTGCGTTTTTTTTTGCGTGGTGGCTGGGGTCCCCGGTAGGGGGGGGGGGAAGGGGTCCTGGGGAAGTTGTGGCGCTGGTCCATGGGGGGGGGGTTGGTTTGGGGGGGGTTTGGGCCCTTTGTATTGTATTTCTTTGTATTAAAACTTTCAATGTATTAAATACCTTTTTTCTATTGTTAATGTCGTTTTTTCTGCAAACGTAGAATAAGGCTAAAGATAAAATTTTTGAAAAGATTTTTATCTTGTTACGCCAAAGAAGTATAACTTCTAACGCGTGTACACAAGTACACAAACTTTTTTTTTTGTCAAAGAGTGTAAAACTATAAGGATCGTAAAGTGTTACGAATAAAGACTTATAAAAAAAGGCCACGACTTTTTGATGGCAAAAAAAAATCGTATTATTCATTAATAACGCTAAAACTAAAACGATAGCTAATACACAAAAAAAAAAAGAAAATTGTTTGACCAACAGAGGACAAAAAGGTACTGAACTGTTTTATCATTCTCTATTTCTCTATACATATTAGTTACCATTGCCAAATATGAACGCTGTTTTTGTTTAAGAAATTGTACGTTGTGATCAAAGATTTATGTAAGAATATGTATATAGCACAAGTCGATATAACAATTGTTGTAATCCAATAAATAAACGAAATTGATATCGATCATTTTTAATTTTTTTTAGATAAAGTGTTGCAACGGTATGTGATTGTGTTTTTTACCCTTATTATTTATTCCATATATTAGTCAATGCAACTACAATACATTTTAAATATTATATTGTTTAAAAGTTTATTAGTTATATTCGAATTAAAATGATAGAGGACTACCGTTGTGCAAGCATAACGTAAAAACTATTGAATATTCTTTGTTTTATTTGTTAGATATTTACTATTTATTATTAACACGTTGACTGCCAACAACAAGATATTTTTTAGTTTCTGAACTTGCCAAGGAGGCCCACTACAAGTTATGTCATCCTTTCTTTAGTTGCCATATTTGTACAGCTACGAAGAAAGTCATAATATATCTGTATAAATATAGATCGACTTCAGGAATTCAGGCTTCAAGAAAGAGAAAAAACCATCAAGTTTGGCTTACATGAACTTCTGTGATGCGGTTCCAAAATTAACTATGAGATAATTCGAAGAAAAATTCCAGAAATAACATTTATCGACTTCTTTTACTGTAATTACCATTTTAGTAACATTTTATTTTGAGGTAAATGTTATTTACCCATTTATTGATCATCATTAAAAAAAAAGTAAACATTATTGTTAATTTCTTTTACATGCAATGTAAATTACATTTATTTTATTTGTTTGCAATTCAATATGAGATCGGTTTAAAGACAAGTTAAGGGTCGGTTCTTACTCTGCTTATACATTGAAATTTAATGTTGTCGTAAGAACTAGAAAAGTAGATTGTAAAATCGGAAATAAATACTAGAAACTGTGAAAACTGGTTGTCAACGCTTAGACTTAGTAAAACAGTAACAGTTTTTTGGGAAATAGTGTTAGATTTTAAAAAAGTCAAAGGTATTACCGATTTGCGGATTGTGAATTTAGCGCATGTAAGCGGGTTTTGGTGTAAAAGGCTTTATAGAGTGGATAATTTGTGAACGATGGTGATGTCTGGAATTGACTCATTTGTGCATCATTAAAAACGTTTGTGAAATTTACTATTATATAGAATATATTATTATTCTAAATATTATATATATTTGTTAAAAAGATAAACCAGATCGAGTTTCTTGCCGGTTCTTCTCGATGACTGGGTTGTTTTCCGAACCGGTGGTAGTTTTGACGTTCATAGGTGCCTTCTTAGGGCCTAAATTGAATAAAGTGTTTTTGAATTTGAATAAAGAAATATATTTGTGCCTTAATTTGTTGTTTAATAAAATACTTATTAAACTTACTATTACTATAGAATCAAAGTGTGTCGTCGTGAAAAAGTAACAAGAATCTTGACCTAAATTTTTAATGTTTCTACTCCTCTCTCCATTATTCCAAACTATTATAAATTTCTTATTGTATATTAAAGTGCAATATAAGGTACACGTAGATGATATAATAAGGAACATTAATAACGTCTCTGGACTGTTATACTATACTATTAAAGAGAATATACATTTTCAGGCATTTCATGTATTTCATGTATTCAGTTCTGAAGACAATAATGAAGCATAAAGTTTATTTTTTATTTAATGGTTAAATAAAATATCTATCTTTTATTGTCGTCGATTGATTGATTATTTTATTTGTCGCTGTGAGATTCAATTCATACGGAACAGTGCAGCAGCCAAAAATTAGTTACCCTTTTGCACCACCCAGGGAGCACGTGCAGGAGAATGAGAGGTACACTTCCTGAGGATGCGAGCAACACAGCAAAGGATAAGGTGGATGAATGTGATATTTGTAACGAATCCAATCTACGGTATAAAATTTTACTTTATACATTTTTATTTATACTAAAATACTAAATAGTTTAACTTTTACAGGTTACGTCATGCTGAGGTCGCTTAAGGGTAAACCTCTGATTGGCTTTAGAAACTACACGTATTACCAGAAAGCCGTTCATAAGCATAAAATACGTTGGGTATGTTCCACCCATCATAACCGAGGATGCGGGGCTGCGATATACACTGTTGCAGGTCAAATAGTTAAATTGACAAGTGAACATATACACTAATATATTACAGTTTTACGTACATTAATTATGCGCGTAATACTGTGTGACAAATTAAAAAAAAACAGGTTTAGCAATTACACCCAACCCTTTAACTACGTATATAGCAAGAGCAAAGTAGTAGCAAAAATATGTACGTATCGGTCCCAAATTAGCAATTTCGGATCATGTATTACCAGGCCTTAGCAAAATAACAAAAGTACTGTCTCTGTAAGGGAAAAATTAATATTTATTTTACATTATACCTGTCTACATAGTCTAAATCTGGAGTCTATCTTCTCGCTCGTCATCCTGCAATAGGATGGAGTCAGCTTTCCAACGGTGAATTCATAGCATGCTAAAAACTTCATCTCACTGGAATACATAATATGCACATTTAAAAAGCTATGTACGCATTGCATAAAACAGATAACTGAAAAATAATCATTAGTTGCTTGATAAGAGAACACGTGAATTGATTTTTTCTTGTTTTCATATTCAGATATAATTCTATTCAAATTACTGAAGAATTTTTTCCAAAAGATTTTTATATAAGATTTTTACTAATGTGTTACATAACGATTTTATAATAGAAGTTGTTATAGGATTTGCCTTGAGATATAATTATAGAGACTCGAAAATGTCAAAGGTGCTATAAATGAACTGTTATTAACTACGTTTGATATGATAGTAAGAATGTTTCAGGTTAAGTATTTGAAAAGTAACTCAGAAATATTATATATTTTAGGACAGTTCGATTGCATAATTGAGGTACGAATATACAATAATAGTCGAGATTAAAACTTTTTGTTGGTGTTTAAAAAAATGCTGACTGATCATTTTCTTAGTGAAACGATAAAGTTATTCTGTTACGAGTTAAATTTACCGGACTGTATCTAATTAAATAATATATATTAGAAACGTTATATCTATGTAAGAACTAGCTTTTGGTTGCGGTTTTGCTCGTAGTAATATAGATTTGACTTATCTCTAAGAAAAATAAACTTTTATCCGCATGAAGGGCACTTTATGCCCTTTTCAGTAACCCAGATATTTTGCATGCAAAATTGCATGATGTTCGATTGATACCCAGTTTCTTCTTCAGTTCTTATTTAACCTATTATATTTAGGTGAAATTATTATTTTTTACTCAATATAAAAATTAACATTATATTGTAATTCAAAATCAGATTTCTCTGTAACAAAAGAGGTACGAAGCATCAAGAATGGCTTCGGTAAGCGGGTGACCGTTCGTTACAGGTAAACTGACGGGAATAGTCATACGAACGTCTTTTTTTTATATCATAGTAGGCAAACGAACAGGTGGGTCACCTGATGTAAGTGATCACCACCGTCCATAGACACTTGCAACACCAGGGGAGTCGCAAGTGCGTTGCCAGCCTGTGTAGGGAGGGGGGGGGGGAGGAAGGGAAGGGGAAAGTGGAAGTGGAAGGGGAGGTAGGTGTCCGTCGCTCTCACTGACCGAACGAAACGCAACAATGCAAGCACTGTTACTTCACGTCGGTTTTCTGTGAGAGGGTGGTACTACCCCGGGCGAGCCGACCCATTTATGCTGAAACCAGTAATAGTTTCAGCGTGGCTCTACCACCTACTAAAATTATTAGATATTCTAGTAGAATATCACTGCCACTGTTGATTAGGTAATTATATTGCGAGTTTCTTGTGATCATTCCATTATTCTAATAAGTTGGTGGCCGTCTTGTTACAACCTTTTAATGGACTTTTTGTGGCGAGTCAGTATCCATGCTACGTAGTATTATTCCCATTTACTTTACTTATGCACAATAACTAAACTATATTACGGAAAACACCACCAATGTTACAAAATATAGAGTCAAATAATCAACATTGTCATTAAATTATAAAATCTACTACATGATATGACAAGATCCCGCCAAAAACCTCAAGAACGTTTTAACGACTCATCACGATAACGAATAGTAATTGATGTATATTGAATATAGGAACCAAGTATGAGTAGTTAAGGTCTGAAAGCGTAACAAACAACGCAACAAACGAACTGACAGTCACATTTATAATAATACTTGTTATTATTGCAAAAGATTTATATTTATACTCGCGGTCCCTGCGGACGTTGTCCTGCTTTGATAATTTAAAAAAATCTTAAAAGCCAACCGCAGCGTCACTTACCGGGTCCAATTGTGAATCTAAACCACTCTCGGATCCACTGGATCACGCACACAAAATTTCATCAAAATCGGTCCAACCGTTTCGGAGGAGTTCAGTGACATACACACGTACAGAAGAAATTTATATATAAAGATAATAGAGTTTAAATTGTTAATAAATAGTTTTGTTAATTTTATATTTATCACTGTAATGTATCTATACCGTTATCTTAAAACATATTTTATCTAAAATCAATGATAATATTTATGGCATTTGTTCAGTCCTTTTCGCCGTTCAAATATTGTTGGTAGGCAAAGATATCAGGGTTTATAGTGTTTAATATAATAACCCACACATTATATGTGTTAATTGACCCGGGCTCTCAACCCTTCAACTATCTAAAACCATAACGGTGTTATTACAAAAAAGTTCAAGTTCGCGTTATCCTTTTTCGCAAGTCTAACCTAACGTAACCAAAGCGAGACAAAAGAGCAAGATGGCGAACATTCAGCGATCGTGGTGCATTTAATTCGAAACCTTTTTAAAGCAAGTAACGTATATAATTTTTTTGTAATAATACCGTAAAGGTTTAATCCATACAACCGTATTGATTACAACATTTGAGAAACTTAACAATAATAAGGATTTTAAGGAAAAATGTTTTTAGGTTATGGCGTTTTTTGGGTATATTATATACCAAATAATTTCTTTTTGCTTTCTAATAAATCTTGTTAATGCATATACAGTTTTGCAATATAATTATTTATTTGTAAATACAACAAAATAATGGTGTTTCGGAAATGTGTTTGGAATTGTCCAATATTTCTATATAAAAAGAAGTATTTCTCTAAATCGTTTCGTATTTATAATAAATGCTAAGTATTATTATTATTGTTTCTATGTTATTGTTGTGTATTGTATAAATATTAATTTAATAAAGTGCTTTATATTTCATCTTAATTTTATCAATTTATCATATAGGATACCAGGTGAATGTTTAGACAGTAGCAATATTTATGGAGGACACGCTGCACTCAATAGTCGTTCTAAATCAATGAAAATAATGGGTGCTTAATTTCACCTAATTACCTAGAAACATACAACAATTATACTCAATTTTCTAAGCGTCTATGTTAAAGCAAAGTTTTAATGACCGTCGGATGAAAAGAAAGTGAATTGAAAGTGAAGCCAATCAACTAACACAGGATAATTTTTCGAAGTTTGAACAAATAAAAGGGTTTATTGCCCGTTTTACTATCGATAGTTATTAACTCCGGGTCGCCGCTCACAGATTTTATCACCAATGACCGGTGACCCGGTGACTGAACTTAGGTTTATTTAAGTTACTAATACTTTTGAAATTCTTAGAACTAACTTTACCTGAGGTTCTCTTTGTTGTCTATTAATATTTGTTTTGATATTATTATTTTATGTGTTAAATGTGAGCATGAAGTATCATATCCTAGAATACTAACCTTTCACCTGGTATAATGATTTCAAAGGTCAAACGCGGCGGGACTACAGCTCAAAACGAAACTAAATGATACTTGATGTATTATTGGATTTTAAAATTTGTTATTTGGTTTTAATATAAAGCTGGGGTACAGAATGTTATGTTTAATACTAGCAGATGCTCGCGGCTTTGTCGGCATCTGTACGTGTACCATACATTAATTTCGTGTAATTTTAACAGATTATCCAGCTCACACCGAGATACCTGTTAGGAATACTTTTTTTAAACTCACTTGATACTTGTGATATTTTGGGTAATTCTAACAAAACCTTCAGAAATGACTAGCTTATTCTCGCAGCGTCGCTCGCGTTTATATAGACTTGATATACGCCTCGGGAAAATACATTTTGTCTGGATTAAACAGTTAGGAGTTTAAACAGAACATATACAGAATTATAAAACATACGATATGAAAGAGATGTCATGACATAAGAATATAAATGTAACGTCTGTAATTTTAAGATTTTTTTTTAAATTATGGTCGCTGGTGGCTAGGAATAAGTAATTAAATACATTTCAACCAATCTTGGAATGTCTGTCTGTCTATATGTGTGTTTCTATGAACACGCATCACTGCTAAAATACTGCGTTGATGATAAAACCTCTTCTGATAAAGTAACATTTAGTTTTTGTTTCATTAAAATTGGTTTACTCTATTAAAAGTTATTATACTTTTAGTGACGACGCGACTTAAGTACGAGAGATAATTAGATAAGTAAATGGACTTAATACATTCAGATGTCTTTATTAATCGCTTTTTTTATATAAGGCTTCACGCGGACGAAGTCGCGGCCACAGCTATAAATAATAAAAGGCCTTTGTATCACATAGTAACTACTATTTCAATTCCTTTTAGTTTTACTTCGTAGAGACGTAGAGAGGTCCATATATTAAAAAAAATCACAATATCCTCTTTTAATAGATTGTTATTGGAGATTTAAGAAACTATGATTTTATGTAGGGTATTCGATAGGGTGGGTATGTCTAGGAGGGAAGAAGTAAACGGATAACTTTGTCTACAAAATAAAAATTTAAGTATATTCTTGCTATAATCTGTATAATAAAGCTATAATATATTCTGTGTAGGTGGTAGAGCCACGCTGAAGCTATTACTGGTTTCAGTATGAATGAGTTGGCTCGCCCGGGTAGTACCATCCTCTCACAGAAACACCGACGTGAAGTAACAGTGCTTGCATTATTGTGTTTCGTTCGGTCAGTGAGAGCGCCGGAGGCCCACCTCCCCTTCCCCCTTTCCCGTCTCCTCTCTTTCAAACACAGGCTGGCAACGCACTTGCAACTTCTCTGGTGTTGCTAGTGTCTATGGACGGCTGTGGTCACTTAACATCAGGTGACCCAACTGTTCGTCCGTCTCGTATGATTCGTCCGTCTCGTATGATAATAAAAAAAAAATGTTTATTATTTTTTATGTGTGTAGCTACCTAGTATGTCATCTTCTTTGGCAGACCCTTTATTACGCTGTCCGTGTCAGTCTAGACTTTTATAGTGGTGAGCCCGAAGCTCCTATGCAAAAAAAAATTAAGGTAATAAACAATGTAGACGGAGTTGCGGGTATCAGCTAATATAAAATACACGATGTTGTTACAGGAAAGGAGATGCACATGAGATATTATACGAACTCGAGAGGTATAAGAAGTCTTTTTGTTAACGATACGAGATATCGTATGAACGGTGTTAGCAACAATAACAAAGTAAGGTGGAGATGCGCTACACACGAGAGGCTCCACTGCAAATCGGTAGTTCACACGATAGACGACTACGTAGTTTATTACAACGATCGTCACACTACCAATCGTGAAAAAAAAAGTTCTTCAAAGTAGTACATTGAAGTTAACAAAGTTATCAACATTAAGTTTATTTTTTATATATATATTTTATTTTATATATAAATATTATAAAACAAAGGTGCTTTTTGTATCTGTGTGTTTTATTAATGCTTCTAAATTACGCAATGGATTTTGACAACTTCGTATTAAAGGGGAGGGCACCGCAACGGGTGGCAGTTTCAGAGGGCGCCAAAATCATAATATAATATGATTTAGAATAAAGAACTTGTCCACAGAACGCTTAGCATAGGGAAACCTGATTGGCTCACCGTCGACTTGTAAGAAAAACCGAACAGACCCACACCACAAATGAACTGTCGCACCAATTTGAAATTTCCCGTGTCATCAATTGATATTCGTTTACTGACTCTCTATTTTTCTTATTATTATTAAATTTATTATTTAAATGAAATATATATTAATTATTATGCAATTTCATGTTACACAAATGAAAAAGTTATTAGGTAATACGTAATAAAGAGTACAAACTAATTAAAGGGTTTTTATTGTCCTATTCACGAAAAATGTCAGCTAATTTGTGATTTTTTATTGAGTAATTTATGGCAAACTATCCTGAGCTAGATTTTGATACGCTTTTTACTAACGTTAATTTGTAATAATAATAATAATATATTTTATATTTCCATGTCATTGTGTACATAATTAACAGTAATATTGGTATCTGCACTGGTCACAAACCGTATCGCAGATACCACAATTTTATATAATTTGAACTAAAACAAACAGTGACTTAAACATATGTTATAAATAAAAACTTAATCTGACTTAACTAAATAATAATAATAGTAATGATTGAATTGTTTTTTAAACAAAAATGTATGATTTGAACTACCGAAATTATAATTACAGTTTAAATTGTGGTATTAATATTTTTTCTGTATTTGTGTAGTTTTGTGAATGTAACCATTTGAAAGTGAATTTTTATATACATTGCAGTTTATTTCTATGAATAGTGAGGTAAATCGATGTACTGTAATCATGTCTTAAATATCTCTCGGACGCTTACATTACGAGGTACATCAAAGTAATGTATTACAAAACTGTATATTTTAGAAAGGCGCATATTCTAACTCTAGTGTTTATAGTTTTAACAAAGATCAAGTCTTTTCCAGTTCATTTTGTGATGTCACGCCGAGGGAAAACAATGTTGTGTGTAGGACAAGTAACGTTTTCAATCAAATCCACTCATGGACGAAAAACAATATGGAGATGTTCAACTCATCACAGCAAAGGATGTTTAGCCACTGTTCATACCTTTGATAATATTATTGTCAAAGTAAAAAACGAACATAACCATATATACCCGCAGTACAAAATGTAAAGAAAGATCTCGAGAGAAAGTATCTTTATTATTTATGGTTACAATTAAAGGTAGGCATAATTATAATTACCAATAATTAAATGTATAATTTCTATGCAATAAATAATAAATTATTAATAACATCATTATTCTGCTGTTTATTATCAGTTGTCCGTTATTATTATTGACAATGAATTTGCTCGGCTGGTTTTTTAGCGATGTGTAAACAAGCAAGCATTATGCAAAACCCAAAAGGAAAGGAGATCGATTGGAGATTGCTCATACGCAAATTCACCATAATAAAACCTTTTTAATAAATGCAATACGACACAAAATAACGAATTAGCAAACAGCAGAATAACTGACAACAACTATTATAAGATAAGCATGTTTTATAATTATTGATATAACCGTTGTTACTATTTATAATTATAGTACGTAAAAATTACATCTGTTATCGGTCTGTAACTTTTTCATTTCAGTATCTATTTAATAGTTCCCAATAGTGACTCCTGTGGTAAAACTCTTATGGTATATAAATCATACGTGATAAAAATAACATTTCAGAAAATCAAGGAAAACCTAAGGACCTAAGGACTAAAATGGAACCAAAGCCTTTGCGTGACATGTTTTAAAGATAGGCGTAACTAAATAAAAAACGTTTTTCATTTCTTTTACGATAATTCTGTTTTAGTTTTTATGTCCCCTTAGTTTTGTCTGTCCCATCACTACTAAAAATATTTTCTAGTGCGGTTCAGGTCGATATCGGCATGTCGCTTTTCCTAATTGTCATTTCCTGTTTAGTAGATCCCGGGGCGAATCGAACCTAAGAAAGTTGGGTTCAAGGTTATTGTAATAGTACAAAAAAAACGTAGCCATCATGTTGTCGCAAATTTGTAGCATTTTAATCTACCCTAGTGCAGATGGGTCGAGAAAGACCTGCCACGCACTGACGGAATTATCGTTAGTGGCGCATTTCGACCCGCCGCCGCACCAGATGAAGATCTGTGATTTTACTTGCCGTAGTCAAGGTGTTAATGAAAGCAGACATCAAAGTGATAGATGTTGCTATAACAAAGACGGTTTTGGGTATTTGAATCTACCATAAAGAATTTGCTTTCAGTTGTGTACGGGACGTCACGGCGAGGTACCAAACTGATCGGGATCGGAGGATTCACTTTCTTCCGGAAGACAATAAACGGCCATAAATCTGTGTGGCGGTGTTCCACTCACCACTCTAAGAAATGTCGAGCGCTTCTACACGTCATTGGCAACAGATTAGTCAAGATCATAAATACACACAATCATTCGCAGATCTTACCGACTTAGAATCGTTTGTTTGCATTATGGTAGAAAATACATTGCAGTACTTTCAAATTAAAATTTTGTCACCAAGCTTCAGCGGTAGCCTTTAAAAGCGAACCTCAATTCAGGTTTTATGAGCGTGATTCAAAAGTCTAATTCTTGTTAAATAAATGGCTAAATATATCAATATCTATTTGGTATTTTTAACGTAATTTCGGAAAGTTAAAAAGGTTGACGTTTTGAGAGAGTAAATCCTCTAAAAGAAAATTGTAGTTCTACAAAATGATGTTTTTTTCTTTTCTTTTTTTTTGTTATAATTTTATATCAATAAATACGTAATTCTGTATTGTTTATTTCTTCTAAATCGATTAATTACAATTTTTGAAATGAAAAATGCAGCATTACACTTTATTTACAATGTTTTTTCTGGATCGATTATCGAATAATTATTTATCGACATCCTAGAGGTGGTAGAGTCACGCTGAATCTATTACTGGTTTCAGCAGGCATGGTTCGGCTCGCCCGGGGTAGTACCACCCTCTCGCAGAAAACCGACGTGAAGTAACAGTGCTCGCATTGTTGCATGTCGTTTGGTCAGTGAGAACGCCGGAGGACCACCTCCCTTACCCTTCTCTCCTCTTCACTCCCCTTCCCCACTCCCCCCAAACACAGGGTGGCAGTGCACTTGTGACTTTTTTGGTGTTGCAACTTGAGTCTATGGACGGTGTTGATCGCTTAACATGAGATGACCACCCTGTTCGTTTGCCTTCTATGATATATAAAAAAAAATCCTTAACCGGTTAATATTATTTGAATATTTAATTACATCTCAAGACAATGATTATGACGTCTAAATGAACATAAATAAAATAAAATACGATGTAGTAGTATTTGGAGTTTTACTTAGTAATAAGCTTGTTAGCATTGCTTTGGACGAATATTCTTTATAACCTTTGTAAAGCTCAAAATTATAAAAAACTTAGATAATGTAACGCCAAAACTTAAACCATTATATATATATATATATTCTTAATGGTTGGGGGTCGAAAAAATATTTACTTTTCACTAGTATTAGCATAATATATTGTTTCTGTAATTTCAGTTTACTTTGTAAAATCTCGTCGTGGGAAAATGATATTAAGTATCGGAGAATTTACATTTTCCACCAAAAGCATTCGTGGTCCTAAAACAACATGGAGATATTCCAAGAAAGTAGGGGGGATGTTTGGCCGCTGTTTAACTATCGAGGATGTGATTGTTAAGCTCAAACCCTAATAAACATAATCAATAAACAAAATTCATGACAGTGTAATTATTTGATTTTAGTTAATACTTTAATATTATTTAACACTCTACCATAACTTGTTTCTACATCCAAATTAAAAGTGGAAACTAGATATTTGGACGTTTTCAGCCCAGGCTTTACAAGCCTAAGTTTAACTCCATCACTGCATATAATTTTTTTTATTGCATTATGGCTATTAGGGTTTGGCTACAATCTCGTCTGATGTTTAATGACTATTTGATCTAAGAACGTAGACAAGCTTTTTTTTAATATTATCATAGAATGTTAAATAACAGGTGATTCACCTGGTGTTAAGCGATCAAAACCGTCATAAATAATTACAACACCAGGGGAGTCGCAAGTGCGTTGCCATCCTGTGTTTGGGGACAGGAGGAAGGGAAGGGAGAAGGGAAGAGGAGGAAGGGTAAGGGAGGTGGTCCTCCGGCGTTCTCACTGACGGAACGACATGCAACAATGCAAGCACTGTTACTTCACGTCGGTTTTCGGTGAGAGGGTGGTACTACCCCGGGCAAGCTGACCCATTCATGCTGAAACCAGTAATAGAGTCAGCGAAGCTCTACCTTCTCCTAAACCTAGATGAAGACTGGTTCTCAAGTGCATCCGTCGCAATAGACTCGTTGGTGCTCAGAGATAGATTTTCATCTTGAGGGTGGTAAACAGGTCGATTGGAAAGAGCCCTACCACGTTATGGTTTCAGGACAATGTTTTCCTTCACCGTAAACTCTGGCTAATTCGGTGTCCGAATACGCTAACCACTGAACCATCATAGCTCGGCAATTATAGTAAATAAAAATAATAGGGTTTTTTTACACAATATCTCAAGAATTAAATGATAATGCGATATGTAACGGTTTTAAAATTAAACGGGAATTTACATATTTCTTATTATTATTCTAATACTGCATGTTTTATGTTGCATGTGGCATGTTTTTTACTGTTCTTTTTTATCAGGAAATCAGTAAATAACTTGTTCTTTAAACTTTTTGATGATATTTGCGTTAACATGCTTCAGTAAAGATAATATGGATTAAGTTAGAAGACTTTACGTAGACTAGATTTTATAATAGTAAATTATCTTTCAGTGACGTACGTGGATTCACGTCGTGGCCACAAGTTGCTTAAATTCCAAGGTTTCACTTATTTCCTTAAAAGAACGAATGACAAGAGATCTGTATGGCACTGTTCCACCCACCACTCTAGGAAATGTCGGGCAGCCATTCATATAATAGATGATACGGTGATCGAACTTAAAAATAAACACAACCATTTTAATGTGGTGTAAATGTAATTATTAACGAATATTGTAATAATAATGAATTTTAGAGATCTATTTGAATTGATTTAATTTAAAATCTATCTACATATATAGCAAGAATGTAAAACTAGTGTGTCTGTACTCTTTAGATTTTTGTGTAGAAAATTGTTGTAGTTGTCTTGGCATGAGTAATAGAATAGATACCAATCATTTTAAGAAATGTCTGTGTTATGTATGTAATAATAAAGCAATGTCCGGTAATCAGTTTGTTTATTATTGAAACTTCCCTGAGTGTACCAACATACATTATCATTGCAAATCACCGATGACAGGCCTTTATATTATTTATGCCTAGTCTGAGTTTTTACTATCCACAAAAGTCTGTCTCTATGTTTGAACACGCATCACTGCTAATGTACTGCGATCACTATAAAATCTCAACAAGAAAAACATAAATCATATCCTCGAGGAACATTTAGTCTCAGTTTCATTAAAATCGATTACTCTATCATAAGTTATTGCAATTTGAATGATGACGCGTCTTAAGTACGAGAGGAAAGTAGATAAGTAAACGGACTTAATAAAATTCAGATCATTGTATTAGTTATTGTTTTTAACGTTAGATTTCACACGGAGGTGTTTGTTATTAATAACGTCTGGTATTCTTTCTATGGATAAGTACATACCTTCCAAACAAACTTGCAAAATGAGGTAAAAAACCTTTGCCTTGATTGACCCAGAAAATTTATACATTGCTAGTTTAGTCTGCTATTTATGAAGTGAACTCTTAAAGGACAGGAAATTCTTCCTCTTTCTGAACTCCTTGTGCGTGTATAGTATTTTTCGGTGTGTTAATTTCTAAATTCGAAATGCAGTTTGCAAACCGGTATGTGTGTATTTATTAATATTTTGATTTAATTTTAATTTGACCGCATTAGTAGTAATTTCACGCCGTTGAAAGTTTCACTAATGCGGGCTCTTGCATTAATATATAAATGTAAATGTATATTTTCAGATATAAAATTCATAAGTTCTCGGCGACGAGGAAAAACTTTACTCAGTGTCGGTGGTTACACGTTTTTCCCTAAATGGGTGAATGAACCAAAAATCACTTGGGCTTGCTCCACGCACCACTGTCGGAATTGTCGGGCCAGTGTTCATACCATCAACTGTGAAATTGTCAAAATAAATAACGTACATAATCATTAATTGTCAAGTCAAGTCAAGTTACTTGTATTTATTTTATTTTATGTAATAAACTTCAAATTCTGTTAAAATTCAAAAATCGAAATTGAGCGCTTGGCAAATCTCCTTATTCAAAGCTAAAAGAAATATATTTCTTAATTTAAAAAAAAAACTACATAATATGTAATAGTATTAAGAAAACAAAGGTTCTTATAGAATAGACATGTCATTTTACTAACCAACCTTCTAGCTAATTCTGTATACCTCGATATCCTTTTTATATCTAAACATCTTATTTTACCTAATGACACATCGACTGAGTGCTTTAAGCGCTCGCCTTAGTAGTCCGGTGAAGCTGTTAAGACCTTGCTAGGTCAATAGCGTAGTCAGTTCGAAAAAAAAAAACTGAACATCTTTTTGCTTTCTTTTTGAAGGTTTAACTTCGACCCCATGTGAGCTACACACATGTATTTTTTTAAGACTTATTTCTTAGCATTCCATGGATTCACAGTGCGGGAGCCGGGTTCATCACGTGGCAGCGAGAGAAGCTTCGAGTAGTTCCCGAGACTTGTGACACGGGCGTTGGTTCAAGGGGCCCATTCTCGAAGTACATCAGCATTTATCGTCACTACTCGTGTTTCTCTCCCTGCTCATCCAAATCTGCTATGAATGCAACTCTAAATACTCATTCTAGTGTAGAACTCGCTAAAGTTCTGGATAGATCAAGGTCTTTTAATAGGTTATAGAGAGATTTTGCTGATACACCTCTCGCTCCCACTTCTAACATCGTATAGGTTAACTACATAACCGATTTTTTGGGTCCAAATGATATAAAATTAACGTAATTTATATTTTGTTTCAGTGAAGTTTATTAGATCTACGCGAGGCAGTACATTACTATGGATTAGTGGTTTTCGGTTCTGCGTCAGGAGAGTTCTAGGACCGAAGATATCGTGGCGTTGTTCTACCCATAACGCGAAAGGTTGCCGAGCAAAGGCTCAGACTGTCGATTTTCATGTAACTAAGTTGTACAACGTGCATAATCACTGATTTCATGTAACTAAGTTGTACAACGTTCATAATCACTGATTTCATGTAACAAAGTTGTACAACGTGCATAGTCACTGATGTCATGTAACTAAGTTGTACAACGTGCATAATCACTGATGTCATGTAACTAAGTTGTACAACGTGCATAATCACTGATATCGTGTAACTAAGTTGTACAACGTGCATAATCACTGATGTCATGTAACTAAGTTGTACAACGTGCATTATCACAAATATTGTGTAACTTATTAATATATAAGTATAAATTATTTTTTCTATATAAAGCGACCGTGATACCATTCACTTGAACTAGACCTTAAATTATACACTTTTAGAAAAATTAATCAAATGTAAAGAGAGAAAGAACACTTACTCAGTACAAAATATAATCAAAATTACAGACTTGTAAGTATAAATTCAGGAACGTATTACATTCTAATATTATAGATACGAATGCGAGTTGCAAACTAGTTATCAAAGATATAAACAAGGATGTAGGTTACCTTTAATCCAGCAAAAAATGTACCGTTCCCGCGGAATATATCATATATATATTAACACGAGGGAAGCTACGAGTAAAAGCTAGTATAATTATAACATTAGAATACTGACGTAATCATTACAGCATTAATCACTAAAAAGGATGTCAGTCCTCTATGTACTACATCAAATGGCCTTATGGCTGATTTTAAGCTGGTTTTACACTAATAATTATAGTGTGGGCCGAGTTAATGTGTTCATCATAAGTTCACATAAGAACGAAGCACACACAACACAACACAACCAAGAACACTTTGACTGCCACCATGCCCTAATCAATGTTTCTTTTATGATATCACCGTGAAACCGTGGCCGGTCATATATTATGACCAACGTGGCAGTCAAAGTGTTAAAACCAAAACAACTTTCGGCGTACTTAAAGGCTCACTTTCACTGGGTTGATTCGGCGTACAAGACCTGACGTCTCAATGGCCGCCTTTTAATGTGGCGTTACAGTTATTTTGTTTCTTAAAGTGTATAAGTGTTAGTGTTTAAAAATATATTTTTTTAATAATTTATAAGGTACATTCGATTAATTACGAAATGGTTTATGGATAAAGAGATGTTTAAATTTTCATGAATAAATCAAAACTGTTGAAGATAGGAACGTTAACTTAGGTTATTTCTTCTAGTTTTGTTAAATCTATTGGATATATTATTGGATTATAGTTAATAAAAAAATAGATCAGACACAAATCTTTGTCTCTTATTGGATGTCTGTTAAGAATTTATGTATAAGAACGAAGTTAATTTTATATTTTTTTAAAGTTATGTACAACATCTTTATATTAACATATTGATTTTGTTCTATGTAAGAATAATGATATATGTAAAAATGTCGTCGTTTCTAAATGTTCGTCTATCAATAAATATTTAATAAGAATTTTTAAGGATGTTTACAAATTAATGTCCATAGCTTTTTTAGTCATAGAGTGATATTTTGTTAGGGTTTATACTTAAACCTATTCTGATTAAAATATTACGGATTGTTTTTATGTACTTTGTTTTATTTAACCCAACAATTAGCAGAACATTAGTAGATGAGGCATTTTAACACAATCATATATATAATTAACAGCACTCAAATAAGCAGGGATGTATACATTTTTTAGATCTAGGAGCCACTCTGACAGACTCTGACTCTACGGGGTGGGCCGCTATAAATTTAGACTACTTAATACATGTATAAAAATAATATAATAAAATTATATATTTAGTTTGACTAGTTCCAAGTGCAAACTCGAACAACACAGAGTCGATTCTTTTATTACGCTACTTACATACAATTTTATACGATATTCTGACTGGTCACCCGTAAATCGACCACAGGCCGCGATCTGTGCACCCCTTTTCTAAATCCTCGATAGCTGACGCCTTTTTTGCATTATATTGTATTTACCGTGAGCTGGCCCTTTCTGTAATTTTACGGAGTTAAATAATTAAAACTTACTTCTAGTTCCGTGAAAACCTAAAGTCTTTATAATTTATTCAAAAACAATATTTTATCTCAAGGACTCATGTGTATTCGGTTCGTATTTGTTAGTTTTAACGACATGAGATTAAAATTCTAATAGGATATACAAAAAGGGCACGAAGTATTAATTTAAAGTTTACGATATGATTTCGCACTACCGATCGCACTTGATCTTTATCTTTATCTGCGTTTGTATAAATTATTAGTTATTACACTAAACTTTAAAGATAACGGAACACCAACCAAATACCTTTTATTTTATGGAACCCCATATCAAATGATTATAAACCAACACTGAAATTTATATAAGAACATTTTTTTAAGAAATGTTTAATATAATTGAAACACATTATTCTTAACTTACAGTTTGAAGAATGAAATTGTTTTACTGTTTATGAATAATTGTTTTATAGTTCGGTATTATGTCCGACAACTTAAAATGTAGGTAATTATTTTTTGTATAAATATAAATTTGGCGGAACCCTGATGGCTATTCTATGGAACCCTGTTTGGGCATCCCTGCTATATATTATCTTCCTGTTGTTCTAACGGTCTTTGATGGACGCCGATATATTTGTCAGATGGTAAATCTTTTTCCAAATTGACAATTGTTATTAGATTTTAACCAATCTAAACAATATCTTTGTAAAGTACTAGTTTTTGCCCGCGGTTTTCCTCGCGTTAATTTAAATTAGATCTATCCCTCGGGAATAGTTTTTTTTTTCTAGATAAAAGGTACGTTATATCTGTTTCTGTATCCTAAAGGTGTGTGCAACGTATCATGTTGATCGGTTGCGTATTTAAGACGTGAAACAAACAGACTCACATTCACATATATAATATTAATTAAGAAAACTTATGCATTATTGCAGTATGTTTAAAATTGTACCGAAATCCATTCATTGGTTTTTGAGTGTAACAAACATATATACAACCTCACAAATTTTCTCGTTTGTAATATTAATAAGATTTGATTGTAGTGTTGAATCATTAGTTTATTGGATTTCAGTAACATATGAAAAATCAATACGCGGCCATACGCTACTTAGAATTGGAGGATCTACGTTCTGCGTTCATAGAGTCACCGGGTTGAAGACCGCTTGGATGTGTTCAACGCACAATAGGAAAGGGTGTCGGGCGAGAGCACACACCATCGAAAACACATTAGTTAAACTTAATAATAATCATAACCACTAATATAATAATTGTATCTTTTGTGGCTTGCATCGTGTTATAAAAAAACGAGTGTACTTTAAACCACACGACTGAAGTGAAACTTCTTTAGCTCCGTTTATATGTATAATATACAGTAGAAACTCGGTTAACCGGACTAATTGTTGTCGTTAGGCATTCGGATAATCGAAAGTCCGGATAATCGCATGTATGACAGACCTCCTTGAGTTTTTGGCGGGACTTTGGTCTGTCATGTAGTGGATTTTTGTATTTTATTCATAATCTTGTGTTATTTGACTCTATATTTGTAAAATTTGTGGTTTTTTTACGTAATACAGTTCGGTTATTGTGCATAAGTGAAGTGAATAGAAAATAATACCACAGACAATGAATTCTGAGATGCCACAAAAACCCCTTGAAAAGTTCTAACAAGAGAGCCATCGTCTTGTTGGAAAATTGAAATAATCACACGACACTTATTGTGTAAAATATGTTGTACTGTCCATTGGAACAAAACATTGACACTGGCAAATGCTACTGCGGAGGCAAAACAAGAAAAAGAAGAAGTCAAACCTTCTTTGGTTCTGTGCATATTTAGTACATAATATGTACATAATTTTATGCGTTTATTAAAATACGTACACATATCAATGCAAATCAATGTTTATTAAGAAATTATAAAGAGATACCTACATTTCCAACATAGGATGTATGCACTTATTTATGTAAGTACAAACAAATTTTCTTAGATTACATCATGTAATACTAAAATATTGCAGCCTTAATCACGATATAAAATATTTTGGTACGTATATGGGAATAATTTGTTTACAGTATGTATTTGGTAATTTGCACAATACATAGGTCACGGTTGGTAGTCCGGATAATCGCGAATCCGTATAACTGAGGGCCGGATAATCGAGTTTCTACTGTACATGTATATACGTATATTAATTTTCTGCAAATATTCAAATTTATTATGGGTTTTCATTGATAATACAAATCGTAACTCTGTCTCTTTCTATCCTCACTAACTTGTATCTGTAACTTCCGTTCGCCTCGCCTGATCACACTTTTCGTAACGCTCTCATCACGCATTCACCAACTTACTCCCCAAGCCAGGCGTGCGTAAAGAAGTTTTGTTTCAAAAACATTCACTCATAATTCATTTCATATATACACAAATACAATTATACATAAAATGTTACTATTAATTAATCTTGTTATAAAGTATTCTTCTACAAACAAGACGTTTCCATTATTGAATGTTCTTAAGAACAAAATTAATTTTGTTATAAATAAAGACAGAAAAGATATATAATTTCCTCTTTATTTAGCGATACTGAAAATAACGCCAGTACCAGAGAAGTTGAGGAGTAATATGTCAGCATGGTATGGGTACGTTATGAGGAGAGATGAAAATCATGTAACTAGAAAAGTTTTGAGTGTGATGGTGGACGGACAGTAGAGGAAGACCGAAAAGGTATGGTAAAGGTAAAGGGTATGAAAAATGACATGTGTATAAAAAGTGTGAGTACTGAGATGACATCTGACAGGGGAGAGTGGAAAAGGAAAACATGTTATGCCGACCCTCCTTAGGTGGGATAAGGGTAAGAAGAAGAAGTTTATCGATATTATTTCGAAGTTAATGTGGTTATTCTTTTCAGTAATGTATGTGAAATCGAAGCGAGGTAAAAACCTGTTAAGTGTTGCGGGTTTTACGTTTTATGCACAAAATGTTTCCGGCCTCAGAACAAGATGGCTGTGCTCTACACACAGTGCCAAAAAATGTCGTGCCGTCGCACACACTTACGGCGGCGAAGTTATTAAAATTAAGAATATACATAATCATTAAAATTAATTACATATATAAGGTCAGTAGAATGTGTAAAAACTTAATTGTCCTGAGTATTTATTTTAATTGTAATTCGATGATTAACTATATATATGAGTATATTTGTTTGTGCCATACATAGTTTTTAAGCAAAATCAAATGAAATAGTCATTAAAAGGTAAATTACATCCATATATATATACATATACATATATATAAATGAGTGTCGGTAATTCGTATATGAGATCACTCAACTTTAACATCATTTTTTGTATGGAAAAATATTATAAAATATTCTGCCTGATTGATTACTTTTTTCTTGTAAGACTTCTGCGAGTTGAACGACTTTGTTACCTAAATTGCGCTTTATACGTTTGACACCATAAGTATTCGAACGCATTTATAGTACTGTAGTTAGTACTATACCATCGGAGAAACTCCATGTACCAGATATCAGATATAACCAATTAACAACTTGATAATTTGAGTCGATTATTAAAATGTGACTTACCAAGGCCAATTGTGCAAATTTCTCTCATTGTACATATTTTCCTTAACGATCGTATATGATGCAGCACCATATTTCACTCGTGAGTAGGACGATACGGACGACGGCATATTGGTAAACAAGTGGCAGGCTGTCTGTACACAACTGCCACCACCTTGCATTTAGATTCATCACAGTAACTGTTTTGTTTTACGGCGTTTTGCCATCAGCTACTATATATCTAGCCACTGAAATGCCTGCAGGTTTGCATGACAATTACGGCAGTCGATGACTCGTTTTACTATGTTTATCAAGTATACTGACGTCATTTGTCGTGTAGCAATAACAAAGTAATTTAACGGAAAAGTCTTCATGTTAAATGCTATGTTGTTAAATGATTGTTAAAATGAAAATATGATTATGATGATGCATGATTGTGATCGCTTATATGGACTTCACACGCGTCTGTTACAATTTTTTTAATAATAAATAATTGAGCTGTGCAAAATGGGTATTACAAAAATATTCTCCCTGTTCAAATATCTACGGAATACAATTGTAATCGGTTTATAATACAGAAGATGACGTAGCATAAAAAAATCTGTATGAAAAGACACATACATGTGTTGGTTTACAAAGTGATCCGTCGAATGGTGTTGGAGTTAAATAGTTTTTATCCTAATTAACATGATCGTCAGCCTATAAGAGACCCACTACAGTGCCATAGGCCTCTTCCCGAAGATAGGGATGTGTATATTCACCACGCCAGACCACGACGTATTTGGGATTTCAAACTCCGAGAAATTTATGGTTCTATATATTCCCACATACTGTGGTACTTACTACAAGAACGTTTTTCAGATTCTGGTTTCCTTACGATGTTGCTCTAATGGTTCTGGCAGTGGACGCCGAGATAGCTGTCAGATGGTAGATTTTTTTCTAACTTGACAATTATCGTTATATTTTGACCAATGTAAACAATATCTTTGTAAATTACTAGCTTTTGTACGCGGCTTTGCTGACATTAATTTAGATTTGATCCCTCCCTTGGGATTTTTTTTTTAGATAAAAAGTACTCTATATCCGTTTCTGTATCCTAAACAAGGTGTGACCAAAATTTCGTGTTGATCGGTTGCGTAGTTAAGGCGTGTAACAAACAGACTCATATTCACATTTATAATATTAATTTAAAAAAACTTATGCATTATTGCAGTATGTGTAAAATTATATCGAAATCCATTCATTAGTTTTTGCGTAGTAACAAGCATATAATAGGTCTTTACCATTCTGCAGTACTGGCCATTTCAAATCAAAATAATTTTTGTTTGGCTAAGAATTCTAATTTCAAATTAATTTTATTTTAAAAATATGGAATTCTTTTTCCAAAAGTAGTCATTTGTTTATTGATTAGTGTTATATTTTCATCGTATTTCAATCTTTTTTATCATAATGGATACGTTAAAAATTCGAGTAATTATGGAATATGAGTACCGTCGTGGCAGCAACGCGGCACAAGCGGCACGCAACATCAACGACGTTTACGGAGCTAACACTACAAACCAACGCACCACCTGTTATTGGTTTGCTCGCTTCCGTTCTGGGAATTTCGACCTGAAAAATGAACCTCGCGGTCGTCCGAAGACTTTGGTCGACAATGACGAATTAAAGTCGATTGTGGAAGTTGATGATACACAATCTACGGCTGAATTAGCAGCAGCTTTCGACGTGAGCGTCAAAATAATATTGGTGCATTTGCGTCAAATTGGCAAGGTAAAAAAGCTTGACAAATGGGTGCCCCACGAACTCAATGATCTCCAGCGCGAAGTACGCGTCGAGACGTGCCTTGCACTGCTCAACAGACACACAAATGAAAGAATTTTGAACCGCATTGTTACCTGCGATGAAAAATGGATTCTGTTTGATAACCGCAAGCGCTCAGCAAGTTGGTTGGATCCTGGTTCAGTACCTAAACAATGCCCTAAACGAAAACTTACCCCTAGAAAAGTGATGATCACTGTTTGATGGTCTAGCGCCGGTGTCATTCATCACAGCTTCTTACCAAACGGGGTGAGCATTACTGCAAATGTGTACTGTGAAGAACTGAACACAATGATGGAGAAGCTGGCACATCTCCAACCAGCATTGGTCAATCGCTCGTCTCCGCTGCTCCTGCACGACAACGCGCGACCTCATACTGCACAGCAGACGGTCTCCAAGTTGCAAGAATTGGGGTTGGAAGTTCTCCGTCATCCGCCCTACTTACCAGACCTTGCGCCTACAGACTACTACTTTTTCCAGAATTTGGATAACTCCTTGGCGGGAAAAAAATTCAATACCCGAGAGGCAGTACAAAATGCCTTTGAAGAATTTGTTGCCTCCCGTCCAGCTGATTTCTTTAAGAAGGGCATCAATAAACTGCCACTGCGTTGGCAAAGATGCATTGATTGCATGGGTGATTACTTCGATTAATACAAATAAAAAATACATGAAAAAATTCGTTTAAATTTTTTCATACAAAACGGCAATTTCATAGGTAAAGACCTAATATTTAACGTCACAAATTTTCTCGTTTACAATATTAATAAGATTTTATTGTGCTGTTGAATCATGAGTTTATTGGATTTCAGTAACATTTGAAAAATCACTACGCGGCCATACACTACTTAGAGTTGGAGGATCTACGTTCTGCGTTCATAGAGTCACCGGGCTGAAGACCTCATGGATATGTTCAACGCACAATGGGAAAGGGTGTCGGGCGAGAGCACACACCATAGAAAATATATTAGTTAAACTTAATAATAGTCATAACCACTGATATAATCATTGTATCCTTTGTGGCTTGAATCGTGTTGTAAAAAAAGTTTCATATGTACACACACATACAACTTTACTATTAATTAGTATCTTGTTATAAAGTATTTTTCTACAAACAGGACGTTTCCATTATTGAATGTTCTTAATCTATACATCTAATAAAAATGAAGTGTCTGTATGTAATACCAAAATATTTTTTTTTTACTCATTGGGTATGAAAGTCTACACGCTACTGATAACAAAATGCGATTTTTAAAATTTTTGTCAGTGTGTCTGTCTGTTCGTTCCGGGTAATATCCGAAACGGCTGGACCGATTTTGACGGGAATTTCAATAGCAGATAGTTGAAGTTACAGCGGGTTACTTAGGTTACTCTAAATTTGACTAGCTGTTAAGCGCGGACCGATTTTCACGGGATTTTCACCGGTAGATAACGGACGTCATAACAAGTCATTTAGTCTATTTTAATTTTGACTAGCTGTTAACCGTGATTTCACTCGCAGTGCTATCTCCAAAACGGTTTGACCGATTTTCACGGGATTTTCACCGGCAGATAGCTCATTTTATAAGAAGTAAGACTTCGTCCGCATGAAATTTAACAAAAATATGTTGTTCACTGTAAATATGTGCCTAAGACGTGCGTTGTACTGGACTCCAAGAATAAATATAATTGAAATTCATATATCTGTATCTATGTATGTAATTTAAATTATATTGTCGTTTTAGTCATTTTGGCGGTCATTTTTTTTTTAATTACCGTGCTTTGTGTACATAACCCAATAGCCATAGTAACATATAAGAATATTGTATCGAGTTCAATGAGCACTATTTAAATTATCGAATATTAAAAACTGCTGAGACAGACAAATTATAAAGTGTTATATCTTGATTTATATTTATGAAAGATTTCAAGACGTCAGCTCATTCATTGTTTTCAATTCAACATTATAATTATTAATAGTAATTTTGAACATAGAAGGGTTATTTCTAATAAGATATTAGATCATAAACGTATACTACTTATTGACAATTTGGGCATATTATTATAATAACATCTTTAAGTCATTGTTTTATTAGTTCTTTATACTGTGTAAGTGAGCAATGAGGTAGTTATAAGGTTCCAAATGTGTTGCTGAGGATAAACCTCATTTCACACACTGTTAGTATTTATATATCTAATGTATACGTTATATGTTACTGTAAGTGGTGTGCGTGTCGTACTTACAATTGTTTTTAAAGAGCATTTCTATAATTGTACATGGTCTCACAATCTTATAATTCTTTAATACAATTAAAAAAAGCATGCGGAGCTACTGGTACAGCCAGTTCTGTAATAAATAAAGACAGAAAAGATATATAATTTCCTTTTTATATAGCGATACTGAAAATAACACCAGTGACAGAGAAGTTGAGGAGTAATAGGTTAACATGGTATGGGCATGTAGGAGTTTCGACTCACTACTAGAACATTCCAGACTAACACGGACAGCGTAATAATAACACTTGGAGTGCGTAAAATAGACTGTTTATTAAAATGATCATAAAAGGTATTTATACAGACATGCGACATTTCATTTATTTGTTCAATTGTTTGAACGACATTCTATTTACAATATTTACAACAGTTTTAGCCAGTCTACCAGAGAGGATGACATTCTCGGTAGCTACAGGCATGTCATGAGGAGAGATGAAAGCATATAACTAGAAAAGTTTTGAGTATGTTGGTGGACGGATATAGAAGTAGAGGAGTGGATGGATTGTGTGAAAAATGACATGTGTATAAAAGGTGTAAATACTTAGATGACGTCTGACAGGGGAGAGTGGAAAAGGAAAACATGTTGTGCCGACCCTACTTAGGTGGGATAAGGGTAAGAAGAAGGAGAAATTTATTGATATTATTTCGAAGTTAAAGTGGTTATTTTTTTTCAGTAATGTATGTGAAATCGAAGCGAGGTAAATCCCTGTTATGTGTTGGGGGTTTTACGTTTTGTGCACAAACAGTTTCCGGCCTCAGAACAAGATGGCTGTGCTCTACACACAACGCCAAAAAATGTCGTGCCGTCGCACACACTTACGGCGGCGAAGTTATTAAAATTAAGAACATACATAATCATTAAAATTAATTACATACATAAGGCCAGTAGAATGTATAACAACTTTAATAGTTCTGAGTATTTCTTTTAATTGTAATTCGAAGATTAAATATTAATAATTTGTTTTGTACATAGTTTTTAATCAAAATCATATGACATAGTGATCAAAAGTTAAACCATATTTCTCTCTATATATATAAAAATGAATGTCAGTAATTCGTATATATGAGATAACTCAACTTCAACACCTTTTTTTTTCTATGGAAAAACAATATAGCCAATAATATAGCACAATCTGAATGGTTGTTCCTTGTAAGACGTCTGCGAGTTGAACAACTTTGTTAACTAAATTGCGTTTTACACGTTTGTCACCATAAGTATTTGAACGCAGTATACTTTCTCGTAGTATTATACTATCAGAGCAACTCCACGTACCAGATATCAGATATAGCCAATTAAAATGCGACGCCCCAAGGCTATTTGTACAAATTTCTCTCATTATACACAGTTTCCTTAACGAACGTATACGGTACAGCACCATATTTCTCTCGTGAGTTTGACGAACTATTGCATATTAGTAAACAAGTGGCAGGTTACCTGTACCCGACTACCATCACCTTATATTTAGACTCATCACAGTGACTTTTTTTTGTTTTACGGCATATCGGCATTCGCTACTATAGATCCAGCTACCAAAAGGTCTGCACGCCTGCAGAAGTGCCGATTTTACTATGCTTATAAAGTATATCTGTTTATAAGTATACCTGTTTGTCTTGTTGTAATAAGAAAGTAACTTGTCGGAAAAGTCTTCAGACTATGCGTTATATTTAAATGTATCTTTTTCTAATTTTTTTTTAATTATCAATAATTGAGTTGTTGCCAAATGGGTATCACAAAAATATTCTCCCTGTTCAAATATCTACGGAATACAATTTTCATGGTAATTGTTTTATGATGCAGAAGATGACGAAGTATAAAAAAAATCTGTATGAAAAGACACATACTCGTAGATGTGTTGGTTTACATAGTGATCCGTTGAATGCAGTTGGAGTTAAATGCTCTTCATCATCATTATCATAATCACCACGCCAGCCCACGACGTATTGGCGATTTCAAGCTTCGAGAAATCCATGGTTCTATATATTCTCACATACTGTGGTACTACAAGCACATTTCTCAGGTTCAGGTTGCCTCACGGTGTTTTTCTTCACTTTCGGCCAATAGTGTTACCAATTTAAATTAGCAAAGTACGCGTATTCTGAAAAAATCGATGGTAAATGCCGGGTTTCGAACCAACGGACATCGAAATGATATTCCACCACTAAATCACCACAACTTTATTAATATCAATAACTATTACATGATCCTTAATAAAATAACAACTGCTCGAGCTTGTCGTTCACAACACTTTTTGAAAGATTCTACACAAAAACGATACCTACTTGTTTCTGTCACAAAAATGATCACAGACATTAATTTGATTTACCACTAATTAAACTCCTAGATCACGACGACCTTCAAACAGTCTTAGATGTAATTATATACCTTTTTGCATACATAATAAGAATAATCATTTCGACTTCAGCGACATATGTGCTGTCGAGACGCGGGAAGTCAATGCTAAGTGTCGGTGGTTATACCTTTTGCAAGCAGTTGGTAAACGGCTCCCGGACGAGATGGGTCTGTTCCACCCACAACCATAAGAAATGTCGTGCCACAGCTCACACCTACAACGATATAGTAATAAAAATAAATAATACCCACAATCATGAAACATCTTGATTTTTATTTAGTATGCCATATTCGCAAATGATCGTAGTAGCTTTCTGATTTCAAAGTAATTTGTTTAATTGGACCTTACACTATTTAAAGTAATTCATATCGTAAACCGTGTTCTATTTTATAAGAAATAAATACATTTTCGTGGAGAAGAGTTTTTTATTTATTTTTTTGGTCCAGAGAAGGTTCTGATGAAATGCTAAATCAATTCGTCACAATTTAATAAATGGAACCCATAATATTTTTTTTGAAATTTTTGTATTACTAAAATTACTAAATAATATAGGAATTAGGTATTCTTTTTACATTCTATCTACGCCTATCCATCTACAAATATCAGAATATCTTATACGTATATCAGTTCTCACACAATTCATTTCCAATTTCGTTCTTTCTCTATTTCTATACACATCCATTTTCACATCACACACTTTCACTTTCACTTTCATTTTCACACACAACACTCTTCCTTATTATATGATTTTCTTTCTACTCTTATCACACACTTCATACTTTTATTAATATGCTGATTCCTAAAATTATCTATTCTAGTTGCACCAAATATAAATTTTAATATTTGCCTCTCTGTCAATTACAACCCTACTTTCATCGGTCTGATTCTTTGGCTATATAATTTCCCCTTAAGTATTCGTGGCTAATACCAATATATTTATTACTATTCTTCTAAATTGAGCGTAAAGAAGTATTCACTTTTAGAAGTTTTAGTATGACTCGAGCAAAGGTAATGATGAGGAATTATTTCTACATTTGATGATACTTGACTGTAGATATTATTACGAGGTTAAATTGTTAATTTGTTCCAGTAATGTACGTGACATCTCAGCGAGGCAAGACCCTGTTAAGTGTTGGGGGTTTCACGTTTTGTGCACAAACAGTATCCGGCCCCAGAACAAGATGGTTGTGCTCTACACACAACAACAAAGGATGTCGCGCCGTCGCACACACGTACGGCGATGAACTTATCAAAATCAAAAACGTACATAATCATTAGACAAGTAAATATATAATTAAACTTTAATAATAATGAGTTTTTTTTTAAATTCTACTCCCTTATCTAATTTTCTATATACATTTTAAAGTAATTTATTAAAATCTAATAGAATAGAATTTCAATGTAAAACCCTTAATTTTTTTTAACGTAATAGAGTATCACTATACTAAAGTTAGCCTTTTTGTTACCATTGATGAACATTTGAGAAGTTAAATACACTGACTTATAGCTTTAAATATTCTCTTATCAGTATTGGATCACGATCTCGTATTAATATAAAAGGTACGAAGTCGCCGAATGTAGTAAAATACTGAACCTAATAAAAAGTTGATACTTAAGCGGGAAATACCATAACACGTGGAAAAGTACATGATGACATATCGCATTAGTAAAGTGTATCAACAAATTGGCTGATGTGTACGGAGGTTAAAGTTAGCAAGTTGCTGAACGTAGTAAAGTACTGAAATTAAAACGGAAATATATACTCAAATGTGATTACCAGAACACGTGGAAAAGTACTTTCTTATGTAACATTTTTGTTGTATAAGAGAAATAGTTCATATCATTCTAATTTTTGATATTCGTATTGTTGATATTGCCTAAAAGAAGACAACTTAATGACACTGACAATACATAAATAGGCATTAAATATATTCTGTATATAACAACGGCAGGAGATTAACAAGATGAATGAATAACAGAAAATAAAACCGATAAAAAAAATACTCTAATAGTACACATTATCGTCTTTACCCATAGATACTTACCTAGTATGAATTGCCATAAATCTACCAATATATCTATTACAATATATTTTCTGTTGGATTTTGAGGAGTTTCGTCGTGTATCTTTGAGATCCGAGGTCCAATGCTAATGGAATCAATGTGGGACCCCTTTGAAAATATTTCCATTTAAATAAAAACGAATTTTCTAAATCAGTATATAAATAACAAAGTTTTGACTAAACAAATATTTAAAAAAAATACAACCGACCTGAAACTTCGCTTTTTTGAATTAATTAATTTTATTTTTTACGTAGCAATTTTGGCTATTATAAGTAAGTACTAGGTATCTTTTTGCGTAATTTAATACTAATAATGTAATTTAAACTATAAATAAGGTAAAAAAAGTTTAGTGTAATTTGGTCAGAGTAAGATTATCAAACTTATCAATAGCACTCACAGTATTTAATCTAATTGATTATAGAATCGGTAATTTGTTTCTTTTAGATGTATACTCGTATGTCAAGTCCCAGCGTGGGAAGGTACTTCTGAACGTTGGAGGTTTTACTTTCTACTCTCAGAAGGTTTCGGGGGCACGAACTAGATGGCTCTGTTCGACGCATAACAACAAAAAATGTCGAGCCGTAGCCCACACATATGAGGGCCAGCTTATTAAAATAAAAAATCATCATAATCATGACATTTGATACATATAATGTATAATATATGTTTAATAATGTAGATACAGTTAAATAAATTATGTTGGACGTGGGAGTCGTTTCTTTTTAACATTGGCATATTTTTCCGAATTTTCACGTATGTATCGAGTACTTTACCCCACTTATTAGTTATTACACTGGTAAGTTTAATGTCACGGGGTAATTTTCTTCCCGTTAACCAACGGTATTGCGGAGAAAAAAGCAGTTACTGCAAATATTAAAAAAAAGTTACGATCGTAATAAAAATTTGCTTATCACTCAAGTATACCTAAAATGTAAATACACTTATATCGTAGTGAATAGATAAAAATAATACACATACATTGTATAAACCTATTTCTACCATTTTATCGTCGTGTGGTGGAAGTATAAACGATGAACTTTGCCCTCCTAATACAATCTTTCTAATTTAAAATATATTCGCAAAAACTTGAATATATTGATAGTAATTTCAAGATCTATAGGAATCTAGTAGGCGTGTTTGATAATACTCTATTTCTGTTATTACTAAGCGTAAATATGTGTTTTAGTCTGTGCTAGTTGGACATAACCCACTCTCTCCTCCAGGAGGGTGGTGTATCCATAACAGATTTACCCATTAAAAAAAATCAAAATCGGCTGTATTTGGGGGGAACGGGAAGGAGAGGTGGGAGGGGAAGTGGGCCTCCGGCGCTCTCACTCACCGAACGATACGCAAAAATGCAGGCACTATTATTTCACGTGGGTGTTTCTGTGATAGGGTGGTACTACCCCGGACGAGCCGGCCCGTTCATGCTGTAACTAGTAATTTTTTTTTTATTGTAGCACGACAATGTGACTGCACTATGCATAATGGTAAGCATAGTACAATCTAAAAAAATGGCAACCACCGAGAGACAAACTATCCATCACCGGTCGCCGCTGTCCTGCTGGCCTGCGTAAGTGTCCCTTCACGTTACGCTTGAAGGACCCCATGTCATAGGAAGGAGGGAACACACTGGCCGGGAGATTGTTCCACAGCTTCACGGTGCGGCAAAGATATGACGTTGCGAACTTTTTAATTCGTGCCCATATACAATTTACCGTAAAACTGTGGCTGCGAAGCCCAGTGCGCGTGGTTCGGATGTGGGAAGGGGTGGAAGGGATAAAATTAAATAATTCTTCGGAGTACTTGCCGTGATATAGACGGTAGAACACACTCGGTGAAGCTATGTCTGCAACCGAAGCGGCTCTATATGCACCGTTACGTCTGCATCATTCACAATGCGGATAGCTCGTCTCTGCAACCTGTCCAGGGTATCCAAGAGGTACTTTGCGGAACCGTCTCAGAGGTGCGAGCAGTATTCCACACAAGGCCGAACTTGTGCCTTATAAAGGAGATATAGCTGTTCAGGCGTGAAAAACCGTCGCACCCTGTTCAGGATTCCGAGTCTCCGAGATGCAGTGGAGATCACGCTTTAAGCGTGGGTCTACCACCTATATAGGTTGTAACATTACATAAACTCTCTTTTTATTGAATCTTTTGCCGGCTCATTTCGTATCCTAGGTTATTTTCCCAATCGTCGGTAGAGATTTAATGTCCATGAGTGCCATCAGGGCCTTAATTCGATAGATAATACCTTAGATAAGAATACCTATATACTATATAGGTATACATTATGAGTCGTGCTTTAAAACTTAACATAAAAAGAACTGAAATAGTTACAGAATATACATTATGAATGACTTACTACAAGTATATAACCAGTATATAAGCAAGACACAGTGACACCTGCATTTTTTAAAGTTATATAATATTTAGTATAAATTTAAATTATTTTTATTAGATTATTTAAGTTGTTATTATTAGTGTAGATATGATGATGCACAAAAAAATAATCAAAAGTCTGTAGTTACAAATTGCTTATCATTTAGAAACTTCCTAGTTAATTCCATTATTTCGTTCCATTGATACTTATGATTTGCATATAATATTTAAATTGTTCATAATAAATAAAACTATTTACTACGTTTTTTTTTTAATTTAGTCATGTTCGTGCAATCTAAGCGAGGCAAGAAACTACTCTTCTTTGGAGGGCATACATTCTGCTCACAATGGACATCTGGCCCAAGAACTAGATGGGTGTGTTCGACTCATAATTGCAAGAAGTGCCGTGCGACAGTACACACTTACGCTGGCGTAATTACCAAATGGAACAATAATCATTATCATGACTGAATAACATAATCATTTAGTGTTGAACACCAACATAAAATGAACAATAAACGCAAATGTTGAGTAAAAAAATCTGATTCATTTTTATCGTAGAATATTAAATGAGTGTAATAAATTATAATAAGAGTTAAATAATGTATTAAGTAAATACTTATTTTTAGTGTATTACGTCATGTCACAACGTGGGAGGACTCTCCTCAGTATAGAAGGATTTACGTTTTGCGCGCAAACAGTGACAAGAGGGAAAACAAGATGGCGGTGTTCCACACATAACCATAAAAAGTGTCACGCAGTGGTCTACACATATTGCGATAAGATTATTAAGATTAACAATAATCATAACCATTATAAAGTAATATAATGAAAATGAATATTTATTAAATATATATACATGATCAATATTATTATTTTTTCATACCTAAATATTTACCTAAACCCTTGTAGGATTCGAGCCTAAACATGTAGAAAAAAATGAGTGCGTGTAACCGTCACACACGATTAAAGTAAAACTTCTTTGGTGTTATAGGAGATGGCGATTAAGTTAAAAATAAATACATCATATGAGAATTTCAAAAGGCATTTATTGATGATGTAACACTAGTAATATATACATTTATTATCGTCGACACATTTTAAAACAATCATTTAATTACTATTATACTTCACGCTTTAATTTAATTCGTTATTTATCATAGTAATTTGTTCGTACTTTATTTACTTAGTAACAAAGAGTTGCTAATAATATTTTCTGTGTTATTTAAGTTCCGAATTAGCTGATAGATGGCACTACAAATAATGAAGCTTTGATTTAATTTGTTACTTATTTACATTGAAACTAGATGGCAGCACGGTTGCGCGCCTATATATAGATGATTTATTTTTATTTTTGGTTTAATTTTATTTGTATGATTTTTATTACTATTCAATTTTTTATCAAAAGTTTTAGATTGACCTGTTAATAAACTATTTATTGACAAACTCAAAAATATTTAAAAACCGGATGGTACAAAAACGTGACGCCATATTACCGCAACGGACTTCCGTTGCATTGTCGTCCTAGTCCATTGTAGTTACCTCCTAGTCGCGCCTAAAGAAGTTTTACTTAAAAAAAACGGAGAATGATGCATGCAGTGGAATCATAAACATTTTAAAATTTTTCTTTCTATTATGTAGAAAAATGCATATTTTTTAATTATCTATATAAAGTAAAAAAATATATCTTTTGTATCGCGGAGTTTACAGACGCAAGGCCGATATAAACTTTAATCTATTATATAGTATTCTCATATTGTGATTATGTAAGGATAAGATATAACACAAAATAAAACAAGAATGTTTTTAAATCACGTCTTTTTTACAAATCACGGTAAGGTTGATGTTCTTTGCTCATTCATTTTTAGAGAATAATTTAACACCAACGATGGACTCTTCAGAGATTTGTGTATCTGTCAATACCAAAACCAATGCAAAACCAATAAGAAAAAAATAACAAGTTATATAATTGTTTAATACACAGATTTTATTGTTTTAGCGAAATACGTGATATCGCGACGAGGCAAATATCTTCTTAGCGTTGATGGGTATACGTTTTGTACTAAAACCACCTCGGGTTTCCAGACAAGATGGGTCTGTTCCACACACAACCATAAAAAATGTCGCGCGGTCGCTTACACGTTCGGCGATGAAATTGTTAAGATAAGTAATATTCACAATCATTATAGAATCGCAAACCGAAGCGATTGCATCTTAATAAAAAATAAATGAGTAAAATGTATTTTACTTTTATTTTAATTATTAACTTACAAATTCCCGAAATACGATCATAATAATGGCGTACAAACTTATTACTCACGAGTAACATATAGATATTATGACTTAAATTGCAAAAATATTGTAAATCGTGAAGTATGAGAATAAGAATATGCGTTTCCAAATTTTTTTGATAACACTAAAGCTCGTCAGAATGTCCTAAAGAAAAAAAAAAGAAATCAGCTGAGAAACAGATGTGGAAGAAGTACTTAACTGTTTTGTCTCTGCTTATTTATATGTAGATGTAAATAACGTAATCATTTTTGAGTCTGAGATAAGACTATGAGGCTACGACATAACTGTAGTTCCGGGGCCCTGCATATGTCGTATTACTGTGTAAAAAGAAAAGATAAACAACTCTTTCAAAATCTCATTTAGCTGCAAACATAGTACTGACCCAGCGAAGCAATGTCCTTGCAAATCTAAATCTAATCTTCATGGAGTATAACATTTATCAAATATAAAACTGGGACGTCTCTTGATATACGGTACTTTTTATATTCTTTATTCTTCTGTTTTGTATTTTACCAATCAGTCCTCTTTGTTGAAGATTATTACTTTATCAAATGGGTAATTATTACAGAGTCTTGTGAGGACTTTAAATTTCCTGCAAGATGGAAAGTTCTTAGGGATGTAGTGGCTTTTATATTTTATTCATAAACTTGTGTCCTTTCACTCTATATTTTATAATATTGATGGCACTTTAAGTAATATAGTTCGGTTATTAAAAAACCTGGTAACCCCTCAAAACTTTCCAATGAATGTGACATTTTAGAGATTTATTTTCACTTGGTTAAATTTACACAATAGCCAAGATGTCATTAATGCTATATAGTCACCACTATAGTGTCCGTTAACACAAGAGAATGAAAAAAAGACATGATAGACTATGGCCCTGCCAAACTACTCGCTCAAATCAAATCACTCTTTCGAATATTGTAGTTTTATTTTATGCATAATATTCATATATTGTTCATTCAGTGTGAGTTTTAAATAAGTTAGAATTTTTTTTTAACGTTTGCACATATTATTGTTTTAGCTAGATACGTCATGTCGCAACGAGGCAAATATCTTCTAAGCGTTGATGGCTATACATTTTGTAGTAAAACCGTGTCGGGCTTCCAGACGCGATGGGTGTGTTCCACACACAACAACAAAAAATGTCACGCGGTAGCTTACACGGTCGGCGATGAAATCGTTAAGATAAATAATACTCATAACCATGATAAAGTCGCACAGTGAATTGCTTTGATTTTGTATGAATGAAAATTAAAAGGTATTTTTTATGATTTACGAAATTTCTTTATTATTAATGAATCTATCAAACTAACAAATTTAAAGATTTATTATTTATTATTATGAGATTAAATTAAAGATTTAATTTAAGTTTTCGCAGTAAAATCTAACGTTATGTCGTCACAATAGATGGCATGATGCTTTTTTTAAGCCGTCATGCTCCCTTCACGCCATGCCCTTGACACCCTTGTTTGTGTGCCAGCGTATACTTTGTTGCTTCTGTGTGTGAGCTGTGTACTATTAATATAGCACTATAATATTATTATTTTAGATAATGTACCTTACATGAAGACGCTATTCCATTTACGTAATTTAATTTTAATATCATAATTGCTATAGTTAAAACCTGTAAAAGGTTTATTCATATTTTACATTCGCGAAATGGAACGTCCATGAGCTTAAAGTTCATTTCATTTAAAACTAATTAAATGTAAACGTAAAAAAAGTTAAATGTTTCAGATTTGTTAAGTCCCCGAGAGGATCATGTCTGAGTTTGGAATACATAAATGATTATTTTTTAACACGGAAGTTATTTTTAGGTACATATGTAAATTGTAAGTATTATTATACTATTGGAAGCTGTAAGTACAATCCATCTAAAACCCTAATAAACTCCGTACGATGTAAGACTATGAGAATTTATCTGTAATTACGAATACTAAAATATCAAAAAAGCTATTTAGCTCGTACTACATTTTGTTTGGAAATGATTTAAAAAATACGTAATGGAGTTTACACGAAAATAAATTGAAATTGGGTTAAATGAAATTGTACTGAGTTTAAATTAAGTAGAAGAGTTCTTCAAGGAATAAAATTTAGCACAAAATAATCTTCAACAGTTACTAAAGTGAATAAAACTTTATCTTTCAGCTTGTTTCATAACATCACGACGGGGAACCTGCCTCATTCTCTACAAAGGGTACAAATATTGTAAGAAAACATCGAACGGCTGCCGAACGAGATGGGTATGCTCGAGTCACACCTTCAAAGGCTGTAAAGCTGTACTGATGACGATTTCAAACACAATTGTCCGTATTAGACATGAACATAATCATCCACGTGCAAGATACCGTTTTCAATAAAAAATCACAGCAATTATATTGTAAATATATAACAGATTCAGTTTATAAGAATGTTTATTTATGGAAATGTTGTTCGTGATATAGCTGTCTCAACTTATTCTGTAAAATGTTCTTTTTAAGTCAACGTTTTGAAACTGTGTATCTTCTAATTGGGGCTTCTAAGTTAGGCTTAGTGGTCGTTAATATATTATGCAGTAATCATTAATACGTGAATTTCAGGAATCATTTTATGTGTCATAATTTATAATCATGAACGATGATACATTTACTATAATTATAACGTATTGAAAACCAAATACTAAGAATATCGATTTTAGGTAAAAATGGAAACAAATGAGGTATTGTGATTGCTCGAATATATATTTATGTGTTAATTTCGTAAACGAAAACGAACTACATGACAATTAATTTCACCGATTATTGCGAACCGCTATCTTCGCTATAGCATTGATTCGTCATTATATTTCACAACTATTTTGTTTAAATCTAATGATAAATCATATTTACTAAGCGTTTTTAGGCCGGTATAATTGTAGCAACATTTATCGCGCGCGAACTAATATTATCATTTCGCAATAACAGCTCTTATCTCTGTTTGGACTACAAAAAAAAAGCTAGTCGCTTAATAAAAGTATGTGTCACAAATTTAATTTTGATATATCTGGTGAAGTTATAAATTTAAAAAAATGACACAATTTTACATAGTAATCCTTATATTTTTAAAAGTAGGGATGTGAAACGTACCGGTTTTCAGGGTTTTGTACTACGCACCTATCAAATATGTGCTGGTACCCAATAATACTAACATTCAATATGAATTATGCATTCGATTTTTAGATATTTTTTTAATAATGCAAAATTTCAACCAACCCGCCTTCGTCATCCTAACTCATTATTTTTTAATGTGTGTGATATAATAACCCTTAGTGTCTGTTATCAATGATAAATTGAAAGAGAACATATAATATTGTCAATGTAGAGACCGATATGTATCAAATACGATTGTGCGAGTGTAATAACTTTTTTTGAAGTGAAACTTCTAATGCGATTTGCAACAAGGTTGCGTTAAACGTTTAACGCTACCATGGAGGGGGTATGAAAGCACTGTTGCGTTAAACGTTCAACGCTTCTGGGGAGGGGGAATTAAAAGAGACAGAGTAAGAAAAATAATCAAACATTTCGTATCTTACTTTAGTTATCATAATTCCATCGTAGATTTGGATATTTCTCCACTCTAAAATGATAATTAAAAGATGCGATCAATTGGGAATTGTAAGCAATGTTAATAAAGTTTGTCTTAAAGAAACAATATGACTTCACTAAAAATTAATTTCTACCCCTTCCTATTTTCATTTCCACATTATGAAGTTTCACTTCTTCCGGAGGAACTCCACGCACTATTTTTTTTCTCGCAATTATAGTTTTTAGCGACCCCTGTACCATATTTATTCAGTCAGTGTGTAATAGCTCTGTTAAAAATACTTGTTGTAAATAGTTAGAATTATTAAATTGTATAAGAAAATATCTAGTCCTCATGCGTATATGATACGTATCTTAGATTTAAGGTCAGGAAAAATAGAATGAACAGTGAATGGTATATAGATGATGGTGTAGTTTGTAAGTAAAAATAATAAGATGTATTTGGAACACATTTCGAGAATTCATAAAAATAAATAACTAAAAATAAACTAAATATAAAGAACCTTCCGATAGATCTATTACTAAACTAATGTCTATAAACACTATACTTATGAAGTTAAAACTAACAGACGCGATCATGTGTGTAAGTTTCGACTTGTCCGGGGTAATAATATCACACTCTCACAGAAACACCCATGTGAAGTAATCGTTCGGTGCATCGTCCGGTCAGTGAGAGCGCCGGAGACCCACCTCTTTTAAAAGGCCGGCAACGCACTTGCGATTCCTCTGGTGTTGCTAGTGTCTATGGACGGCGGTGATCACTTGTCATCACGTGACCCACCTGTTCGTTTGTCCCCTATAATATAAAAAAAAATGTAAATTACTTGTGTTGTACTGGAGTCGTGTAAATGTTGTCACAATTTTGTTTGGCACAATGGGTAATAAATTTGTTCGACTTTATTCATACGCTATAAGTACAGAGCGTGTCTGTGACAAAGTTACTGATAAGTTACTCTTTTGTGACATTGATATGTAATGAAACACATGGACATTTTTGAAACTAAATAGAATGTAGTAATTTTTCAATTTTACTACTAAGAAACTACTAGACTTCTTGAGTTATTTAAAAGAGAATTAAAATTATTAATGAATGTGAAATATAAATTTACTATTAGTTAAAAAAGTAATTTAATGTTCTTAAAGGGTAAATTTTCATATATTTCTGGTACATACTTATCTAAGTATAAATATATGTGTCTATGATCTCTATAGTACTATTTTAATTAAAGATGACAAGGACCAATGTTTAAGGGATTGCTTTCCTTTATAACCTTATTTTTTTGCATGATTTGAAAGTTTATATATTGAAAAAATCCTCTAAAAATTTTAAAATAATCCATGCATTTTAAATGTATTTTTATGGCTTTCGTATCTTACTACCTATGCGTGCCAATTTAGCTCGCCCGCTGATTGCAGGCTCTGCCCGATCTTTGTACGCTCGCAGATCTATTTTTATTCTTCGTTATAATTTATACTTTCCTAACTTACCGATCCTCCCGATAAAATAACGGCAGTGAACGGTCAGTACCCCTCAACACTTCAAAAAGAGCGTGTGCGCGCTAACGTCCGTGTATTTATTGATCACGCCGCCGCGCCGGGGTCTGGTGGTAAATTTCGCTCCCGCACATTATCTGTGACCCACCTCGACAGCGGCCCAAACCATGGTTCGATCACCGGAGTAGAACCCTCGAGCACGCTGCTAGCGCGATACATTGCCACTAAATATTTTCACTCACTACCTTAACACACACAAAACAGATCACCCCCACATACGTGGACACACACACACACATACGTAGGAACGCATGTGATAGGAGGGTTATACTTTTCCCCTTATTATTCGACCATACTTTAGTTAAGCCGAATTGGGTGATACAATTACATGTTTGAGTATTTGAGGCACACACGCTCAAAATCTAAATATCCTTTATTCAATTTAGGCCCTGAGAAGGCGTTTATGAACGTCAAGGCTACCACCGGTTCGGAAAACAACCCAGTCACCGAGAAGAACCAGCAAGAAACTCGATCTAGTTTATCTTTTCATGTTATATATTTTTACAAAACATAAATAGTTACATTCGTTATTACTGGATGCACAGAGAGGGGCGTCATTTCCAAACGTCACTATCATTCACATATTGATCCACCCTATAATTAGCCTTTAGATATTAAAACCCACTTGTCATGGTTCTTGAACTCACTATCCTGCAAATCGGTAATGTGTTTAGGCGCTTTGTTATAAAACCTAACACTATTACCTAAAAAACTGTGTTTGTACTTAGTGAGCTTGAAGCATGGAATGACCAATTTGTTGCTATTTCTAGTAGGTTTTTAAATTATGCTCGTCTTTTACCAGATCCAGCATATCTCAGTTTTGGCTGACATACATTAAATTATCAAGAATATATTGGGAGGGCAGAGTTAAGATACCGAATTCCTGAAACTTAGTATTTAATGATTCGCGAGGCCTCATATTATAAATTGCTCGAACTTCACACTGGTACAGTGTGTTGTATACTTCACTAATTTTTATAAGTATGATTAGGTTAGCTAGTTTAGCTTAGTGTTATTCGCGTTGTTGCAACCAAAGCAACAGCTCAAACCGAAGTTCGGGACCTTGGAATCATTAAGATTGTTGCCAAGCGACTGAGCGCCAGCGGCGCTCAACCTATTAGTCGACCAATTGATCTGTGAAAACCCAAAAGGCAAATAGCTTTAGTCAATTCCAAAAAAAAATCCTCTCGGACTAGTAGGGTAGGCCACTATACTCTGAAACTGTAGTACATATATTTTTGGAGGTAAAACAGAAGACTGTTTACTGTAAGCAAAATTTATCTATAGCGTTTGCAGGTCATCTTAGTATAATATTATATCGTAATATAATATATCTTCATAATGAGATAAACGTGTTTTTCCAGCACAATTCATCAGATCCAAACGAGGCACCCAATTAATTCTTTATGAAGGGTACACATTCTGCAAGAAGAAAACTAGCAACTTGAAGACGCGATGGGTTTGCTCGACGCACGCCTGCAAGTTTTGTAACGCGGCTCTCATAACTGTAGATGATAAAATAGTTGATGTAAAGTTTAGTCACAATCATTCTCTTAGTAAAATACCGGTTTAGACGTAAAATTCGGACTTGAACATAAGGACTATAGGGAGTCTTATAGATTACCCTTAATAAAAATTATGAGAGAAATAATTTGTAGTCTTCTATACATATAATAAGAATGTAAATCTAACGTGTCTGTACATTTTTGAATTTCGTGAAAAAGATTGTTGCAAGTGTCTAGGAATAAGTAATAGAATACATTTGATCATTTTTAGAAATGTCTGTTTGTCTATTTCTATGAATACTCATCACTGCTAAAATACGCGGTTCGCAATAAAATCTCAACAAGAACATCGTAAAGCATATCCTCAGGAGTAACTTAGTGTTTGTTTCATTAAAATCGCTCCACTCTATCAAAAGTTATTATAGTTTTAATGACGACGCGACGTAAGTACGAGAGAAAAATAGACAAGTAAATCGACTTAATACATTCAGATGACTTTATTGATCACTGTTTTTACATAAACTTCCACGCAGACTAAGTCGGGGGCACAGCTAGTATGCAATAAAAATATAGACATACGCTAAACGTGGAAATGATGATCGAGGCATGATATGGTACCTGTTTCAGACAGGGTTACGTTGGCGATTCGAACATGTTATAATAAGATGTATGTATATGCATTAACGGGTAAAATTTTGAATGTATGCACTAATGATTATTAGCATAAAATTTTGATGAATACAGCTGTCTTTTTTTACGGTTACCATTCCTTATAGTTAAAAAATCTGATACAATATATTACAGGGATGATTTATGTCTGCATTTATTTAATAATAGATATGCGAAGAAATGTATACGCTTTAATTGATCTATTTTGTATTTTGTTTCTGTTTATCATTACATAGTATAAAACAAAGTCCCCTACCGCGTCTGTCTGTCTGTTTGTTTGGGAAAAAATTTAAAAATAATAAAAGGATTTTCAGGGGTTTTCACCAAAAAAAAAAGTGAATATGGGGAAGTTTTAATAAAATATTTTTTAAGGAATTTTTTTATTATGGGGGGGGAAACCCGGGGCCCTAGTAAAATATAAATTTATGCCATAGTGAAATTTTCTCTACTAAGCAATTATAATTTTGGACTTTGTAATTATAATTTGAATAAGCATTTATGTATTACTGACAATTAGGTAACATTTTAAATTTGATAAATGCAAAGGTGACGAAAAAATCGAAAATATAAGCAATTCTAAATAACAAGAAAATCAACTGACAGAGTGGTAAAGAATTATATTTATTGGGTTTACTACAACGACACATATGATTAGAAAAATTGTCTGGAATGTCTTGTTTGTTATAGCAGATGTAAGTTCACAGTAAGTTCAATGTTCACGATCGTGAAAACTGCTTTTAGACTGTTTTATACTCACCACAGAGAGCTATTTCATATTTGTCACAACAAGAAATAGCATATGAAATATAGAGCTGAACACACCTGTTAAGTTATCTTTCTTGTAAGACTAAATTCATATTAAATATTACAAAATTATCGCATAATGCGTTTTATATGTATCGGTAGTTCTAGAGGCTCGTATATAACCAAAATCATACCTGATAATAGGGATAATACAGCCGGCATAATACAGCCGCAATAATAAGTGATAGCTTTCAAGTACGCTTAGTGGCACACACTGATAGGTGCTGTGCAACAGATTCTAAATTGTAGGGGGAAATAAGCAGGCGAGAACTAGAGAATACGCAATGAACAATAATCAGACCATCTTACTATACAGTGACGATATTTTTCTAAAAAAAATGATTGGAGTTAGAGCATGCTCCCACTGTCCCTTCGTCGTCTTAAACAGGTATAGACTATGGACCAAAGGCAATATTAATTTTTCAAATATTGTTTCCTCTATAATAGTTCCTGTGCGGAATAGTAACTGTCCAAATTATACTAGGTATTACATATTTTATCGAGATATTTGCTTCACAGTTACATACACAACGTCGCAAAGAGGCAATCCTATGATTTGCATCGACGGTTATACATATTTCAGAAGGAATAAAACTGGTCAGGGTGTTGAGAAATGGTCATGTTCTACTCACCATTCAAAGGGATGTAAAGCTGTTGTTCTCATCTTTGACGGTAAAGTGATTGAAGTCATAAAAGAACATAATCATTAAAATATTGGAATTAGTATTTCTTTTTTTTTTTAAATTAATATGTACAAAACTTGAAAGTTATAGGAACTCTAATGATGCTATGCACAAAACCAGTGACAATAACCGAAAGTGAATTAGCAAATAGTAGTTACCCAATGATATTATAACTAAAGATACGTTGCCTACATGATATTTTGACAAAACAAATAGCACGATAACGCACACATACGTAAAGTAATATTGTAATGCCACACTGTCTTAGATAAAATATGGAAGTAAGGTGACATATTCTTCGGTCTCGGTAGTGACAAAGAAATAGTTATATGTTGCTATGTTAGATACGGGCGGATTGACGGGGCAGTCGTCAAAAATAAGCTAACTAGCCAAGTTTTAACAAGGCGCTGTCGAAGCGCTTATAACGTATCTATTTAGTTATAATATCATTGGTAGTTACCATGTTACATATGCCTGGTTAACTAAATATGTTGTTTATAGAATTCTTTATGTTTACCTGATGTCATCTACACAATATAGAGAATATCATCCCATTTATGCAAATTTGTCTTTACATTACGTTGTTTAATATATTCGTACTAATTCTAAATACTTTTATTAATATTATATAGTGATAATATTACTGTTTTTTATACTGTTATAAAAATTGATTCCAGTGACACTCATAAAGACAAACAAAGGGAAAATAAACATCAAAGTAGGTGATTATAAATTTTATTTAAAACCTGGTAACTCGAGGACGAATGTAAAACGATGGTGCTGCACTCAAAATAAATATTGCAAAGCGTGCCTTCATATAGTTGATAATAAAATTGTAGCTGTAAATAATGAACATAACCATGAAAAGAAATAAATACGTTCAGTATTATAAAGTTTTTGTTTCAGTTTTATAAAACTAAAATTATAGTGTACATCTTTTAAGGTTCTAATGCCAATAGAATTGCGACTAAAGGTGGTTAAATATAGTCTCTAAATCTAGTAAATAGTAAAGGAATTTGATGACGACGCGATAATCTCAGTGAATGTTTACAAATCTAATATATATTTTAATAAAACTATTACGACATACAATTATAACTATTATTCGGAGCTTATAGTATATATCATTCGGATACACTATCATGCCAATGTTCTTTTTTATTTTTAACTAGCGGGCCCAGCAGACTCTGTCCCGTCCTGAATATAAAAAAATCCTTGACAAATTATATGCCAAAACCTTCCTCATGAATCACTTTATCCACTGGCGAAAACCGCATGAAAATCCGTTCAGTAGTTTTTAAGTTTATCGCAAATAGACAGACAGACAAACGCGGTGTTTTATACTATGTAATGATGAAGTCTAAGTGTGTACGTTGAAAAGTGTCTAAATTTTGGTGTTCATGTTGTTCTTTGTTATCAGTCAACCTGAGCATATTTCAATTGATTATGTAAACCCATTAAAATTTCGATGTTAAATCATTTCAATTCTACAGCTTTACAACTAGATCAAAATATACAATAACTAGCGGGTCCGACGGACGTAGTCCCGTCCTGATAATACAAAAAACCTTGACAAATTATATATCTAAACCATCCTCATGAATCACTTTATCTACTGGCGAAAACCTCATGAAAATCCGTGCAGTAGTTTTTGAGTTTATCGCGAACAAACAGTCAGACAGACGTGGAAGAGGAATTCGTTTTGTAATATGTACAATAATAACGGAAGATACGCTATGTTCCAGCAATATTTCTGAAGTCGCAGAAAGGTAGAGATTTAATATCTCTCAATGGATATACATTCTATTGCAAGAGCGTAACCAAGACGGGAATGAAGAAGCGATGGGTGTGTTCAACAAATTTTTGTAAGGGTTGTAAAGCTGTTATCTATACAATTGATAATGTTATAGTAACCGTTAAAAATGAACACAACCATGAGACTTCATGTTATCACGTTATGAAAATATAAGGGAATATGATAATTAATTTATCTCTTTCATTCCCCTATTAGTCCCGGTGACAGATTAAATTACATTTATAGTAATACTTTTTGCAGCTGATCTTTTTATGTCCAAGTAAACAAAGATTCAAAATATTTCGTCGCAGAAAAATAGATAATATACAATAGAAAATAAAATTAAAATTGATTTTCTTAATAATGAGACAAATATGTTTTTACAGTACAATTCGTCAAATCAAAACGAGGCACCCAATTGATTCTCTATAAAGGGTATACATTCTGCAAGAAGAAAACTACTGGTTATAGAACAAGATGGGTTTGTTCGACACACTCCTGCAAGTTTTGTAACGCGGCTCTCATAACTGTAGATGATAAAATAGTTTATGTAAAGTTTGGTCACAATCATTAAAAACACCAAATTAGACGGTTAATTCTGAACATAACGGCTATTGGTAGTCTTACAGATAAGCCTTAGTAAAATTGTGAGAGAGATAATTTGTAGTAGGTAAAGGATAAGAATATAGACATACCAGAACTTGTACGGTAAACGTGGAGATGGTGATCTAAGCATGATAAGGCAACTGTTTTAGACATGTATTAACGCGTAAGATTTCTGGATAAATCCGTGTTCATTAATGATTACGAATGCTCATCACTGGGGATGGATGATGGATGATAATCGAAATTCAACCATAGACAAAAATAAAACTTTTCAAATTTTTATTGATATAGCTTGTCAATAAACTAAAGAAAAAATAAATTATGAAAATCGGCTGAGCAGCAGAATATACGGTTTTCTTATTTATATAAAACACCTTTTTTTACAATAATCTGAACTAATTATAAGGGTTTTGGTATTGCGTTTTAAATTAATTAGTAACAATAAATTTAAAGGTAAAGTGAAGGTAAATATCTTATGTGGAAGACATTACTAAATTACTTTTAATGAATACTCCAAGTTATTTGGTTGATAACTTTACGGAAATCTATTAAGATTCTTTTTTTTACTCTTTCGAACTAAACAGTATATTCAACTTCTTGATGGACAGGGTCACAAATAATGGTATTTCTATTGATTCTAGCAACTTTCATCATATCACAGAAGGGGAAAAGGATGATTTGCCTCGACGGATACAGCTTTACACAAGTACGAGATAGTAGAAGGCGGACTTGTGGATCAAAAATTCGTTGGACCTGTTCAAAACGATCTAGATACGGATGCTCCGCTAAAATACTCACCGTTGATGACGTCATAGTAACTTACGATAATGATCATAATCACCCCAAAAGGAAAGAAATCAATGAGTAACGATAAATTACGTATTGAATTGTAACTTATAGAGTTCACTACTTGTGCTGGTGACTATACTTGCAGGATTTGTGGTGATAGTGGTCATAAAAGAATTGATCATACAAATACCTGTGTTTATAGAAAGCATTTATAATAGGTATATCTAACTGGAAAATGAAATAGTTACGCATTTAGATAGGGCCTATATTCTAAAAAGGTATTATGTACATTTCTTCTATATAACGAGATATAAAATTTGTAAAATTAAAGATTAAAAATTTCAATATACCATTGTATTTTATTGTATTACTCTGACGATGTTATCCTATTCAATACCTTTGGACCGTTAAAAGCTTTTTCTTGTTTTAGTAGTTGCCATTTGTGATAATAATATATAAAAAGTTATTAATAAACCTTTATTTATAGCATAATTTAATTATCTCAATAAAGGGTACAACATATCAATTATTGTTTTTTAAATACTACAAGCACCAAAAATTGTTTTCTAAATTTTATGTCTTTCAATTGTTAAAAATGTAATGAGTTGTAATCTTTATTGTAAATTAAACTATACAAATTCATATTTTAATTCCCCTTATTAAAAGGAAGGAAGGGCAAAAACGAATATCATGATTCTGCTACAATTGAAAATTTATAGATACACGTATTGCGGAAATAATATGTGCGAGAATAAATTCGCTTGAAGCCTCAGTAAAATCGAAGGTTGAGAATACAACATAGTATCACTTAAATTTTCGGAGAATTTTGCTGTGTATGTGGCTTATTGTTATCAGTGGAAAACAATAACGTCGTGGAAGCCTTTTTTTATATACCACGGCGGTGACAAACAAGAGCATGCAGGCCGCCTGATGTTAAGCAGTTGGTGCAGCCTATGGACGCTTGCAACATTAGAAGTGTCACATGCGCTTTGCCGACCCTCAAGTTACCTATTTATTTTCCCCTTGAAGAATTTCATGCTGTAGTGCCCAGGAACAACCTCAGCAGGAAGCTCATTCCACAATCGGAGCGTTCGTGGGAAGAAACCCCTCTGGAACCGGACCGTCCGAGACCATTTCGGTTCCAGTGTGTGGAGATGAATTCCCTGTTGTGCTGAATGTTGGACTGAATTTTCTTATTATAAAAACATGTTCATAAAGTAAATTACCTTGCAGGTAACCTGTACTATGTCGCATCCGTTAAGGGAAATCCTATTCTTTGTTACGAAGGATACAGGTATACCCTCCACAAATATAAATCTGAAGTTAGTAGACTCAAAAACAGATGGAGGTGTTCACGTCACAGCTCGGGTTGTAGGGCTGCTGTGTACATGATCGATGGGCGAATTGTTTCATTCACAAACAGCCATGTACATAATGCTGGGTTATGAATAAATTTAATGTTTGTTGTTATGAGTATAGTAAGTCTAATAAAATTAATTATTCAAGAGAAGATTTTATAATTTCAAAAATCTACTACTATACATTAACCAAATTTGTAGGTCGTTTATATAAAAGAGTTTTAACATTTGTTTAGGTAAATTTTTGATCACTTTTTTGTATATGAATAATATGAAAATATGCAATATGATAGAATTTATAATATACCTACTAGCGGGCCAGGCGGACGTTGTCCTGCCTTGATAAGAAAAAAAATCCTAAAATTCAACCGCAGCGCCACCTACCGGGTCCAATTGTGAATCTAAACCATTCTTGGATCCACTGGAACACGCACACAAAATGTCATCAAAATCGGTCCAATCGTTTAGGAGGAGTTCAGGGGGAGTAATTTTTCTTAATGATAAGCATTACTTATTATAATATGTAAAGAACAGAGTGAGAACTGAAAAATTAATTGTTCAAAATTCTCATACATTCTAGTTAATTTATGGCAAATTTAAAACTCCCAGGCGACTTTGCCTTTACCGACACTTCCAACAATTATCGTTATATTTCAACCAATTTACAGCAAACCTTGACAAATTATATACCTAAACATTTCTCATCAATCACTCTATCTATAGTAGTCCGGTGAAGCTGTTAAGACCTTGCTAGGTCAATAGCGTAGTCAGTTCGAGAAAAAAAGACTCTATCTAACTAGAAAAAGCATGAAAATCCGTTCAGTACTTTTTGAGTTTATCGCGTACAGGCAGACAGACAGACGCGTCGGAGGAGTTTGATTTATAATATGTAGTGATAAGACTATATATTGTAATAATTTATTTCAAAGGATAACTGCAGTAGAAGATGAGACTTATTTAAAGGCAATGTTTGACGAGGACAGTAGTTTTGATTGAAACGGACTGTCTGATAGTAATAACGAAGAGTGGTTCCCAAAGTCAACATTCAAAGAATAATCTTCGGATAATGAAGAATACACGTAATTATACTATTAAAACTGCCATTGAAAATGTCGTAGGTTATCAAAAAAGAATTAGTCCATCAGCGGAGTTGGATAAAACAGGAAGAAAAAAAGTCAAAGGATCCTGTAATTTGTGTAACAAACAGACAATAAAACGAAGACGTAAAACGCGGAAGATCTGCGTTGAATGTGAGCAGCCAGTTTGTTCAGAACACTCTGCTAATTTAGTAAAATGTCTTGAATGTTATGAATGATTATGTATTAACAACGATTAATTTTGTCTATTTCGTGTACAACATTTACTTGCATGCACTAATAAACATGATTTTATATTTATGCGGTACAAATATTGGGACTGAAGTACCCGAATCAACGAGCGTTTATAAAGAAAAAACAAATATATCGATAAATCGCTTGTTTTTGAGCTAAATAATAAGATTTAAAAGTTCAAATGGAAATTTCAACATATTGTTAATTTTAAATAGACATATTTATTACGGTGGGTACCCGGGTACTCGGGTATTAACTCATCGGTTAAATTAGTAAATGTACGCGAATTCCGAAACATTCGAACCTGTGGATATCGAGTTAATATTATTACCGATTCTCAAGAGATCTTCATTTCAAGGGAGGTAGCCAGGTGAGCATTAGAAAAAGCATCACTTCCATGCTATGGCTTTATATGAATTTTTTTAACGACAATATTCGCACGGTCTACTGTTTGTTGCTCACTAGTACATATTTTCAGGCTTTTGGCAACCATTATGCAGCCACTTGATAGATATATTTGCGAACACACTCTGATTTTCACATCACCCTGCCCTGTAGGTTTTATTTTCATTTTATCCGTATTTGTATTATGTTACTAGTTATGCAGCCCGGTATAAGGCAGGAAACCATAGCCATACGCGTCTAAACAAAGATAAGAGATTACTGCGTCAGCATAACTGGGTGGTCGTCCGGTCTGCATAAACAGTCGATGAAATAATGTGTTTAGTTTTTAAGTTCAGTCTTGTAACAACTCTCTTTTGTATTGGACAAAATTAAAATATTAAAATAAATTGTGCTTTTTAAAAAGCTCCTTCAAGTATACCGAGTTTTGACTTACTACTGTATTGTTATATCTTTAATTTAATGTTTTATTAACCACTTTTTATATAGTTACATAATATTTTTATTTAGCCTTTGATTACACGTCTGTACCTATATATTGCTACGGCCCCCATTAAAAATATGTTTTTGCTTTTTTTTCGACCTTTATAACGCAATTGGCCTAATGGACCTTCACAGTTTCACCGCACTAATGGGGTGAGCGCTTATGGCGTAAGCAGTATCATTTAATTTTACTTTTTACATATTTACATTTTTTTATGTGTTTCAACTGTTATGTGTTCTAAAAATAAAAACTTTCTTCTTCTGTCTTGTCTAATCTTGTTATAGATTTCGATTTTTCGTCAACCGATGTGATGACCAAACATGGTAGAACTGGACCATCATTGCTTCATATAATTACAGATATTCTAGACCGTAAGTACTTACATCTTCAAGAGGGAAGCAGTTAATTGCTGTAGGAGCATACATATTTTCTATGCCTGCTAATAATGGAAAGAACCAATACGAAGTGAAGAAACGATGGATGTTCAACTCACCATAACCATGGCTGCAGAGCTTTCCTTTATATACTAGGAAACAACTAATAAGACAAATATACATAACCATTAGCAATCTTCTTTTTTTTCTTAGCAAGTAATTCTGAAACTAGCATGTTCAATTAAAATACTTAAATACACCTTTATTACATTTTATATCAGATAGTATTAACGTTTGAATATTCTACCATTTCAGATAAAGCAAAGATACTTATCGGCAAGCGTGGCAATAGGATGTTGAGATACAAAAACTACAACTACTCTATACAATCGTCGCGTACCTGTGCTGATGGTGTGATAAAAATAACTTGGCAGTGTACTTATCGCACGTCGCGTAACTGCAAAGCCATCATCAAATCAGCAGATGATAATATCATTTCCGTCTGCTTTGGGCATAACCATAAGCCATTTGAAGATGGACGGTGATGTGAAGTAATATTTGTGACCATTATATCATTTAAGGACTATTTTTATTTCACATTTTAATTCCAACTTACCAATGATATTATAAGTAAAAAGGTTTAGATTATGGTGGGCCAAAAAAATTGACTGTTTTTGTTAACTTTACACTCTGAAAAATAGGTTGGTAGACACCTCAAAAAAATTCTCTACAAGTATGAGCTCTTAATTTTAATAGGAAAGTCTTCCGCCTCTCTGTTACTTATTTTTCCTTATTATTAGAAAGAAAAATTCATATCTCGGTATTCAAATATCTCGTCTCATATATTTGTAGGAAATTGAATTTTCTATAAAAAAGGCCTCTTACAATTTTTTGTAAACCTCACCGTTTAAAAGTTATTGAAGGTTGATTATCTATGATAATATAAGAAAATAGAAATCCGCCTGAAAATAATCAAAGACCTCATACTTGGACAGATTTTTTTATGCGGTTTCTACCAACCTTAAAAGTTAACAAAATAGTCTTTTTTTTGGCCCACCCTAGTGATATTCCCACGTTTCCTACATGATATTTTGACAAAACAAATGGCAGAATAACGCACACATACGTAAAGTAACATTGTAACGCCACACTGACATAGATAAAATGTGAAAGTAAGATGGCATATACTTAATATCGGTGGTGAAAAAGACATAGTTATATGCTGCTTAGATACGAGAGGATTGACGGAGCAGCCGTCAAAAATAAGCTAATTAGTCAAGTTATAACAAAGTACTGTCTAAGCGCGTATGACGTATTTACAGCTTTTTAGTTATAATATCATTGCAACTTATGTATAATTATTTTAAGTGACTTATGTTATAATTTTTGATTAGATATTAATGAAATCCAGATATCGCTGGACGGAGCGACGCTACCGAGATATTTTTTTGTAACGATTTGTTTAATGTCATTTTTATATAACTTTAATGTAATCATTACATAGTATAAAACAAAGTCTCCTACCGCGTCTGTCTGTCTGTCTGTTCGCGATAAACTCAAAAACTACTGAAAGGATTTTGATGCGGTTTTCACCAGTGGATAAAGTGATTCATGAGAAAGGTTTTAGTATATAATTTGTCAAGGGGTTTTTTAAAGTCAGGGTGGGACAGCGTCTGCCGGGCCCGCTAGTAAAGTTGTAAACTAACTATAAGGTTAAGATATAATAATAGAATATTAAGTTAAGTAAAGATTATTATGAAACCACACTCTAGTTTGGACGTATTCATAAAAAAAGTTCTCAAAACTCGTACTCAAATAGTGATCAAAGAAACGATTATTAAAATATGTTTGGTGTTTTTTGGTAAGTTACGTTTATTTAGCTTTTAATTTTGTACTAAATTAAATGGCTTTTTTATACCTGTAAAATGTACAATTGATATGTGTTCTTTTTATAAACTATTGTATGTATTTTTTTGATAAGGCAGTATACGCTCATCTGCCAGTGTCATTGTTTTCAATCAATATATAGTAATAGATTTTTTTTACTTAGTCCATAAGTTCAATTTCAAATCGTTTTTTTTTGTCAAATGTTCAGCTCTTTAATAAAATTGCCAGTATTATTTTGATCGCGTTTTATTTTATTTTCCAGGGAAATGTAATGATTATTGAGAATTCACGTTTCGTTCTACTATTTCCGATTCTTGCTATACAAAAATTATATTTTGTAGAGTGCATTGATATATAAAATGGGTTTTTATATATTAATGGTGGAATTCAACAAAAAACTACATAATATGAAGTAACTATATTCGTAAATGAAAAAAATTGATTGTCTGTAAAGTTGGTTATGGGCGATAATTTTACGTGATAAGAAATGATGATGATGATAAGAATGATAAGAAAAATAAGAAAACATTGATGAAAAATTGCATACTTTTATGAAATGAATCGAATGATTCTATATTTAGATAAATGCGTCACAAGCCGCACGCTTATGCCGATCGCGCCTCTGTATAACTCGTTACGCGCTCTCGCTTACACGCTCGTCTCAGGCGGAACGTGACAACGAGTCACGCTTTTTCACGCGTGCAGCAGGCGTTCATCGAATTATAAGACGTTATCACGTCAAAATGTTAATGTGAAACCTTAAATAGCTATTTTAACAATGTTTTTCGTCACAGTTGCAATCTACAAACGGACGAGTCGCGGAGCAATGCGGATCATATTAGACGGATACGCTTACTTACAAAAGGGAAAAAAATCACAATCGGCTGAAGGAGAACGTATATACTGGTACTGCGCTACAAATAAAAAGGGCTGTAAGGCAGTACTGCGGACGCAGAACGATTATGTTGTATATTCCAACACCCGCCACAACCACCCAAAAGTTCCACTATAAAATAGAGACTGACCTAAATAATTTAATTTAGAGACACAATAGTATGAAGCGTTTTCATGTAAAATTTTGTAAACAGAAAAGCGGAAGAGCCTTTGTCATATTATAAAGTACAATATATCTAACTATGACCACTTAAGTCGCGGTTTCGAACGTTGTTACCGCCAACGGCAGAATGCCAACATAAATAGTTATCTCTGGATAGTGTTTTGTAAGTTAGTCATAAACCTGATGAGAGGTTTTCTACAATATAGTTATTAAGAGACCGTTAAATAATTGTAGGCATATAACTTTAATGTATGTATTTGACAAGATTTTCTTGTATCATAATTAGATTTTGTACAACATTTTGTATTCTATCCTGTGTCAAAATAATATAGATTTAATGTCGTATTCAGATGACGAGAAATTTTTCTTTCAGAGAATTTGGTGTTATTGCTGTATTTTGTTAAAATAATTTAATAACAAATTTTTGGCACAGTTAAAAATTACTAGGCCAACTGACTAGATCAACATAGACTAGTTAAGACAAATCTATACATAAAATAATAATGTAAATCTAACGTGACCGTACTTTTTCGATTTTCGTGAAAAAAATTGTTGCAGGTGTCTAAAAATAAGTAATAAAATACACTTCAATCGTTTTTAGAAATGTCTGTTTGTATGAACACGCATCACTGCTAAAGTACTGGGTTCACAATAAAACCACACCAAGGAAATCATAAAGCATAACATCGAGAATAACTTAGTTTTCGTTTCTATCAAAAGTTATTGTAATTTTAATGACGACGCGGCGTAAGTACGAGAGTCATGTAGATAAGTAAATGGACTTAATACATTGAGATGACTTTATTAATCACTGGTTTTTTATATTAGGTTCCACGCGGACGGAGTCGCGGGCACAGCTAGTATAAAATATGATTTTAACGTATAACGTATTTACCCTACGTAACGGTACGTTAACGTAACCGTTTTCAATATGTAAAACAAGGGATGTAGAGAAGGCCGAGGGAGCAAAAAATGAAGTCATCTCCGCGAAAATCTACATATGTGTATTAAATACATATAGTAAATATGTATGTATGAAAGAAGTCTCAAAGTTAATATTTTGAGTTTTATTACAATTTTCTCATCATTTATTCAGACTAGTAAAACATTTAATTCTGTGTTTGCCGAATGTAGCACGGGATAGCATTAACGCAATAGACTAGAAAGACATAAATATCTTCTGAATGTTACGTCTATATTTACTTGGTTAAAAGTAACGGTAATAGATTGTATTGCCAGTAGGAAGTGATAAATTTATAGGTAACAGTTTTTTACGAGACCTCAGACTGATATGTAATAGTTTTTATTATGTGATCTATATTTTGTAAAATTCGAGATAATTTACGTAATATTATAGTTTAGTTATTTTGTATAACTGATGAGTTTTAGAAATACTAACACGGAATACACGAATACTGAGGTATCACGAAAACCCCCTGAAAAGTTCTGATAAGGGTTGTTAGAACACTGAAACCATCACAAGACGCCTTGTAATATCATCATCATTATCTTCTTACCATTATCTCACCTAGTAGGGTCGGCACAACATGTTTTCTTTTTCCACTCTCACCTCTCAGATGTGATCTCATCATTCACACCTTTGGCACACATATAATTTTTCACACAATCCATCCATACCTTTTTCGGTCTTCCTCTACTCGTATACCCGTCCACCATGATACTCAAAACTTTTCTAGTTACATGGTATTTCATCTCTCCTCATGACATGCCCATACCATGCTAACCTATTACTCCTGAACTTCTCTGTCACTGGTGCTATTTTCAAACTTCGTCTGATGTACTCATTCTTAATCTTATCCATTTTTGTCACAATCCACCTTAACGTTCGCATCAATTAATTACAAGACACTTTGTAATAATGAGTCATTAATAATGCCAAGGAGACTTTTCAATGATAGGGATTGTTGGCTAAAATAGAAAAAAGAACAAGAATACAATTAATAGGTATCTGGTACGTATGCATTCGTCGGCGGTTAACGTAGTGCTTAGATCATAGTTCCCAAAACATTTCTGTCTCGTAGACTACTTGCCATGATTTTCGGTTATGTGTAGACCCTCTACTTATCTCATGTCGATTCTTTGCCAATTTCCCAACTTCTAATATGTTTTGAAAACGTGGTTTTACCATTTGTATAGATTCATATGTCCTCATATTATAAAGAAGCAGTATTTACATATAACACTTTCAAGAATTCATTCAATAGATCACGAGGTTTTGCTTTTAGATATAATAATAATAATAGATTGGGTTTGGTTTGGTAATAGGTTTTGGAACTATGTTTAATTAAAGTTAGTCAACATTTAATTAGAGTTGTTAGTAAAATGCTTGTATTCACAATAAATGTGTCATAGGTGTAACACATGATAAATATAGGTTATGATAAAAACAAATACATTTGCAGATAGCTAAGTCATTTTTCCTGAAGCTATTTCGTTTGAGCAATCCTACCTCATACAGCTATCTTTGTAATATAATCTTATGATATGATATCGTAATGTTTATATTAATTTTGTGATTCTTCACTGCTTTAATTATAATTTCTTATTCGATGTTTCGTGTTGTTTTATTTAAAACAGAAAATAAGATGTTTTACATTAATTAACGCCTTGAATACTGTTTTATTTTTTAATGAAGTGACTGTTTTACGTTTATCATCCTAGTAGAATTTATCCTCTCGCAAAGAGGTATATGTATATATATTATTAGATCTCATTAATACACTTATGCGTTGTCTATGTTTAAAGCCGAAATATGTGGTTCTGGTAATGTTTGTTGCGCCCACTTTACATTACTCGATGTAATCTGAGTACACAATCATCTACCATAAACTAGGAAGACTTACAGATAATTGAGAGTAAAGATGGAACTGACTGAACAATATTAATTATAGGTCAAACCTATTGATTTAGGAGATCGTGTCCGATTCTTTCGCTGTATGGACTTTTGTAAGATTACCTTAAGTTATATTGTCGGGTGACATGCGTATTAGGTATATAATTGCTATACTAAAAGCTAAAGTTAAGTCAGAATCATCTATATCAGAAAGTATCTAATTATCTCATAATAATGATAAATTAAAGCAATGTTACATGCAGAATATTTTGATGGGACAGATAATGTTTAATAATATATTGTACAGAATACAACAAGCTATTTGGAATTTTAATATTTGTTAACGATGGATCCAATTTATATCCTGCTAAAATCGTTGCCATATCATCTAAAGTAATTATTGTATCGATGCAACCTCGTGCTTAAGTCCATTCCAAAGTTATTTTAATAATTAATGTGTAATAAGCAATGTTTATTTATTCATTAAACCCTTTATGTTGTTAATGTATTCAAGTTTTACCGAACGTGACGCAACTAAAATAATTCACACATACGCATAGGTTGGTACACGTATGATGGAAAGGTTTTATTTTTATTCCCTTATTTTCGAACTGAATTAGATTAGATTAGCCTAATTGTCAGATACGAAATACATGTTTGAATTCGTAAGGCATGCATGCCGGTACATGTGTGTGTCTCACGAATTGTTAGATGTATGAATAGCTAGCTTAGTTTAGCTCAGACAGGTTCGCGGTGTTGCATCCAAGCCGACGTTTAACCATTTTAGTACCCTTGAGCATTGCTACCAAGCGGCAAAGTGCGTTATTAAGCTGTCGCCTTAGTAGTTCGGTGAAGTTGTGAAGTCCAATAGGGTAGTCAGTCCGAAAGAAAAATTATCTCATATTTAATTGCATTGATCTTTCACTGAAAAAACTATCAAGTTCCCATTGTTAACGTCAATGGAATAGATAACTTCTATTGTACCAAAATGTTTACAGAACATTTCTCTGTATTAACGTTCACTGATTTTGATTTCAGCGTTATTCACGAGATCCAAAAAAGGGAAAACTTTGTTAAAGGTTCGAGGGTACACTTATTATGCGACATCGAGTTCAAAGACGAAGATATATTGGCGATGCTCCACTCACAACTCGCACGGATGTAAAGCTGTCGTGTATACATGTAACGACGTTATCGTGGGAATGAAGCACCATCACAACCATCTACCACCCTTTGCATCCAAAAAAAGAAATCCGACCTTTACCTATTAAAGGAATTATGTTATTATTTATATAATAGTGTGGCTAAATAGAGTATCGTTTATTATCGCCGATTGACTGATTATTCTATTTGTCGCTGCGGGGTTCAATTTATGTGGAACAGTGCAGCAACCAAAAATTTGTAATTTTTTAGCAACACTCGTGGAGCTTGTGCAGGGGATTGAAAGGTACACTGCCTGCGGACGTGAATAACATTTTTGAGGCATTTATATAACGGTAGTTTGGAACTGTGGTATAATTTTTTATTTGAAAAATGTAAAATGAAAAATGGTGATAAACCTTTTATAGTGACCGTCACGTTTCTGGATCAGCCGAAGAATTGAAGATCTCATTGTGGTCCCGTTTTCTTTGGATTAGACTGCGCTTACCATCAAATACAGTAAAGTCCTATCATCGTGCTAAAATTAAAAAATGCGAGATTTGAGCAGCTAATTTCTTCACAATTAAATAAATAACTTTCCTATATTTGTATCACTCTGTAAAGCGATGACTTGCTGTAAGTTCTTTGTGAAGGAAAACATCATGACGAAACAATAACACCTTATGTCATTATTTAGTGCTCGTGCACTTGATAGCCAGAACTCTCGCAAGACGTATCTCGGTACCGTATTCTATCTAAAGACCACTTAACATTTGGTGTCACAAAGAAGACATTTATTATATTGGTGAAATTATAAACGTTCCTTAGATCAAGTGCTTGTTTAAATAATACATAGTATTCTTATGACACTTTAATTGCGAATCAAAGTTTAAATGCTAATTCGAAATACCGCAGACAAACCGCATATTGTTATCATTTAAATCATTGATGTTGGATGGAGTTCTTTAAGAAATTCTATTCTATTAATGTGTCCGGGTACAATTTTTTACAAAAAAAAATACATAAAGTTATTTTGATATTGTCGCAATTTTTTTCTTAATTCTATTTACATTGATGAGGTAAATATGTACATTATTGCTTTAAGAGACATGTAGTTCTCAATAAATTATAAATTTGTTATTTTATCACAAATTTTATTAATATAAAGTTTAGAAATATCAATATATTTATACAGTCTTCGATAATCTTTTTGGCAGCTCTGAATATAGCCGTAATTTCCGGTTTGCGCATAATAGAGTCTAGACTGTCACTTGTTTATCCTTATGTTGACTAGATGTTATAGATATAATATAAATACGTACTTAAAATTTATGTTCTGCGCAACTATATTCGGAGTGGTCAAAAAGTCTGGCGAGTACTATAGTCAGTTTTGGTTAAAATATTGATATGTTGAGAGTTAGTACTGATAATAATATATACAGTGCATATTTATAAACTGTTTTTTAAACAAAATATCACTGACTTGATTGATGATTTTCGTTGAACTGGCTTTAATTAATAGGAGCCATTTAAATTCAATTTAAACAAGTTATTATAGATGTTATATTTTACTTTTTTAGTAAGAAATTTAATATATTGTCACTGTGCCCGCAGAACCCGCTACATACAATATTTTGTCCAAAATGAGTTAAATGTGTAATTTGATACAAAAAAATAACATCTTATGGCAAACATATTTTCCAAGACTAGTTAGATTGGGTTATGTTGTACAATATACTATATGTGTTTTTTATTTGTCCTGTTTTATAGGTTGAACTACTATATATTTACTTGAAGGATTCCTATTGCTTTTGCAAAAATATATAGTTACTTACAAAATCGTTCCAAAATTCGTATTTATTTATTAAAATAGAATTAAGAGTTGTTAAAAGTTATGCGAAATTCTTGATAAATACTTAACTTAATTCTAAATTAATTGGCAATGTCTATTGATTATTAACTTATATGTCACTAAGCGTTTATGTGTATTTAATTTATTTATTACCTTAACATAAGTTTATGTTATTAGGAGAATAAATGTTTAAATTGTATTCCTCATAGTAATACATTTTAAATAGTTTTGTTATATTGCAAAATTGATTAAAATTCATTCCATTTATCTTCCGATTTAGTTATTTCTATTATATCATTTTTACGTTACTATCAACCTATTACGGTATTATATTTATTGCCTTAAGTAACTATATGCAGATAAATGTAGTTCATTAATTGTTCAAGTATTGTTTATTATTGTAAGGTTTGTATTGGCTACGTACAAGTATATGTTATTTTTAAATACCCTATCAAACAAATACGCGAAGGAATTACTAAATCAACTTTTTAATGGAGTAGCTTCTTAAACTTATTTGTTTATCACCGATCAGTGTTGCAAGAACATCTCTACTCAATTAACCCGTCACAAATGGTTTCAGTGGGAAAGTTTCTAGAATATTTTTTGCATTTGGGTTCTTGTATGTATAAAAATTGATGTGAAGGTCGGGATAGTGAAACGATTTTTCACGAAAGTGTATGTGCTGTGAACATAAAGAATTATCTACATAGTATTTATTCATTTTGATATATATATATATATATATAAATTATAGTAATACATAATAATAAACAGAGCCACGGATACAAAGAATTTATCTATTTGAATAAAATTATAGAGTTCGACACACATCACGCAATTGCTAGTCGTCATATTTTGATATTTTTTTTTATTCTACCACTTACAACATACTTGGTCTTTAAATATAAAAAAATATATCACAATAGTTTTATTTAATATAAAAAAATTAAGAAAATACGATCTTTATAACTACTATGCGTTTGACTATTCTGTCGGTGGAGAAATCGGGGAGCGATTTGGTGCTTATTTTTTTTTCCTCTGTACATAAAATATATCCTTTGATAATTAAGGTATCAGCTAGTTTATACGTAAAAATATACTGAGATATACTAATAAATTAATATTTTGTTCACAGTAAAGTTCATTATGTCACGTAAAGGCAAGCCTCTGTTACAAGTGGAAGGTTATACATTCTCCATAAAACATTGTAGAGGTATGAAGAAGACCTGGAGGTGTTCAACACACAGCTCGAGAGGATGCAAAGCTCTCATCTACACTGTTAAGGATGAAATCGTGGATCTAGTACACTTCCACGATCACGCACCGAGATTCAACCAATAGAATCGTCTGTAACTTTTTAATTATTTTTGGTACATTTGGGTTACATTTAAGATCTTCCTTTCGTTTAATCCATTTTTCTATGTCTTTAATCTTCTATAAGAATTTATGTTATGACTTTCAAGAAAGTCGTGTTGTTTTAGATTTTGTTATTTTGGACAAAAAAAAGGTTATGTTTGGTTCATAAAAAAATATTTATGTAACTGTAAGTCACATTTTGTAAAATTGATTCTTATTATTTAGTTTAGTTTTGATATTATTATTATTACATAGAAAAATATATTACAATAAACCGTTTTCAAATATTTACTAAATTTTGAATAATATATTCTTATAATAATATATATAGTTTTTATTTTAAATGCAGTGTAAAAACTATGTTAGTGATATTAAAGTAAATTTATATGTATATTTTGCAGGGTTTAAGATTATTTTTTTCATTTATTTTGTACTTACTATAACGGAGCTGAACTTACGATTATTAACAACTATTATTAACAATCAAACTATTTTTATTTAAAATATATATGAAACTTAAAATACCTAAATAATACTCAGTGTGTCCTTTAAATTTTTTTTTTTTTAATTTGGCAATATTTCTCTTGCTATGTTTTGTATACACTCATCCAAACAATTCATCCTTTTAATATAAAAGAGGCACAAAAGAAAAATTCTGTGTTTGATCTATTTATATTTGTATCTGTGGAATGTATAGTAACGATGATATATTTTCATGTAGAAATACATTTTTCTTAATTATTGCCCATTAATTTCCACTTTTCGATATAAAATAACAATAGTAACTCACTCATATGAATCTCTATTTATCGAGTTTCATATGTTTTAATATTTTATATCATTTTCTTCCTATTATAGTAAGGATTTATGTTAAAATATAAAATAAATACACATTGTTAACATTTTTTTCTTGTTTAAAATATCTACATATAAATGCATATATATTATGTTAGTAATTGTTTTCGTATTTAAAAGTTTTATTTATAACATTTTATGTTATCATTTTATTTTACAGAACATAATTTCTTTCGATTTCATATTATTAAATGCCGATATATAATTTATTCACAAATTAATTAAAAGTACGATCGAAACGGGGATATTAGTTCTTACCATAATAGTTTCTGAAGAAAAGAATATTTTTTTGTATTTACGAATTATTTATGTGTAACACATAATTATTATTTAATATTTTTTTCTTAAGAAGAAAGAAATTTATTATTGTGAATTTTATTATAAATTTTGATAAATTACAACGTGTATTATTTAATTATTTTCCAATTATATACGTACAGTACGAAATTATTATAATGATTTAATTAGTCCATAATTTAACAAGTTGGGGAATATATCTTTATTTATTTAATAACTTTATACGTCAGTATTGTATGTGTTGAATGAACTACATCAATTCTCTTTACCAAACAATATCCATTAGCACAACGGAACTTATGACACCGATTTTAATAGACAGAAGTACTGGCGCGCTTTAAAGACAACATTTTTGCACTCTTGTAACGATTAAGAACAACTAATATATAAGAGACCTTACTATATTTTATACTAGATAGAAAATTCTATACAATAACTGTTCTGTTCAGGTGTGGTATCAAAATCTGACACTTTAAGCTAAAAAAATGTTTGGTAACTAAAGATAAAATCAAAAATAACTGCTAAATTGAAATATATGAAAATAAACATCTGTTACATACCACAAGATTACCTATTTAAATTTTTCTATAGCCCGATTAGACAAAAATTAAATAAAAATAGTGCGTGGAGTGCCTCCGCGCGAATGAATTGAAACTTCGTAATGTGGAAATAAAAATAGAAAGGGGTACAAATTGATTTTTAGTGAAATCATATTGTTTCTTTAAGACAAACTTTATTAACATTGCTTACAATTCACAATTGATCGCATCTTTTAATTATCATTCTCGAGAGGAGAAATATGCAAGTCCATAACATTTACAATGGGATTATAATAACTAAAGTAATATATCCTCTATATACAGGAGCGTTGAACGTTTAACATAACAGCGCTTTCATACCCCCTCCATGGTAGCGTTAAACATTTAACGCAACCTTGTTGAAAGTCGCATTAGAAGTTTCACTTCAACAATCCATGCGCGTTGAAGTGTTCGTCTCTACTTAAAAGCGTTTGTTTGGTTGAACGCTCTAATCTCAGGAACTACTGGTCTGGTTTGAAAAACTCTTTCAGTGTTAGATAGCTCATTTATGTAGGAAGGCTATATGCTATAATATCATCAGGTTAAGACTAATAGGAGCGGAGCGTCAATGAAGAATGTTTCAAAATCTGGTTTTTATCCTTTTGGGAGTTTCCGCTGCGCGTTAGTTAGACCAAAGTAACTATTCCACGCGGACGAAGTCGCAGGCAGAAGCTAGTTACTCATATAGCGTAATACCTGATACTATTGTATACATATTTATTTCAATGAAGGTAACCAACTCTGTCTTACAGTTGAATACTTGAAATCGAGAAAAGGGAAAGATTTGATCCGAGCCAACGGGTATACGTACTTTAAGGTGCCAACACGAAGTCTCAAGACGCGATGGAGATGCTCCACCCATGTGCCTCAAGGCTGTCGAGCTTATATATTAACTGTAGATAAGGATATAATCGTGATCAATGAGAACCACAATCACTGAAAATTAAAATACACATAGAAACCACTGGTAATTTGTTTGGACTCATTGAGATCATTCTAATTGAAGCTTAGGTCGTATCGTTCATCTTTTTTGACAATATGGCATTTAATTTTGGCCCCTTATTGAAAATCAGCGCTGCAGTACCACTCAGATGTACGGCAGCAAGTAGCTGAACGGGTATGTCATTGTTGGATAAACACTGTGTACCTATATATTTATTTTATTTATTTCTTTGTAATTATTTTCCAACGACAAAAACTTAGTGTCTTTCTTTCTATTTTAGGCAGACTCATATTATAACCTTTTTTTCATTGTGACATACAGTCCTCGCTAAAATTTTTGCCCGCTCTGTATACAGTTGCGCAGTACACAAACTCTGGTGTAATAAACTCTATGATGACTATACTATTGTTTTTTTCATCTTTATTACTGAGTATTTATTTGAGTTTCGTCACTACATTTCTTATTATATATCGTAATCATTTTGTATCATTTACACCCTCTCAAGAGAAACAAATGCAATTTAATATTGGGTAACTAAGGAACTATTACATCAACATAATCATCATCAGCCTGTAAGTGACCCACTGCAGGGCCATAGGCCTTTTCCCGAAGGAAGGTATGGGCATAATCACCACGCCAGCCCACGACGTAATGGCGATTTCAAACGCTGAGAAATCTACAGTTCTATGTTTTCCCACATATAGTAGTACTACAAGAACATTTCTCAGGTTCAGGTTTCCTCACGATGTTATCCTTCATCATCATTCTTCATCATCAGTCGAAGGTCGTTTAAAGTGTTATCAGTTTAAATTAGGAAATGCACGCGAATTCTGAAAAATTCGTTGGTTCATGCCGGGGTTCGATCCTGCGGACATCGAAATGATATTCCACCGGTCAAACCACTAGACTACCCCGACCTTATTAATTAATTAATATTAATAACTATTACATGATCCTCAATGAAATACCAACTCCTCGAGCTGGTCGGTCACAACACCTTTTGAAAGATTCTACACAGAAGAGAGGTATGCACTTGTTTCTGTCAAAAAAATAATCACGGAGGTCAGATGTGTTGATGTTGCTCACAGAACACTAAAAGGGTAATCCACCAAAGATGTAAAACGTGCTAAAAGGGTCATGGCTATCATATCATCATGGCTTTGATTCTTAACACAAATGGATATTTAATTTATTTTGGGAATCACATTTGTATACATGTTATAATAGTCATAATCAAGGTCCACTCGAGAATATAAATATTTTTTTATATCACAGGAGGCAAACGAACAGTTGGGTCACCTGATGTTAAGTGATCACCGTCGTCCATAGATACTACCAACACCAGAGGAGACGCAAATACGTTGCCAGCCTGTGTTTGGGGGACGTCGGAGGTGATGGGGGCGAGAGGGGGGAGAGAGAGGGGAGATAGGCCTCCGGCGCTCTGACTAACTGAACGAAACGCAACAATGCAAGCACTGTTACTTCACGTTGGGTTTCTGTGGGTCGGGTGGTAGTACCCCGGGCGAGCCGACTCATTCATGCTAAAACCAGTAATAGCTTCAGCGTGGCTCTGCCACCTACAAACTAAATGTAATAAAATTCTCGATTTGTTTTATTATGCACATCATAATTTACTAACTTTTGCCCGCGGTTTCGTTCGCGGTAATAAAAATTTGATCTATTCTTCAAGTATAGCACTTTTTCTAGACAAAAGGTACCCTATGTCGCCTTATGTACCTCTGCTACACGTTGCATAGAAAATTTTATGTTGATCGATCCAGTTTAGATGTAACAGACAAACTCACATTCCCGTTTATCATATTAGTTAATATTTCGTCATTATTAAGTGTAGTAAAATACCTTGGTAAGAACGAAATGTCCCAACAAGTTTATAAAATGTGCAGAAAATGAGACCCCACGTAAATGACATCGAGGTACAAATGAACTTGATCGTGACACCGTATCACATTCACTTGGTTATGGACATGTTATGCATGTATTAGTAGGAATCATTGGAAACATGGCTTTTGCATGTAAGTAGTGTTTTTTTTTCATTAAATAATAATTTGTAATGTACTTTTCAGTCGCAGTAATTAGCATGTCAGCTCGAGGCAGCCATATAATAACAATAGCGGGCTACAGGTTCAGTAAACATTACAAGATGGGTGAAAAGATGCGCTGGAATTGTTCAACACATATGAACAGAGGTTGCAGGGCTGTCCTACACACGGATGCTTACGGGAGGATAGTTAAATGTATGAATGTGCATAATCACTTCCCGAAAATACATGGAAATGATCTTGATAATCATTGTACCATATCGCATGTTCAAACTCTGAACAATATTATTACAAATTGAATTATTATTCTGTCTTATTTTTATTTTATTTTTGGGTATAGAATTGTATATAACTTTTTTTCCCAATTAATAAACATTTAATTTATTTTATTATTATTATTTTATTTCATATTAATTATTAAGGTGGATAGATATAAGAGTAAACTGAAATAAGGTGATTAGTATAAAGAGTTATATGTATATAATAGATTAATATTATAATAGCAGCTAATAAGAGGAATTAAAGGAAAAAACGTGCTAACCATATTATCGAGGAATAAGGGTAAAAAGATTCATTGCATATTTTTATATATGACAAAGGCAATTTAATATTCAAAATAATGTAACATTACACATAAAAAAGTACATGATTTTAATTAAAAAGATAAATAAACTATTGGGATGAAGTTGTTAAAATGTTTTCTTAAATCGATTGAATTAAAAAAGTAGGGATGTTTCTGTCTGTGTAATATGCATGTGGATTCTAGTATAATATAATTGAAATGAAAAATTGTTTACAAAAATTTAAATATATTGCTTATATACAAAGCTTTTTTACATCTTAGAATCTAAATTAATTCTGGTCAGAGTTACGGTGTAGACAGTTTGTGAATAAATCATTTTCTGGTTAGATTTCATAAATATGTTTCTATTTTTTATATAGTTACATTAATAATAATAAAATAAATAAAATGATCGTGGGCTGCCGTTGCGAGGGTATTAAAAAAATTAATTGACAAATTTTGATTTTACTTCTTACCTTGTGTACAAACTTGCGTCTGCGGTTGAAAGGTCGCTGGATAAGGCCTCTTATTGGGGAGAATCAAATCTTATCCAATTTAATCTCTCTAAGACACGAGTAAGTGCTTCTTCCACAAAAAAAAACATTCATCATAGCACCAAAATCCCAAGGCAATACTATAAAAAATTGTAGTAATATCGGGATATTTGGTGTCAACATATTAGAGTAATGCAATTCCGGAGTATTTTGGAGAGCATAGCCAAGCTGGTGTTGTGGATTACCAAGCACGGTTTTTCGTCAGGGTTATGACATGGGGTTCTTTGAGAAGGGACTGAAATGCGCTCTTCAAGGTCGGCACGACATGAGTGATACCCTCAGCGTTGCGGTTTTCCATAAGCGACGGTAAACATTTTTACATTTTAGTTTTAGGCGAGGTGACACCTTATGAAAAATGGACAAGCAAGAAACCGAACATTTCACATTTAAAGATTTTTGGTACAAAGGCCATGGTACATATACCAAAACAAAATCGCTTAAAATGGGACCAGAAATCATGTGAAATGATATTTCTTGGCTATTGTGATAATACAAAGGGATACAGATTGTTTGATACCACTCATAATAAATTTGTAATTAGCAGGGATGTAATTTTTATTGAGAAGTCTAATAATATGGAACAGATTACACAGAAATCTGGATCAATGCCACAGATCCCACTAAATTCAAAAAGTAATAACTCAGAACTAAATAATTGTACACAAGAAAGTGAAGAAATAATACCTATTTATAACCGCACAGAAAATGATACACAAGATGTCACTTTGTCACCATCATGTTCTGATACATCTTTTGATAGTTGTGTGTTGAATAGAACAACTGATGATGAAACATATCACCCTAGTACTAGTGATTATGACAGCAATGATAGTTCTTACAGAAATATCACTTTGAGGTCTCATCAGAAACGCATGATGGAGCATAATGTTGAAGGTAATGATTTCATGTGTGCTCTACAGTTTACAGATCCATTGGATGTAAATGAAGCTTTATCAGGCACCAACGCGAAACACTGGAAAGAAGCTATGGATCAGGAATATAAGTCCTTATTACAAAATAATACATGGGTTGTAGCTACCTTACCGGCCAACAAACATGCAATTCCGTGTAAATGGGTTTTCAAGTCAAAATCTAATGAAAATGGAGAAATAGTGAAGTACAAGGCACGTCTTGTAATTAAAGGATGCTCACAAAAGCCAGGTATAGAACACACAGAAGTATTTGCACCCGTTGTGAGATATGCCTCTCTGAGATATCTGTTTGCTTTGGCAGTTAAATATGACCTAGACATATGTCACATGGATGCTGTGTCAGCTTTTTTACAAGGTGACATAGAAGAAGAAATTTATATGATGCAACCACCCTTGTACAACTCAAATGATCATGTATGTTTACTAAAAAAATCATTATATGGATTAAAACAGGCTAGCAGGCAGTGGAATAAGAAACTTGATTCTACACTGAAAGGAATGAATTTATTACAGTCTAAACTAGATCCGTGTATTTATTATAAAATTGAGGATATAAGTAATATATTTTTCTTGCTATATATGTTGACGATTGCTTTTATTTGTAAATAATGAAAAATAAAAACTTATATTAAAGAAGAATTACATAAACAATTAAAATGAATGATTTGGAGATGTAAGTAATTGCATTGGAATACATGTAGAGAGGGATAGGAAGAAAGGTATGATTTATTTAGATAAAGAAAATATATAAAGAAGTGCTACATAAATATGGAATGTCTGATTGTAAAACTGTTAAAACTCCAATGGAAAAAATGCAATGTTTGAAGAAAATTCTGAAAATAGTAAAATCTTATTTGATTTTATAAATAATTGGTTGTTTGTTATATATTTCAAAATTACTAGACCAGACATAAGTTTTGTTATAAATATGTTAAGCAGATATAATAATAAACCAAAAATGTCAATTGGATTGCTCTGAAACGTGTATGCGTTACTTAAAAGGCACTATGAACTACAGATTGAGTTATAAGCAAAATCAGAGGAAATTATGACTATGGATATTGTGATGCAGACTGGGCAAGCTCAAAAGATGACCGGCGCTTTGCACTGGATATATATTTTTGTTTAGGGAGGAACAATAGCTGGAACTCTAGACATCAGCCTACTATTGCACTATCTACAACAGAAGCTGAGTATATGTCTCTGTCATCATGTGTATAGGAAGCTTTGTGGTTAAAGCAATTTCAAGAAGGGTTTTGGCCACAGTTGATGAATGATGCCTTGATCATTTACAGTGACAATCAAAGTTCTATTAGGCTTTCAGCTTCAGATGGATATCATTCCAGAACAAAACATATTGATGTGAGACACCATTTTGTACGTGAAAAGGTTCTTGGAGCAGATATTAATGTTCAGTACATACAAACGGATTTAATGATTGCAGACGCTCTCACCAAAGCTACATCCTACACTAAGTTGGTTTATTGTTCATCTAAGATGGGTTTATGTTTAAGGGAGGATGATGAAAATATGTAAACATAAAATACTAGTGTTTTTATTATCTATGCTTAATATCTTTGTTTGTCTATGGTGTACATCTGTCATTACTTGCACTTTTTATTGTTCTGGTTAAGTCAATTAAACTATATCTTTATAACTTCTATCGTGGTATCATTTAGCATTTCTACAATTTACTATCTGTTTGTTGCCTTTTGGTATAAAAATATTCTATAAAAGTCAACAAAATATATTTGTTTAATGTTAAGTTTAATGAAATTACGATTTTTGCAAGTGTCACAAAGGACTAAAGAAATTTTGTAAGAAGAACATATTTTAGCTTTCATGCTTTTTGATTTGTACATAAAATATTAGGTCTATGAAATGTCGTTTTGTATGAAAAAATTTAAACGATTTTTTCTCATGTATTTTTTATTTGTCTTAATCGAAGTAATCACCCATGCAATCAATGCATCTTTGCCAACGCAGTGGCAGTTTATTGATGCCCTTCTTAAAGAAATCAGCTGGACGGGAAGCAACAAATTCTTCAAAGGCATTTTGTACTACCTCTCGGGTATTTAATTTTTTTCCCGCCAAGGAGTTATCCAAATTCTGGAAAAAGTAGTAGTCTGTAGGTGCAAGGTCTGGTGAGTAGGGCGGATGACGGAGAACTTCCAACCCCAGCTCTTGCAACTTGGAGACCGTCTGCTGTGCAGTATGAGGTCGCGCGTTGTCGTGCAGAAGCAGCGGAGACGAGCGATTGACCAATGCTGGTTGGAGATGTGCCAGCTTCTCCATCATTGTGTTCATTTCTTCACAGTACACATCTGCAGTAATGCTCACCCCGTTTGGTAAGAAGCTGTGATGAATCACACCGGTGCTAGACCACCAAACAGTGACCATCACTTTTCTAGGGGTAAGTTTTCGTTTAGGGCATTGTTTAGGTGCTGAACCAGGATCCAACCAACTTGCTGAGCGCTTGTGGTTATCAAACAGAATCCATTTTTCATCGCAGGTAACAATGCGGTTCAAAATTCCTTCATTTGTGTGTCTGTTGAGCAGTGCAAGGCACGTCTCAACGCGTACTTCGCGCTGGCGATCATTAATTTCGTGGGGCACCCATTTGTCAAGCTTTTTTACCTTGCCAATTTGACGCAAATGGACCAATATTGTTTTGACGCTAACGTCGAAAGCTGCTGCTAATTCAGCCGTAGATTGTGTATCATCAGCTTCCACAATCGCCTTTAATTCACCACACACACAATTCGGACGACCGCGAGGTTCATTTTTCAGGTCGAAATTCCCAGAACGGAAGCGAGCAAACCAATAACAGGTGGTGCGTTGGTTTGTAGTGTTAGCTCCGTAAACGTCGTTGATGTTGCGTGCCGCTTGTGCCGCGTTGCTGCCACGACGGTACTCATATTCCATAATTACTCGAATTTTTAACATATCCATAATGACAAAAAAGATTGAAATGCGATGAAAATGTAACACTAATCAATAAACAAATGACTACTTTTGGAAAAAGAATTCCATGTTTTTAAAATAAAATTAATTTGAAATTAGAATTCTTAGCCAAACAAAAATTATTTTGATTTGAAATGGCCAGTACTGCAGAACGGCAATTTCATAGGTAAAGACCTATTATATTATAAACAAAGCAGATGAAGTCACGGGTCAACTAATTTAATTAAATTAAATAATAATAAATATAATTTTCTTTCCATTTCAGATAAGGAGAAACATATTTTAGAAAAACTAGACACGATTCAATATAAAAGAAGATGTATATCTTGTTATAAGAAGTTAACTGAAGAACACGATAGAATATACGCAAGTTCAAAAGCGAAACGAACACGTATGCACTGTATTCAATGCAATAAATTCTATTGTTTCAGTTGTTTTAGTATTGTGCATAAATAGGCTTTATCAATATTGGTTGAATTATATGCCAGTGAAAAGAAACAGTCTCAAATGTATACCTAAATAAAATTTATATGTATTTTATCTATACTAATGTTATAGAGCTCAAGATGGTTGTTTGCACAAGCTGATCTTTGGACACTCGGGTTAAAAATATATTTTTTTAATTTTTATAGCCTATTTGTATTAAGGAAACAAGTTATCTAATAACACGATACGACCCTTAGCATTGTATTTAAATTTATTTTTTAACATTATATACCTGGACATCAATTATCGTTCAATTATTTTTATGTTTCCTTTTTTTCTCCACAATCTAAATTGATACTAGGCAATAATCCAGGTACAATATCATTTGTTTCAAGACGTAAATTATTCTGTTTTTTTTTTTATTATTTTCAGTTACCTTCGGATCATCCTTTCGAGGAGCGCGTATAATTTGCATAGATGGCTTCAAATTTGTTCACCACTATACGAGAGGAATAAAGAGTCGTTGGTATTGTGGTTTGCACTACAGACAATGTAAAGCTGTCGCATATACGATAGAGAATGTAGTTGTATCGTGTAAGAACACACATAATCATTCTCCGCCCAAAAAAATGTGAATATACCCGTATAGTACACCATTGCAAGCATCGACTACATCCGATACTTGTATACACAACAACTGCATAAGGTATTTCTATAAGCATAGCATGTATACACCACTTTTATAAGTGCAGGCTTTATGGGCCATAACTGGAAATGCAAATCGCATACACCAATTCCACAAGCTCAGGCTGCATACACCACTACTACTGCATCGGCATCTGCCATTTCTGTAAACGCAGGCTACATACACCAATTCCATTAGCGCAGGCTTCATAAACAATTTCTATAAGAACTCTTACTTAAAAAAAGGTTTGATTACAAAAGAGTACCATACCCTTGTTACGGATAGATGTTATTTCATTTTAAATATTCTCTAACACTTGTCTATGGTGACAGTTCTTATTTTATTGTTGCGATTATATTGTTTTTCTATTTGGCAGCAAAGACATTTTGTAATAAATTATGAATTTCGTGGATATAATTAATGTTGGAGAAATAAATAAATTAAACAATTTCAGAGATTCAGAAGTAAATTATAGCTACTACTATTTGACACTATTGACATCTGACAGTGTATTTAATCTGTCACTATACTGTTGTTCCACCTTACGCACTTCGACGTAATATATGAATCTTATAAATTGTTTATTTTATTTATTTTATACACTTTCTTTTAACTAAAATATCATAATAATGATAACCAATTTAACGCATAATGAGTAAATTTCCTTAATGAAGATCTGAATAAAAATATTATACATAAATTGAATTTTTTTGCAAAATATCTGTATGTGATAGAACGCTTTTGAATGATGAGATCGAATTGAACGAATGCTATTCAGAGTTGCTTGCATAAAAAACTTAAATCAGATATTTAGCTAGAAGACCGCTTGGACACGCTTTTGTAATAAAGTATTTTAAACAAGACTTCAACTAGATTTAAAATTTTAGGCACTACTTAGTAAAACTCGTCTTATAAGTTCGATGTTGTTTAAATAAATCAATACTATATTTTATTATTTCTTTTTTAATGTGTTTTATGATATTAGCAGTATTCATTTAGATATATCAGTGATTTTTATAACTGCAGTAGTTTGACAAGTCGTATGCTATTGCTTAAATACGCACCTAATGAGAATCTAAAATGTATTTCTACATGTTAGTCTTTAATATCGTGTCTTAATCTAGGCTATGGTTTATTATGAATAATATGTATAACGCTCAGAGAAACCGCCTCCATCCACCCTAAAACCAGAATACCTAGTATCTAATTAATTATATCATATTTCAAAGTGAAACTTATAAATACGGTATACACCTACATGTTCTCCGATGGTTTCTCTCCATTGTTTTTATATCCCCTGCTTTTCCACTGCGTGTCCTGGCTGAATATTTAGACAGTAGCAATATTTATAATATTTAATTTAAAAAATGGGTGCTTAATATTTGACCTAATTATCTAGATAAATACAAAAATTATACGCAATCTCTATGCACCTATTGTTAAAGCACAGTGTCAATGACCGTCTGGTGATTTCACTTTCACTTCAAAATGAACGTGGAAACGTCAGGAACAAAACAAAAAGGTTTATTGTCCGTTTTATTATCGAAAGTTATTAACTCCGGGTCGCTCATTGTAGCTTTCGACACCGGTTATTACATTATTTATTATTTATTATGACGGTGTTTATACTTTTGAAAGTCTTAGAACAAATTTCAACTTAGGTTTTCTTGGTTGTTTATAAGCATTTGTTTTGATACTATTATTTTATATGTTAAATGTGACCATGAAGTGTCATATCCTAGAATACTGCGAGTGTTTAACCTTCCACCTGGTGTACGTGCGATAAGAATAATGTAAGCAGGAATATTTGACTATGATTTAATAAAGATGAATTATGAAAAATCCTACTTATTTATTGTAGACTAGTTGATACCTGCGAATCCGCGTTGCTTTCTTTATCTTAACAATATATTTTATGTGTAGAGGGAAAAACATTAAAAAATTAAAGCAAAAACATATTATGCTTTAAAAAGATTGTTATTCGTTTATTTCCACACTCCTGCGCATGCGCGCCACACTGCTTGCCACATTTCTCCACGGCATGAAAACAGACATTCGTAGTATCTTAGAACTATAATGACTTTTAATATATCATGAAGCTTACGTGAAAGTTTTTTAGATAAGTAAAAAGTGTACAGTAATGAAAATAAAAAAAAAATATTCGAAATGTATCTAGCGGTGGTTGTGTTAATGTACGCACAATTATATACCTCTATATATTTCATTTATACATAAGAAGATGTGTAAACTAGACCTTGAATAAAAACAGATAATACCATATTAAACAACGTAAATAAAACAAACAAAAATAGCTTTTAGTGAACACAAAGTGCTATTTAGAAAATACAGATAATTATTGTAATACGCTTATGCATCTGTTTTAGGTGCAGTCTTCACGACATCAAATAAAGGCAAACCGAATTTGAATATAAATGGGTATCGTTTCTATTTACACCGCGATTATGGATTTAAGCAACGATGGCAGTGTTGTGTAAATTCCAGTCGGAAATGTAATGCGGCGGTGTTAACAGTAGAAAATGAAATTATTAAATATTCCAATACACATAGTCATCCACCACTGAATTAAACAGTTTAGAATAAATCTAGCATTTTTTCCATTATAAATTAAATTGATGATCTAGTTTACACTACAATTATGGTTGAACCAACGAAGGCAGTGTTGTGTAACTTCCAGTCGGAAATGTAATGCAGCGGTGTCATAAAAAAAGATAATGGAATATTCCAATACGCATAGTCATCTACCACTGAAATAGATAGTTTAATAAATCTAGCATATTTTTTCATTATAAATTAAATGGATGATCTAGTTTACACTACAATTATGGACTGAAGCAACGATGGCATATTGAAAGAGATGGGAAATAAAAAGAAATATAAATAAGAAATACTAGAAAAGATAAAAAAAATAAAAAAAGAAAGAAAAAGGAAAAGTGTTGTCTAACTTCCAGTCGGAAACGTAATGCGGCGGTGTTAACAGTAGAAAATAAAATTATTAAATATTCCAATACACATAGTCATCCACCACTGAAATGAACAGCTTAGAATAAATCTAGCGTTTTTTCCATTATAATTTAAATGGATGATCTAGTTTACATTACAATTATGGACTGAAACAACGATGGCAGTATTGTGTAATTTCCAGTCGGAAATGTAATGCAGCGGTGTTATAAATAGAAAATGAAATATTCCAATACGCATTGTCATCCACCACTGAAATAGACAGTTTAATAAATCTAGCATATTTTTATATTATAAATTAAATGGATGATCTAGTTTACATTACAATTATGGGCTGACTCAACGATGGCAGTGTTGTGTAACTTCCAGTCGGAAATGTAATGCAGCGGTGTTATAAATAGAAAATGGAATATTCCAACACGCATAGTCATCCACCACTGAAATAGACAATTTAATAAATCTAGCATATTTTTTCATTATAAATTAAATGGATGATCTAGTTTACACTACAATTATGGACTGATACAACGATGGCATTGTTGTGTAAGTTCCAGTCGGAAATATATTTCGACCGTGTTTACAATACAAAATGAAGTTAATAAACATTACAGTACGCATAGTTAACCACCACCTAAATAGCTATTTGTAATAAAATACTGTCACGCCTAGCATCGAAAGAAGCCAAATTAATCTACAATTTAGTGGGCAACGGTATAAGGGCAAGAAACTTATTGTAAGATTCTATTTTTTTTTGAAGTTATACTTCTTTCGGCGCGTTAGGGAAAAATGATGAGAGTAAATTTATACGATGCGCGCGCACACTGTCACGAAGAACCGACACCCTGAAGCTATTACGATGCGCGCGCACACCGTCACGAAAAACCGACACCCTGAAGTTAGCTATAGTCGTTAGCTATAGTAGTTAGCTATAGTTAGTAGAAACATTTTGTTTCTTTGTATTTGTTGTTTGTATTTCTTTGTATTAGAACTTTCAATGTATTAAATACCTTTTTTCTATTGTTAGTGTCGTTTTTTCTACAAACGTAAAATAAGGCGAAAAATAAAAAAAAATTAAAAGATTTTTATTTCGTTACGCCAAAGAAGTATAACTTCTAACGCGTGTACATAAGTACACAGACTTTTTTAAGTTTGTTAGTGTTTTTTGTATGGATGAGGGTAGCATGTTCTTTTTGAACAAATCCTTTGCAAAAATAGAAAAAAAGTGACATTTTAAAATAAATGTAGTATTTTTTTTTGTGATAAATTATATCGATGATCTAGTTTACACTGCAATTATGTGATGGCAGAATTGTGCAGGTTCCAGTAGGAAATGCAAAGTGGCCTTGTTTATAATACAAAATGAAGTTATTAAATATTACATTATGCATAGTCATCTATCACAGAAATAAACATCACTACATATTATGATAAAACAAAGCCTTCTGCCACGTCTGTACCGTAACTTCATACCAGTGGCCAATGCGAACCTTCGCCAAAATTTGTTAATATTACATAGATAAGGTGTATGTTTTTAATTCTACGAATACAACTTATTTATTAGGTACACTCTAATTTTTGCATATGGCCAGCATATATATAGGTATATACAAGAGGTTTTGGCGAGTATTTACATTTAAATTTTATTTTAAGTTACTTGAACAGCTCGAGTGCAGATATCAAAGGATCGGCCACACTCGGATACGTTCGCTACCTCGCAGCGCTTAGCGTGCCAGTGTCCATAAATGTTTTGTTACATTTTCATCGTTCTCGAAGTTACGGCTCGAGTGCAGATAGCAAAGGATCGGCAACACTCGGGTACTTTCACTACCTCGCAACGCGTAGCGTGCTAGTGTCCATAAATGTTTTGTTGCATTTTGTTGTTCTCGAAGCTAGATGTTGCGTTTGCTTTCCTCGGCAATACACTTGGTATTTTTATTAATACCATAATCATCAGTATTACTTTCAGTATACAGTGAATCGTTAATAAACTTACTTGTTGTGTATGATAAACTGTTATTAAACAAATGTGTAGTTACTTTCCGTGTATTACGAACTGTTAATAAACTTACGTGTTGTTAGTTTCCGTGTATGATGAACTGTTAATAAACATACGTGTTGTTACTTTCCGTGTATGAACTGTTAATATACTTACGTGTTGTTACTTTCCGTGTAAGATAAACTGTTAATAAACTTACATGTTGTTACTTTTCGTGTATGATGAACTGTTAATAAACTTACGTGTTGTTACTATCCGTGTATGATGAACTGTTAATAAACTTACGTGCTGTTACTTTTCTTGTAATGGACTGTTAATAAACTTATGTGTTGTTACTTATCGTGTACAGTGAGCTGATAAATAAACTTACATGTATGGTTAGAGGTTTTACTGATTGAACCCCTTTACATTTCTATACACGTTTGCACAGTATTCAGGAATATTTTATTATGTTGTCTAGACGGGGTATTTGTCGTAAAACTTCAAGTGTCATCGTAAAGTGGTATTCATTTATATGAAAAAAAAAAACATATTTTTTATACAACTCGGTTTGCGGTTAAACTTAAAAAACCAAATAATATGAGCCATGCCGAACACCTACCACTTATTGTTTATTAACGACTAGAAACAGTCTGAAATTTTGTGTAAAGGATAGGATGTGAATGTTTAATGACACTATTCATTTATGGATTTACTTAAGACTTTAAGGCTATTATAGAGTGGATCAATATGTGAACGATGGTAACGTCTGGAAATGACGTCGCTCTCTATACATCTGCCAAAAACGAATATAATTATCCACGTTTGTAAAAATAATTATTATGAGGAAATAAACCAGATCGACTTTCTTGTCGGTTCTTCTCGATCACTGGGTTGCTTTTCCGAACCGGTGGTAGCTTTGACGTTCATAAGCACCTCCTCAGGGCCTAAATTAAATTAAGTTTCATTATCGTTCCAGGTCCTGTATTTTCAAAATCTGCCCGTGGAAATCCCATAATTATATATAATAACTATAAATTTGGTAGGCATCTGCAGAGCGGTATCAAGGTGCGATGGTTTTGCTCATCTCATCACAATAAAGGTTGTCGCGCTTTCTTACACACCATCGACAATAATATTGTTAGAAGTAACAATGAACATAATCATTGAATAATTATATTTATGAAATAAAACGTTATTAGAAAGCAACTACTCTCTTATTTTCAAAATAAATATTATTCATGTAAACAAATAAGATTTATATTTCCAACGGCTCGCAGTCGTCATCTTCGTTCTACTTTCAGCTAAATATAATTATATTGGTAGGGATCTAAGTTAAGAAATGTAAGATTTATAACATTTTACTAAATGAAAGAGCTTGCATGTATTTTATAATTAAATTGAATAGTTTACATTAATTCGTGTATAAAGTTTCAGTAAATAACAACGTAATTACGTATATATTATTATAAAGCGATTTTAAAAAACTTCAAGTGTCTTTACCCATAACCTTTTTATTTTTTAAATTTATTTCAGTTCTTCATTTTCAGTGATTAAGTGTAGTGAAGGTGTTATCATTAAAGTCAAAAATTATAACATAAATAGTGTTACTAATTATAAACGAATTGAAAACAGAATACTTGAAAGAATAATCAAAAGGAAGAAGAAAACAAAGGATAAACTTTATGAACCAGAAAAGGTTGAACGAAGAAACATTTTGCCCAAAAGCAGAAAGAAGACTTAGGGAACTTCAAAAACAAATTGGCTTTTACAGCTGTAGTGATAACTGATATAAACTAAATGTAATAACACCAATACCATTCTAACCAAATCGTAAAATTAATTTTAATTTTTAGTATCAGTGTTTACAGTATACTTGGAAATGTATTAACATATGTCTTAATTTACGCTAAGATATATTATGAATAATGAGCAGAGAAACCGCTCTCACGCTATCCTAAAAGAACCTGAATCCCTAATATCTAAGTAATTATATGATATACTAGCGGGCCCGGCAAACGTTGTCCCGCCCTGATTATGAAAAAATCCTTGACAAATTATATACTAAAACGTTCCTCATTAATCACTCTATCCACCGGTGAAAACCGCATGACAATCCGTTCGGTAGTTTTTGAGTTTATCGCGAACAGACAGACAGACGCGGTAGGGGACTTTGTTTTATACTATGTAATGATATAGGTTTTATTATATTTGCGCCGTTTGAAGTCAAAACTGTGAACGTGTGACCCAAGTGTATACAACCTTTTCATGCCTACACGTCACCCTTCTAGCACTTTTCTTTCTGGCAATGAGTTAGATGGCTTCTTTTATTCAAAAGTATATATTTCAGTTCTAATGGAATTTAACTTAAGTCATACCGGAATCATAATTAGCTACTTTCAATACTCTTATTGTCATCTCAACATAAAGACAGTAGATAAATTGAGTTGACGCTTTTATTTCCTTTTGCTATGGTATAAGTCAATCTCCGGTGCAGTGGCGCGTCCTTCACAAGGCTCCAGGAACCAAGTGGGTTCTCGACATTCGACACAATTGACCGGCATGAACCGTGTAGGTAACTTGTAGACTTTGATCTCATCCTCTATAACACATTGTCAGTTAAATCTTTCAAGAGATATACATGTATATGCGGTTGTTTATTCTATTTGTTGTTTTGTAAATCGTATTACTTATTTCTACCAACAACTTTCAATAAAAGTAGTTTGATTTTACTTTAAGCTTTATTATTTATATTATACTAGCGGACCGGGCGGACGTTGTCCTGCCTTGAAAACAAAAAAAATCCTAAAAGTCGATCGCAGCGCCACCTGCCGGGTCCAATTGTGAATCTAAACCATTCTCGAATATCCACGAACACACACAAAAAATTTCATCAAAATCGGTCCAGTCGTTTAGGAGGAGTTCAGTCACATACACACGCACACAAGAAATATATATATTAAGATTACAGTGGAACTTATAGAAACGGTATACCTGCTTTTCCATGGTTTTCGCCATTGTACCATATCCACTGCTTTTCCACTTCCTATCCTTATATATGAGCGACAAAAATAATGTAAAAGCGAATGTTTTAATAGATTTTTGAATCTCTCTACTATGTTTTATTTTGTTTTAATAAAGATGAGTTATAAAACAATCTCCTTATTTATTGTAGACTTACTAGTACCAACTATACTCGCGACTACGTCTGCATTGTTTTTGTTATCTCAACAATATATTTTATGCTCAGAGGGAAATACAAAAAAAAATTAATAGCATAAACGTAATTTGCTTACAAAGCTTCTGTTATCCGTATATTTCTCCTCTCGTGCGCATGCGTACCATACTGCTTGTACTATTTCTCCACGGCATGAAAAAAAAACCGCAAATAAAACAAAAACGGTGTTAATAGAATACAAGCGCTATTTATAAAATGCAGATAATTATAATAGTTTCATTAATACTAGTATATAATTGTTTCAGGTGCAATCTTCACCACGTCACGTAAAGGCAAACCGAATTTGTGTATAGATGGGTATCGTTTCTATTTACACCGCATTTCTGGATTGAAACAAAGATGGCAGTGTTGTGCATGTTCCAGTAAAAATTGTAATGCGGCCGTGTTTACAATACAAAATCACATTATTAAATATTCCAGTATGCATAGTCATCCACCACCGAAAAAGACAGTTTAAAATAAATGTAGTATTTTTTCCATAATGAATTATCAAATGAATGATCTACTTTACACAGCGATTATGGATTGAAGCAACAATGGCAGTGTTGTGTAAATTCTAGTTAGTAAACCTACCGTGTACAGTGAGCTGATAAATAAACTTACGTGTATGGTTAGAGGTTTTACTGATTGAACCCCTTTACGTATCTATATACATTCGCACCGTGTGAAGGAACATTTTAATATGTTGTCAGTATCATCGTAAGGTATTCATTTATATTTAAAAAAAATCATATATATTTATACAACTTGGTTCGCGGTTAAACTTAAAAAACCAAATAATATGTACCGTTCTGTACTCCTACCACCCATTGTTTTTTAACGACGAGAAGCATTCTGAAATTTTGTGTAAAGGACTGGATGTGAATGTTTAATGTAAAACTATTCATTTATGGATTTACTTATGACTTTGAGGCCATTATAGGGTAGATCAATATGTGAACGATGGTGATGTCTGGAAATGACGCCCCTCTCTATGCATCCGCGAAAAGCGATTGTAATTATCAATGTCTGTAAAAATATTTGAGATAAATCAGATCGAATTTCTGGCCGGTTCTTCTCGATGACTGGGCTGGTTTTCCAAAACAGTGGTAGCTATTATTCATAAGCACCTCCTCAGGGCCTAAATTAAATTAAGTTTCATTATCGTTCCAGGTCCTGTATTTTCAAAATCTGCCCGTGGAAATCCCATAATTATATATAATAACTACAAATTTGGTAGGCGTCTGCAGAGCGGTCACAAGGTGCGATGGTTTTGCTCATCTCATCACAGCAAAGGTTGTCGTGCTTTCTTACACACCATCGACAATAATATTGTTAGAAGTAACAATGAACATAATCATTGAATTATTATATTTATACTCTATGTATTATCAAAAAAAAAACCTTGTTAGAAAAAGCAACTACTCTCTTATTTTAAAAGTTAATATTATTCCTGTAAACAAATCAGATTTATATTTCTAACGGCTCGTAATCATCTTCATTCGACTTTCAGCTAAACTCCTGTGATTTAATAACTTTAAAATCCAGTTACACCGATATTTATTTGACAAACATCATACAGAGGGCTCATTTTTTTTTCTCGAACTGCCTACGCTATTTACCTAGCAAGGTCTTAACAGCTTCACCGGACTACTAAAGCGAGCGCTTAAGGCACTCAGCCGATTTTATTTGACAACTAGCTCAAGGGTGCACGGCACACGTCGGCTTGGGCTGTTGCCTGATACATGCAATTCGCGACCTATCTAAGCTAAACTAAGCTAAGCTAACTATTCATACATATATGAGTTGTTGAATCATACATGTGTACCAAGCATACATACCTCAACAACTCTTATATATATTTCGTATAGGATAATTTTCTAAACTATTTAAGTTTGATAAAGAAAAAAAATAAAACCCTTCCACTATCATGTGTAAGCGTGTATGCGTGCACATGTGTGGAGGTGATATGTGTAATGTTGTCGCAGTGATGTAAGATTTTGTGTCACTTTATCGCGCGGACAGCGTACTCAAGGGCTCCACGCCGAGGGAACGGACCTAGGCTTGAGCCGCTGCCGAGGGGGGCCTAGTCTGGTGTGCGGGAGCGAAATTTACCCCAGACCACGGCGGCGTGATCTGTGGTTACGCGGGCGTGCAGAAGGTTCATGATTTTACAAATTGTATTACTAACTAATTTTGTTGTATATATACATTTTATTATTACCTGTGTTGTTGTTGTGTATCTGTATACGTCTATGTATCTATGTTATAGGTTTATACGAGTATTGTATATGTATTCATATTCAATACTTTATTTATTTATGTGTATTTAGCTATACTTTAACTTTCATGTCTATGATTTTTTTTGTTCTTTTTCTTTTATTCATTTTTGTTGTTATAATTTTTACATAATTCATTTTTTATTTTCCATTTTTTTTTATTTGCAATTTAATAACTATTATCTTCTTCCACAATAACGCTAGTTAGTTGGATTTCTTATGGCATAAAGCTCACGATTGTGCAAATTAAAAAATGCAAGTAAGTATTCGTTCATTCGAGTATAGCAAAGCTACGTTGTAAAATTTTTAAAAGAGCGTCGTCGTACTTTTTTAAAGATTTTGAAAATTTGACATGAATATATGAATATACATTAAGACAGTTTGATAATATATATACCGATATATATATATATATATATATATATATACAGATACCATATAACTGTCTTTAAAGTGTATTGTAATTGTTAAATAATTCCAGTGACTCCACTAACACCTGCACAACGATCTAAGCGTTACAGAGAAAAGTTAAAGCTGAATGCAGAAAAATATGAGCAACAAAGAAAAAAACGATATGATAGAGTCAAAAAATGGCGGAAGAAGATAAATGACCTAAGTGAATCAGAAAATGTTGAACAGAGAAAAATTTGGAGAGAACAGAAGAAACGACAACAGTATGCAAGAAATAGGTTAAAATCACAACGATGACTTAGCGAGCCTACCTGTAAAAAAAACCAGATTAACACATATAGATTATTATCAAAGGAAAAATAGAAAAAGTGTATCGGGAGGTAAAAAGTTTAATAAAAGTCAACAATTCTCTTGATTGATTGCCCTCTCGGCAGTGGCTTAACTCTAGGTCTGGTCCCCGGAGTGGAGCCCTCGAGTATGCTGCTATCGCGATACAGTGACACTGAAAATTTTCAATCACTAATTGAACAACACAGCGCAGATCACCCTCACATACGTGCACACATATACACAGGTACACATATAGTGGAAGGGTTATTATTTTTTCTCTTATTTTCGAACTGGGTTGGTTTAGATTAGACAAATTATCAGATACAAAATACACGTTTGAATTCGTGAGGCTCACAAGCGGTACACATGTGAGTCACATGAATTCTTATATGTATGCATAGCTTAGTTCAGCTTAGATAGTGTCGCGAAGTTGCATCCAAGGTAACAGCCCAGGCCGAGGTTCGGTCAAGCGGCGAAGTGCCTTAAGTTGTCGCCTTAGTCCAATGAAGCTGTAAAGGTCCCCCAGACCAATAGGGTAGTAAGTTCGAAAAATAAAATAATTGACTGATTATCAATCATAATATAACTATTATTAACGTAATGGTTGACAATATTAATTATTTGTTTTGCAAAAATATTATGTAAGTAGATTTCTACTTCCTGTACTTTTTGTTATAAAACTATATTCTTCACTACGGTTTCAGTTATGTTTTGTTACACAGATAAATTTGTAGTCTGAATAATATTACATATCACTATAAACTCCTTTTGCAAAGCAAACTGAAAGCTCACTATATTTATACGATACAATTTTATTAATAGGGATCTGTGTTAAGGAAACTAAGATTTTATATTAGATTTACATAATTTACGAAATGAAAGAGCTAAATTGAATAGTTAACATTAATTCGTGTATAAAGTTTCAGTAAATAAAAACGTGAAAAAATAAAAAAATAAATGAACCGTTGAAAGTAGACAAGACGATAGTAGGCAACTGAACTGTCTTTAGAGTACCTATATTTGGATTAGGCAATTGAACAGAGCTGTCAACGACTTTTCCACTATTTAGTGCTAGTTCGGGCTGAGCTATAGTGTTGTAAAAACAATCTTCAAACATTTCGCGTTGGTTTAGTTGATCCTCTAGATGAGAATCAGAAACGTTTTCTTCCAATTTTGTTTGAAGATCGTTAAAGTCGGCAAATAAACTTTTAGCACCTTCTACACGTAACTTTAAATCTATTAATTTTTGTGGCGGTAAAATCTCAACATTGTCAAAGGCATTTATATAGTTTGTGAATTTAGTGAGCCTGCCTTTAATTATACCGCGTTTGCGAAGAAGTTCACGGACAATTTGCTCAGAGCTATCATCACTAGCATGGTTATTGGGAGATTTAGCTCTGGATTTATTACTGTGAATATTTAATGACATTTTGGTAACTGTACTGGATTTCGTAGGTACTCATGTTTGAAATAGGACCACAGACGCCGGCAGATGCTAGCTGCGACGCACTGGCAGCTCGATGGCTAGACAAACGTAAGCACTGAAAGCAGTAGGAAAGCACGGTATTAGAGAAGAGAAATGAAGAAGTCTGGGAATAATATGGGATGGTTGATCGTACCGAGTGTGCGCTATGCTCGTATTGTCGTACACCTCAGGTTACTATCGCCTTCTTGTTGCAGATTCTCTTCGATTATCCGATTTTTTTTCAAATTTCAACCGTTCGTAGGTAGCGTCGGTACCATAACGGTTTGCACAAATCGCTCGATTCTTCTTATATTCGTTCGGCTCGGAGGTCCAGCATGTAGCGGCGGTTGCGTAGCACGCCACTTATTTTCGTAGACGTTAATAAAAACAATTTGCCTTTAATTACAATTTTAATGCGTGTAACAAATTTTATTATGTGCGCGCGATTCGAATGTAGTAGTAGTAGTAATAATATTCGTCCAATAGGACAGGCGAAGGAATTAATCCATACTGCCAATTCTGAAGTTGTCAATATAGGTATTTCTTATATATCCTTTAACCAATTTTCTTCCGTGTCCAAGTTAATATAAAGGCATAAGCGCCAAATCTTCTATATAATATTTCGTACATATTCTTTTATCCATGCTTTTATCTTAATCTCCTTGTTAATAGTAGCGTACCAATTTCCTTTTGTCTGAATTATTTCGTTTTGCCAATTCTGAAGTTTTCAATATAGGTAGTTCTTATGTATCCTTTATCCAATTTTCTTCCGTGTCCAAGTTAATATAAAGGCATAAGCGCCAAATCTTCTATATAATATTTCGTACATATTCTTTATCCATCTTTTTTATCTTAATCTCCTTGTTAATAGTAGCGTACCATCTTCTTTCTCTGAATTATTTCGTTTCTCTCAGGATGTTTGTTAATTTTCGGAGTGTTTGTTAATTTCCATTGTCAAGTAGTTAATTCAAAGTTCCAACAAGATGGTGGCTCTCTTGTTAGAACTTTCCATGGAGTTTTTGTGGCATCTCAGAATTCATGGTCCGTGGTATTATTTTCCATTCACTTCACTTATGCACAATAAACAAACCATATTACATAAAACACCACCAATTTTACACAATATATAGTCAAGTAACACAAGATTATGAATAAAAAATAAAATCCACTATATGACAGACCAAATCCCGCCAAAAACTCAGATTCGAATGTAGTTCTACGAGTGTGAAGTTCGTTCGGGTGCAACTTTGACGTTTTTTGTGGTTGTGACTTTGTGGTTGACGTTTCGTTCCGAAACACTAGTATCTAAATAATCATGTGATATTTTACAGTCAAACTTATAGATATGGTATACCTGCTTTCCCATGGTTTTCCTCAGTGATTTAATATCACCTGCTTTTCCACTTCCTGCCTATATATGGACGACAAGAGTAATGTAAGCATTAATGTTTTAATCGATTTTTAAAATTTCTCTACTGTGTTTTATTGTTATTTAATAAAGATGAGATATAAAAAAATCCTTATTTATTGTAGACTACTTGATACACGGGACTACGTTTGCATTGCTTTTATATGTTAACAATATATCTTATGTGCAGAGGGAAAAACATAAAAAAATTAATAGCAAAAACGTAATTTGCTTACAAAGCTTCTGCTATCCCTTTACTTCCCTTCTCCTGCGTATAAATACCATATTGCTTGTCCTATTTCTCCACGGCATGAAAGTTTAATACAAGCGCTACTTAGAATATCCAGATAATTATAATAGTTTGCTTAATGTTTGGAAATATATGCAAATGTTTCAGGTGCAATCCTCACCACGTCAAGTAAAGGCAAACCGAATTTGTGTATAGATGGGTATCGTTTCTGTTTACATCGTAATTCTGGATTGAAACAAAGATGGCAGTGTTGTGCAAGTTCCAGTAAAAAGTGTAATGCAGCCGTGTTTACGATACAAAATCAAATTATTAAATATTCCAGTACGCACAGTCATCCACCACCGAAATAAATAAACAGTTTAAAATCAATGTAGTCTTTTTCCATAATGAATTAAATTGATGATCTACTTTACATTGCAATTCTGGATTGATTCAGCGATGGCAGTGTTGTGCAAGTTCCAGTCGGAAATGTAATGCGGCCGTATCTACAATACAAAATTAAAATATTAAATATTAATTTTTGGGAATTTTTTTTATCGCAAGTGGCGAAGAATAACTTATCCTTCTATAATGAATCAATGACGCTAAACATATTATATTAACAATTTCAAATACTTTGAAACATTAAAAGTTGTACATAAATACTATTAACATTAAATATGTGTGATTGTTTTTATTTTTTTCTTATTTACTTTGATTTAAAATTGTCAAGAATTTGGCAATACTACCTTGTCGTTATAAAAATAAATTAAAGTAATAGGATTATTGATTATATGGTTTCTACTATTGTTTTTTTTTTCTTTATTTTTGGCAACCAATCTTTTAGATTATTACTGCCATTGTCGCGTAGTTAATAGTATTACAAGTTCTTCTATTCCATTTTCGGCAACCAGTCTTCTAGTAGACCATTACTGCCATTGTCAAGTGAGTATCGATATTACAAGTTTCTTGATATAATTTCAATGAATGCTGTCGAGTAGTTAATAGTATTTCAAGTTCTTCTTCTATTCCATTTTGGCGACCAGTCTTCTAGTAGACTACTACTGCCATTGTCAAGTGAGTATCAATATTACAAGTTTTTTGATATAATTTCAATGAACTAACAAGATGGTTGCCATCTTGTTAGAACCTTCCATGGAATTTTTGTGGCAAATGTGGTGAAAAAATAAAATCCACTACATGACAGACCAAGATCCCGCCAAAAACTCCTACTATTGTTTTTATACATGTGATATAAAGAATGTATGTGAAATTACATACATATGATAAAAAGGTAAATTTGTACTGTCACGCGTTGCGAATTATGCGGATTTTACACACATCAAATAAACTTGGAAACCCTAATCATGAGTTATTCTCGTTGTGACATAGGGGTGGCAACATTATTAGTTTTGAGCGCGACATGTAGCCGAAGTTTCGTCACGCGAGTATGGGACTAGCATTAGAGTGAGCGCTGTTAAATGAGAGTGTGTAAAGACAAAAGCATGTTCTTTTATAATTCGTAGATGTCATTAAATCTATTATTTTCATAGATTTAAATATTCTGAAGTATTAAAAAATAATCATAAATAATATAAGCATTACATGTGCGAAGTTATTCTGATAGCGTTTTAAAACTAAATGAAGGAGTTGTTATTGTATGGTTTCTACAATAGCTTTGGTGGCTGTAACATTATAAAGATCAGGTAATACATATTATAAAGATTATTAGATATCGGTACCTAAAATTATCATATACAATAGGGTGGGCCAAAAAAAATTTTTAATTTTTTTTTAGCTACCACGAAACTATCGTCCAAGATGACGAAAAAAAATTCTGGTAAAGTTTGAACTCTTAATATTAATTTTCAGAGGTGTCACATCGTGATTTTCGATTTCCCATTTAAATTACACGGGATTTTTTTTTTTCGAATTTTATGTATCTCAACGAGTTATTCTGTGGTAAAAGTAAATACATAATTTTGTAGGAAATTGAATGGCCTACAAAAAAGGTCTAAAATAGTTTTTCGCTAAGTCAACTCGGTTAAAGTTCAACCTAAAATAATATACGATGACTTTCACAATCTTTTATGGTTTTTTTTACAAAAAAATGCCTTAAAGACATAAAACAACATATTGTTCGTGATTTTTATCATTTTTACTTCCCAAATTTATTGAGAAAAAATTGAACGGTCAATTTCCTACAAAATTATGTATTTACTTTTACTACAGAATAACTCGTTGAGATACATCAAAATTCGAAAAAAAAAAATCCCGTGTAATTTAAATGGGAAATCGAAAATCACGATGTGACACCTCTGAAAATTAATATTAAGAGCTCAAACTTTACCAGAATTTTGTTTTCGTTATCTTGAACGATAATTTCGTGGTAGCTAAAAAAAAAATTAAAAGTTTTTTTTTGGCCCACCCTAATATACAAGAAACATGACTGCTCTCAATGGGTATTCGATTCGATCTGTTGGACGAAGCTTGAAATTCGCTATTGAACAATTAGATTCTTGATACATCTTTTGAAAATATCGGTTAATATCTATAATTATTTTACTTTATTATTCTTTCTATTGAGATTTAGTAAATAATAACGTAATCATTTATATATTATTATAAAGCGATTTTTAAAAACTTCAGTTGTGTTTTGTATATTAATTTATTTCGGTTTTTCAGTGATTAAGCTTGGTGAAGGTACAAATATCAAAGCCAAAAATTATAGTATGGATAGTGTTACAAATTATGAGCGAAATGAAAACATAGAACTTGAAAGAATAATTCAATGGAAGAAAAAAATAAAGGATAAACTGAATGAATCAGAAAAGGTTGAACAAAGAAACATTTTGCGGAAAAGTAAAAAGAAAACTAAGGGAACTTCAAAAATAAATGACGTTTTGTAGCTCTAGTGACAACTGATATAAACCAAATTAAATAACACTAATCAAATTTAGACCAAATTTAATCGAAAAAAAAATGGAACTGATATCAAAAAAATAAAGGTCATGGTAAAATACAATTGGGTAAAAATGTATGTAAAATAAAAAGACTCATTCAATTTATTTATAGATTATCATTTATTGCGCATTTATATTCTATTATTGGTTTATAAAATATCGTCAAATATGTATTACGAAAGATTATCTTGAGAATTCGCTTAAGGATTACGTCATAGTTTTTTTTTCGAACTGGCTACACTATTGGCTTAGCAAGGCCTTAACAGCTTCACCGGACTACTAAGGCTTAAGGCACTCAGCCGATTTTATTTTAACAACTAGTTCAAGGATTCGTGACACATTTCGGCTTGACCTGTTGCCTGATTCATGCCATTCGCGACCTAACTTTTTTTTTGTTAACGTGGGGAAATCCCTTATGGATACGCCACCCTCCTGGGGGAGAGGGTGGGTTATGTCCAACTCGCACGGACTAAAACTCCACGATGTACCGACAGACCGTAATTGTTGGGGCGGCAAGGGATCGCACTCGCTACTCTACCTTGTAGAGCCACCCCAACGGTCCGCCCGGGGGGAGGTGACTCCTACCTAGAGAGAGGCAAACTGGGTACACACTAGCTGCCTCCCGTTGTCCGCCAGACCTGTGCAATGAGGAGATAGGCCCCCAGACCCATCCCCTCAGGTCCGGCTACGGTGGCGGGAAGAGTTGGGCAAAGCGCCGCCTCCTCCCGCCGGCCGTCCGTTGGCGGAGAGGGCCACTTAAAGGGTCTGCCTCGCGGGCTACTCCGTCGCCTCCTTCTGCGAGAAGGTCATCTCATAGCCGAAACTACGCTCAGCAGCGATACATTCCTTCCTACCGCCGCTGCCATTACGCGGCGCTGTCCCTCCCACGCAGCACACTCAGACAGAGTGTGCTGCGCGGTGTCCTCATCAGCGCCGCACTCGTGACATATGGTGGTCTGCTCCTTGCGAGCGATATGGTGCAGGTACCACCCGAAGCAACCATGCCCGGTGAGTGTCTGGACAATTATAAACGTGAGGGTGCCCCACTCCCGGTTTGTCCATTCTCGCAGGACCGGGCGGACGGCGTCTACGGTATACCGACCATAGCACTTATCCTCCAGGTCCTGCATCTACCTTTCCATAGCCCCTTTCTTCATCTCTCGTCTCTTTGCCTCTATGTCCCTGGGAGCCGAAGGCTCCCCACTTCGTTTTCTCGCCGCCGTGAACCCAAACACGGCGGCGAGGACTCCCGCCTCCAGCTCCCTGGGCAGTGAGCCGGCGAGCACAAAGGCCGTCGCTGAGGACACCGTGCAGTATGCCCGGATGGCCCTCAGTGCCACAATGCGCTACGCAGCGCATATCGTCCGCACATTAACGGCACCGAGGGCGTTGACCCACGACGGTGCCCCCCGTAGGCGACCATCGCCCGCACAACTCCCATGTAGAGATGGCGGCACCCGGCACTCGACCCCCCTATATTGGAGAGCAACCAGCCGAGCGCCGCCGCCGCATCCGGACGCCATCCACCATTATGTGGGCCCCAAGTGGTGGCCCTCGTAGAGGACCGTGAAATAGCAAGTCTTCGGTTTTCTCGAGGGCCACCCTGAGGCCTAGCCTCCTTATACTCCCGCTTCTTCGCCTTTAGGCAAAGTCGCCCCAGCTTCCAGGGCCTCGGAGGCTACATATCTGGCTTGCGAGGAGTAGACCTCGAATTTAATATATCGATGGTGCGATAGAGTCTTCACCTCCACAAGCACTCTACACCCCTGGACACGGCGTGTTACAGACGGGGTGGCAAAGATGACATCCACCACGGAAACCCTGTTCCACCGCACGCACGTATTTAAGTTCCCCTGGTTGAGGAGAGACAGCCCTAATTCGGCTGCCCACTCTTCAACGGCCATGCCACTCAGGTCCGTGGCTGCCGCTCCCCAGGTCCTCGATTTAGCGTTAAGGTCGCCCAAGAGGACCACAGGGAGCGAAGAGAGAAAGACAGCCGCCTTACAGCTTCATGGGGCGGGTGTGCCTCAAACCCATGCACTAATAGCAGCGCATGGGCTTCTCGTCCAGTAGCTGCGCACGCACGACGCTCCACCCGACCAAGAGCTTGCCGGCCTGTACAAGCTCCTTGGCCGCCGTCGCGGGGAGCGTCATGTGCACGGCGCCCAGACCGCCCCAATTGCGTTTTATCTCCCCCACTTTGATTAGGTGCCCCTGGCAATTGGCCTTGGCAGCCACGACCACTAAAACCTCCTCGCGTAGCACCGAATCGCCGAAGCCGACTATTTGCTATTCGGTAGGTATAGCGACCGTGGCTATGTCAGCCAAGGTCACCTTCAGTTTCTGAGTAAGCTGGTTGGCTTTGACGTCATTCTGGGATCCAGGCAGTTCTAAATTCCTGTTTGCCGCACCCTCACGCCATCGATGTCTAAATCTTTTAAGGGCACCAATTCGCATACTTTCTTGAACACGTCATGATAGCCCACTCCCCTAGTGACTGCTGCAGACTACAAGGTAACAATTACCGCAGCCGAGTGGGGAGCGGGCGGCAGCTTTTGTTCCGTTGGTTTAGGCGAGGTCTTGGGAGCCGTTGTGCAACATTTTCTATTTTGGTGCCACTGTCGGGGCCCTTGCCGCCTTCTTCTTGCGGCTCACTATCGTGTTTCACTCCGCCGCAGCTGTTGCCGCCACTAGGACCGGTAATTCGTCCCAGTTTATGCCCAGTGGGGCGATCACAGGAGCCGGAAGGGTTCTCACAGTCGGTACAGACACTGACGCATTGGACACTCCACCCTTTTTCGTTTTCTTATCCGCCGCCAAGGAATTCGCAACCTAACCTACATATTCATACTTATATGAGTTATTGAAATAGATAAGTGTATCAAACATTATATCAGTGTATCAACCTTAATAACTCTAATATGTATTTCGTGTCAATTTTCTGAACTAATTCAGTTCGATAAAAAAAACTCTTCCACTTTGAATTATGCATGTGTGTGTGCACGTGTGTGGAGGCGATAAGTTGTTGCAGTGATATAAGATTTTGTGTCACTGTATTCGCGCGAGCAGCGTACTCAAGAAGGGCTCCACGCCGAGGGAACGGACCTAGGCTTGAGCCGCTGCCAAGGGAGACCTAGTCTGGTGTGCGGGAGCGAGATTTACCCCCAGACCACGGTGGCAAGATCTGTGGTTACGTGGGTGTGAGTACGTCATATCAAATCTTGCAAAAAACACCATATTTGTTTCTCTTTCAGGTGAATCTCAATCGTTAAATCGAACACTAACCATAATAATCACTAATATGATTATATTGTAATACTAGCTGTACCCGCAGCTCCGCACGCGTTTTTTTTAAATCGTATTAAAAAATTATAGAATTGTGAGATTATGTACAATTACAGAAACGCTCTTTAAAGACAATTGTAAGTACGACGCGCACGCCACTAAAAGTAACATGTAACGTGTACATTAGATATATAAATACAAACAGCGTGCCAAATGAGGTTTGTCATCAGCAACACATTTGGAACCTTAACCCACCATATAACTACCTCAGTGCTCACTTACACTGTATAAGGAACTATTGAAATAATAAATTAAAATATTATTATAAAGATTACACACATTACATTTAATATACATTGCCATTATTATAATTAAGATTTTGTGACTATACAAAAAATAAACGCTTGTCTGTTCCGCAAGAAACTGTATTATGGAACTCTTTACGTAATACGTTTATAATCTAAGATCTTATTAGGAAGACCTCTATATCATTAAAGTTTTATTTATTTATTTATTTATTCCAAAGAAATCTACAGCTATACATTTAGGAGTAAAAAAGTAAAAATAAAATGTTAGTTTCGCCAACAATGATTTCTGTATATAAATACTTATTATAATAATAAGTAATAATAATAATTAATATATATAATAAGTTATTAATAATTATAATGTCAAATGGTAAACAATAAGCTGATAATTATTTCTCGTATTAAAAATAAAGAATGAGTTGAAATCTTGCTAAATTTTATGCAGACAAAGTCGCAGGTAACAGCTAGTCTAAAATAGAACAACCATAATTACTTTTTATTAGGTTCGCTACCTACCAGTGAAAGTCCCGTGAAAATCGATGTAACCGTTTTGGTTTTACCACAGCAAGGGAAGCCACGGTTAACAGTTAGTCTAAATTAAAATAAATTAAATTACTTTTTATAAGGTCCGCTATCTGCCAGTGAAAGTCTCATGAAAATCGGTCTAACTGTTTTGAAGAAAGCACTGTGGGCGAAGCCATGGTTAACAGCTAGTATAAACTAAAATTGCCTAAATTACTTTTTATAAGATTAGCTATCTGCCAGTGAAAGTTACGTGAAGATCGATCGAACCGTTTTGAAGACAGCACTGCAGGCGAAGCCACGGTTAACAGCTAGTATAAACTAAAATTGCTTCAATTACTTTTTATAAGGTCAGCTATCTGCTAGTGAAAGTTTCGTGAACATCGCTCGAACCGTTTTCAAGATAGTACTGCGGGCAAAGCCACGGTTGACAGCTAGTCTAAATTAAAATAGACTAAATTACTTCATACTAGTGGGCGCCCAGTGGTCGACATTCGACCATAGTTCATTGATTTTTTGAAGTTTGAACTTTATTAGGGTTCTTTTATCAATGGCATCGACCTCAAATATATAATTAGGTAGTTCAAATATCAATATTTTTTATTTAAAACGGTTAACTTAATAATTAAGTTATTTTTCGCTTTTTAATGCCTTATTAGTTTTCACATTGAAGGCGGTTTATATTTTTGTAAAGAAAATTATTTCCCCATTTTTAGTGTTTATAAATATATCTGGTTTGTAATGGGTATAATAAATCGGCTCCAATTTCACGAAAATACGTAGAGACGAAGTGGGTGAAAATCAAATAAACGATATTTCACCTCCTTAGGTGTTGAATATTTTCTTCAAATTTATATGGGACCACCGCTGAATATAACTAATTCAAATAAAAAAAGAATCATTAAAATCGGTTCATAATTTGCGGAGATTAACATACATTAAAAAAAATACATACAACCGAACGTAGTAACCTCCTCCTTTTTCGAAGTTGGTTAAAAAATACATACAGTCGAGCATAGCAACCTCTTTCGCAACCTTTTGTGAAGTCCGTTATTGACGGATGTCAAAATGTCTTTTTTATTTACATGTGTGTATATGTAATGTAAAATTGAAGCAGTAGTTTGAGTAATGCATATTTTAATTAATTTAATGTACTTCTAATGCATTTTATATAAAATAAATAGCTTTCTACACTTCTCCTCCATATAAACTTTAACTATGCCAAATTTCACGTTCATCCGTTCGCGCATTTCTTTCAAAAAGGGATACAAAGATTTGGCTTCACGTATTAATATTTAGATGATGTTCGCTATCTGCTGGTGAAAGTGTTTTGAAAATCGGTCTAATCGTTTTGGAGATAGCATTGCAGACGAAGCCGCGGTTAACAGCTAGTCTAATTTAAAGTAGCCTAAGTAACCCGCTGTAATTTTAGCTATCTGCCAGTGAAATTCCCGTCAAAATCGGTCCAGCGGTTTCGGAGATTACCCGGAACAAAAAAACAGACAGACAAAAATTTTAAAAATTGCATTTTTGTTATCACTAGCGTATATACTTTCATACCCAATCGATAAAAAATGTTTATTTTGATATTACATACAGACACTCCATTTTTATTATATGTATAGAAGATATAGATTTTCCTTAGTAATGAAGTTTTATTTGGTACTTACGTATTAACGCCATCGCAGTGCGCTCGCCGTCCGCTTCTACGGCCGACTTGCGCTGTCTTTGTTTCGCAAGTGTAACCTTTTTTTTATTTTAAGTAGAGACCTCTTCATAGACTTATCAGGTCCCCGGGGGAGGACCTTAACCGAGTTTTTTTTTATCATAGGATGCAAACGAACAAGTGGGTCATCTGATGTTAAGCGATCACCACCGTCCATAGACACTTGCAACATCAGGGACGTCGCAAGTGCGTTGCCATCCTGAGTTTGGGGAGGGGGAAGAAGGGAAGGGGAGGGGTAGAGGCGGGGTCTTCCGGCGCTCTCAGTCACTGCAAGCACTGTTACTTAACGTCGGTTTTCTGTGAGACGGTGATACTATCCCGGGCGAGCCGACCCATTAATGACAAAACCAGTAATAGCTTCAGTGTGGCTCTACCACCTACTGCGTGGCTCTACCACCTGAAACCTACGGACTCTAGTCGACTAAAAAACTCCACGACAACCTATGCCGCAACACCCTCCGGTGGCAGGCGTTTCCCACGCCGCATCCGGCTGAGGCAGTCCGGTTGCAAGACTGCTTCCCAGCCCGCCGAACCCGTGCAATGGGAGTTCGGGGCCCCAGCCCTTTCCCCCTGGATTCAGACAACAGTGGAGAGGACAGGCCCCTCCGCCACCCGCCCTCTATTGACTTTTTTTATCCTGGTTTAGTCCACATCCACATCAGCCTTTCTAAAGGACCTTCCAGCTTAAACTAGCCTCCACTACCCCCCCCCCCCCTATTTAGGTAGTAAGTAAGTAGTAGTAAGTAAGTAAGTAGAGACCCTAAGTAGACTTATGAAACAAAGACTCTGCGGTAGTGTTAAAGCGTAATAATACCTTTTATTTTACCTTATAATGAGATATTACACATTTTGTTTGAAATAGTCAACTTGACATGTTTTTTTTTCTAATCAAACACATATACATTGCCTACTCGTTTAACAATTACGTCACATTAATTCTTGCAAATAAACCACCATAGTTGAACATATTTGTATTTCTTTCAGCTGCAAAGTTCATCACATCGTGTCGAGGTAACCAAATGATATTGTTATCAGGATACAAATACTGTGTAAACCGAAGGATGAAAAATAAAACAAGGTGGATCTGTTCTTCTCACAACAGCAAAAGTTGTCTTGCTTACATCGTTACTATAGAGGACACAATCGTTAAATCTAATACTAACCATAATAATCACTGATATGATTATATTATAATACTAGCTGTACCCGCAGCTCCGCACGCGTTTTTTTATTATTATTAAAGAATTATAAAATTGTGAGACTATGTACAATTATAGAAATGCTCTTTAAAAGCAATTGTAAGTACGACATGCACGCCACTTACAGTAACGTGTAACTTGTACATTAGATATATAAATACTAATAGCGTGCCAAATGAGGTGTGTCATCAGAAACATATTTGCAACCTTAACCCACAATATATCTACCTCAGTGCTCACTTACACTGTATAAGGAACTAATGAAACAATAACTTAAAATATTATTATACAGATTTACGTTTACATTACATTTAATATACATTGCCATTATAATTAAGATTTTGTGACTATACAAAAAATAAACGCTTGTCTGTTCCGCAAGAAATTGTATTATGGAACTCTTTACGTAATACGTTTATAATCTAAGATCTTATTAGGAAGACCTCTATATCATTAGAGTTATTAATAATTATAATGTCGAATTGTAAAAAATAAGCTGATAATTATGTCTCTAATTTAAAATAATCTTGCTAAATTTCATGCAGGCAAAGTCGCGGTTAATAGCTCGTCTAAATTAAAATAAATTAAATTACTTTTTATAAGATTCGTTATGTACCAGTGAAAGTCTCATGAAAATCGGTCTAACTGTTTTGGAAAAAGCACTGTGGGCGAAGCCATGGTTAACAGCTAGCATAAACTAAAATTGCTTGAATTACTTTTTATAAGGTCAGCTATCTGCCAGTGAAAGTTTTGTGCAGATCGGTCGAACCGTTTTGGAAATAGCACTGTGATCGAAACCACGGTTAATAGCTAGTATAAACTAAAATAGCTTGAATTACTTTTTATAAGGATAGATATCTGTCAATGAAAGTTTCATGAAGATCGGTATAACCGTTTTGAAGATAGTACTGCAGGCGAAGCCACGGTTAGCAGCTAGTTTAAATTAAAATAAACTAAATTACTTTTTATGATGTCCGCTATCTGCTGGTAAAAGTTCCGTGAAAATCGGTCCAACCGTTTTGGAGATAGCATTGCGGATGAAGCCGCGGTCAATAGCTAGTGTAATTTATTTGATACTTACGTATTAACACCACCGCAGTGCTCTCGCCGACTGCTGCCGCGGCCGACTTGCGCTGTCTTTGTTTCGCAAGTGTAACCTAACCGATTTATTTTTCTCAATTTGCCAGTCTCGGTTAGGTTAAGTTAGACTTATGAAACAAACACACTGCGGTGGCGTTAATACGTAGTACCTTTTATTTTTACTAGAGATATGCCGATTATGACTTTGGCCGACTAGCCGATTAGTCGGTGGTAAAAAGGCCAACTAATCGGCCGAGCCGATCAATTTTCGGGGGTATCCGTGACACTTCGTTTACAGCAGTTTCGCGCGTTAGTGCAGTGATTTTGTGCAAAAAAGATTGTTGTGTAAAGATAATGCTGTTACTGTTCATTAAAGTGAATCAAAAAATTCAATTAAAATTTGAACATGTCAAAAGTCTCGTGTATGGATTTTTTTTGCTTTACTATCATTTTACTTTTATGAAGCGGTTATTGTTTAGGATTTTTCGACAAACTTTTTTTAACGTACATAATGCAAACTTATTTCAATATGACTTATTTTATTAATAAAAAAATCTTATGCTTTTATTTAATAAAAAGAGAGTATTATAAATATTTATTCAAGATAAAAAAATATTATGTTATTTGTATGTTAATTAAATATTAATTCTATCCCACAAATGTCATAGACATGTTTTCTTTACAAGCAAGTAATTTTAGTACTTAACTGATTATCTAAGGAAAGGTTGCTTTGCTTTACATTTAATAATGTGTAAGACTAATTATAAAATAAAAATATTAATAAACAGTCACGGTTTTTATTGATTGTAATTAATTCCCTCTATATACTGTTTACTGAGAAATACATAAACTGTAAGAAGCCGGATAGTCGGCGCTTTTTGCCGACTAATCGTCGACTGCTACAATAGCCACTTTACCGCTTTACCGACTAGTCGGCACATCTCTAATTTTTACCCTATAATGAGATATTACAGATTTTGTTTGAAATAGTCAAATTGACACTTCTTTCTTCTAGTCACTCACGTATACAGTGCCTACTCGTTTAAGGATTACGTCATAGTAGGTCTTGCAAAGAACACCATAGTTGAACATATTTGTTTCTCTTTCAGGTGCAAAGTTCATCACATCGTCTCGAGGTAACCAAATGATATTTCTTTCAGGACACAAATACTGCGTAAACCGAAAGATGAAAAATAAAACAAGATGGATTTGTTCTTCTCACAACAGCAGAGGTTGTCTTGCTTATCTTGTTACTATAGAGGACATAATTGTTAAATCTAACACTAACCATAATAATCACTGATATGACTATATTGTAATATTTTCTTTAGTAACGATGTTTTATTTTTACCTTATAATGAGATATTACGGATTTTGATTGAAATAGTCAACTTGACACATTTTTTTTCTAGTCAGGCACGTATACAGTGTCTACTCGTTTAAGGATTACTTGATAATAAGTCAAGCAAAACACACATGCAATTGAACATGTTTGTTTCTCTTTCAGGTGCAGAGTTCATCACATCGTCTCGTGGTAAACAAATGATATTATTGTCAGGGTATAAATACTGTGCAAATCGAAGGTCGAACAATAAAACAAGGTGGATCTGTTCTTCTCATCACAGCAGAGGTTGTCTTGCTTACATTGTTACTATAGAGAACGAAATTGTTAAATTTAACACTAATCATACTAATCATCACAGATTATATTGAAATCTTTTCTTTAGTAATGAAGTTTTATTTTTACCTTACAATGACATATTACGGATTTCGAAATAGTTAAATTGGCATATTAATCTGGTAGGTGGTAGAGCCACGCTGAAGTTATTACTGGTTTCAGCTTGAATAGGTCGGCTAGGGGTACTACCATCTGACCCACAGAAACACAGACGTGAAGTAACAGAGCTTACGTTGTTTCGTTTCGTTCGGTCAGTGAGAGCGCCGGAACCCCACCTTCTTTAAAAGGTCGGCAACGCACTTGTGACTCTCCTAGTGTCTATGGACGGCGGTGATCACTTACCATCAGGTGATCCGTCCCCTACAATATAAAAGAATTAAAAAAAAAACAATATTGTAAATAGAACAAAGCTGTTGTTCGTTCTAGGTTCAGATTAGAGGGTATCAAATCGACAGCTCACGAGTCCGACCATTATGAGTTTGCTTGAACTTCCATAACATCTGAATACATTCTAATCGACGTATGTCGTTTTCCAATTCTGTTTTAGGGCTGAGCATATTAACATCCGCTCGTGGCAACCAGATGTTAATTTGTGCTGGGTTTAAATTCAGTAAACAACGGACGCAAGGATCTAAGACAAGATGGTGGTGTTCCTCCCATCACAGCAAGGGCTGTCGCGCCGCTCTTGTCACTATTGACGAAGAGATTATTAAATTTAACATCAACCATAATCATTATTAATTTATTGCTATTTCAATATACGTATTAACATAGAAAATAAGGACGCAGATAAAAATAAATAAGAATCACTGAAAATAGGGATTAATGTAAATGCTTGTATTTTCTTTAATGCTTTATTGTCATTATATATAATATATTTATATACTATCTTATAAATATGTGTTAAAATAATTTAGTTCATTTATTAAAAGGTATAATTCATACCAATATATTTAAAAAATTATGCTTGTTATCACTGTTAGCAAATAAAATTCTTCTTTCAGCTCTACCTTGAATCTTTACAATATTTCCGCAGAATTTTCATTGAACTGTTCAGTATAAATCACAGTTTAATATGTCCACTATCAAGTCTTTTCTTTGTTAACATTTAATACACATTTACATCAGAATAGAAATGCTCTCTGCAATACATATGTATGGGAGAGCCTACTGTATTACTCTTGTTCTCGTTTTTAGTTAAGTCGAAGCATCAAATACGTAACTAAATAAAGAAATAATGCGTGAGTGTCATGACCCTATTGTCTGTAGCGGCAAATAATCTAGGGCATACGTGCATAAAAATAATATTTTGTTTCCTTATATGTGTTTCTGTTTAATAAGTTTTGAAACGCGTCCCATAATTTAAAAAAAAAACATTGTAATCATAAATACAAATAATGTAAGTGATATAGTTTAAATTAATATATATTCTTGAAAAGATTCAGGAATGTCTTTTGAAAATATATCAGAAACTTTTAAATTTACGGGCTTGTAGTTCAACATAACCAAACAAAATATAGTATATAGGTCAACCTTGTTTTGTTACGAATTTATTTCTTTGGGTGTTTGACCATTAATCTTTAAGAATACACCGATCTAGATATTTTTACATAATTTTGTTAGGTTAAGTACCCTATCAGGCACTTTGATTATAAACATGGGGAACAAGTCACAAGACTATTTCTCTCTGATCTGTCTCAAACTGCTGTCATTTACCGGTGATACTTATCTTCAACTTTGTTCACAGTTTTCATAATTACAAGCAGTACAGTAAACCTGTAAATAACCTTTGGTAATCTTATTAAAGGTCATGTACCGAAAATGCAATTTATAGGCGATAATAACTTGTTTTATTTTTCTTCATTACCTATTCTTTTTCAATTTTCAAAAGTTAAATATTTTAGTAACATTCCTATGTAGTGAGGTGAATATTTTACTCTATTTGTCAAAACCATGCCACAGCTAAACGGTAAGCCTCCTGATTACCGTATGTTCCAATGTGTGAAGGGGTTCATTACAACTTTTTTTTAACTATTGCTACTTTACATAATATAGAATGAACTGTCGGACTTTATCATCATGCATAAGTCTATATGTCGTAAAGCGCTTTTGGCTAAGTACTTAAAACAATATATATTTATTTAATTAAAATAATATATATTAAATAGCGCTAAACAATTTGGCATTTGAAAGATATATTCCAACACGAGATTAAGATGTAATGTAAGGAAATTTGTTTCAGATACCATATACACAGTGTCTAATCGTGGGAACCAAATGATAATATGTTCTGGATATAAATTCGGTAAACATTTTCAACGAGGTCCTAAAACAAGATGGTGGTGTGCAACGCATCACAAGAAGGGTTGTCGGGCTGTATTACACACAATCGAAAATGAAATAGTTAAATGTATTAACATACATAATCATTAAATTGATAAACTTCAATACACCTGTATGAAAATGAACAATACATGTACACCGTATCCCTGTCTCTATTGCAAACAAATAAAATGCTTCTAAAAATAGCCTGTCTCGATGCTCGACCACTCTATCGCCTCTCTCATTTCAATCTTCCAGAGATTTCCATCCTCCGTTGTATAGCGCGCTAATGCGGGCCGTAAGGTGACCGAGGACAGTTCTATTTTGGACGCCATAATGAACAGGAAGAGAAATAAAATATAGAAGCGGGTTGCGACCACGGAATTATAAAGTTCGATTAGAGTTCGTTTTTTAATAGTTTTGCGTAATAAGCTATTTAAATCATGCGTTTTGTATGAGATTTTTTATATTATTCGTATTTTATAATATAACCGTTTGTGCCGATTCACTAATAGGTATTTGATCGTTAATCACGGTTAGAAGTGCTATCACCACCATGCGGCACGCGTAAATTATAGACGTTGCGCTGCAACCAACATTAGAAAAAAATCGCAAGATTTAGTTACCATTTGCATTATTTTGTTACTACACTACGCAGTGAGAAGTTCGCTCGCTTTACATTTGGAAACTGTTGCTTTTATGTAATTACTTTACTTTAAATATCTTATATAAAACAGTACGTTTAACTCGCCGCGTTGCTCGAATTTTTTTTTTTTTTACATATTACGTATTGATTTTATATGTTTGTTAGGTGAATGTGACTCAGGTTTCGAGGTCTGAACTTTACACCACCATTAGGTGAGTGAAACCTTTGCCTGTTAGGCCTGGTAAGTTTGACTGGTAAGAGAGGATCCTGCGGTGTAAGCTTTGATGCCACAGGCAGTTTGCTACCTCATTAGACAATAGTATCGCCTTCACAGCGGTCGATTTCAATAGAATTTCGCGTCCGCGTCTACAATAAACGGGTCATATATTTAACTTTTCTTTATAATAACATTTTAAGATTATAATATTTTTAGCATTCGTTTTTAATAAACTTGTCTTAGTTTTTGCGTCGTGATCAGTAATCGTGTGACAATTTATAAGAATTTAAGCAGAAAAAGATTTTTGATACAACATCAATTTAAAAGTAAACAAAATATGTTTTTCTAAATAAATATATAGAGTACATAAATTATAGTGAAACTGTTAACATGTTTGTGGAAATGAAATCCAAACCAAAGAAATATGTTTTTAAGATTTAACATTTTTGTTACTTCTTCGTAAAAGTACGATATTTTTTTTACACACATAGAGGATACGACATTTACTCATTACTTTTAATATAGTATAGTTAGATATGAAATTACGTATAACATACCAATAAAGTGTTGCGATATCAAGGATTATGGACAACTGATGACACTTTGAAGTTTAAATGCGATTTTTTAATGCTTTTATAGCATAAAGTAATTTCATCAGACAATACAATGATAATTGAAATTATACCCACTCAAAGAAACAAAAAAAAATCGAAGCAGTCATAAAGACTGCCGATAGAAGTGAAAACTCAAAACATTGGAATAAAATATGTGTTCTCTTTTGAACTTTCATATTAATTATAGCGTGAATGACATTGAAATTTCAGAATTTCTTTATTAAAATTATTATAACATTAGTGTGGTTTTCATATCTATTGGCAATAATTATATATATTTTTATAAAGTCTATTAATCACTCAAAGGTATGATGAGCTACGAAATATCAATATTACATGTAAACATGCCTCCCTATACAACGCGTCGCTAGTCTGTGCGTGCAAGCGCAATCCTCCGTCTTACGAATTTTCGATCAGGACACGTGACCTGACTCGAGATTAACATTTTTTACCCATCCCAAAAAAACTACACAAAGCCGCTAAAGAAATTTTCACTTCAAAAAATCATCAAATCGGTTCAACCGTTTAGGAGTTCAGTCACAAATACACTTACGTTAATCGACTAACGATGGTAAACGACTAACCTAACCTTAATATTAGAAATAAAGTACACTAATAAATCACTTCATGATTTAGACTCAGTAAAATGAATAATGAAACTTTCTAGTATGTCACGAAACGACCAATTACCAGACAATAAGTTCAAGCACTACGCCAAGCCGGTTTTAACATAAATTTATTCTAAAGCGATGTTGAGAAATGATCAGTCATACATCTGCTAAAAATAGTAATAAATAACTGTAAATAATATATACCCAAAAATATACAAGATGGGTTGTATGAAAAATTATCTATCTAATCTAATATATATATATACATATATATATATATATATATATATATAAGAGATTCCCACCTATATATTGACTCATCACGATATCTCTGGAACCATAAGGCGTAGCGACTTGAAATATGGTAGGAATATTCCTTTCGCCGAGTAGAGGTCAGCTAAGAACGGATTTTACGAAATTCCACCCACAAGAGGGGTTGCGGGGGGGTAATCAGGGCGGGACAACGTCAGCCGGGCCTGCTAGTATGTATATAAATAGATAAAACTTATGTTTCAAAATAAATATCAACGTTTTAAGGTGAATGTTAACAAGCTAACATCTCAATGGCGAAGAAACATGGCCGTTCTAGTTTGTAGTTTTTAATTTGTTTCCTTTATTATTTACAAAGTCGATGTTTCACCGGGAGTGCTCTGAGTAACTAGTAAAAAGCATTCGGGATACGTTCAGGTGTCTGTCGCGCTGGAAGCTAGCTACGTCGAGACTATCAATAATGCTTTTTTATATTTTCGGATTCTATTTATATAGGTACTAGCATACATGGCAATTCTAAATTTGATAGCTAGTATGTGTATAAAAGGTGTGAATACTGAGAAGACATATGCTAGGGGAGAGTGGAAATGGAGTGCATGTAGTGTCGACTCTGCTAAGGTGGTATAAGGGTAAAAAGAAGTACATATACACAAATTATACACTTATAGAATTATATTATATACGAAATAAATCCGATAACGTTTCTTGCCGATTTTCCTCAGCTTCCTTACGTACTAAATAAAATAAAGTATTTTCCTTCTGATAAACGAATCTATAGTTAGACAAATCAGCTAAATCCTCATTTATTATTCGCATTTCAGATCCAGTATTCACAGTATCATTTCGCGGGAACCCTATGATAATATATAACGATTATACGTTCAGCAAGCATATAATGTCGGGTCTCAAGACACGGTGGTGGTGCTCGTCACACCATCACAAGGGCTGTCGTGCTGTTCTAACCACGATCAATGATGAAATTATCAAATGCAATAACGAACACAACCATTGAAATTGAACTATAAAAAATATTTGTTAATACTCAATCAGTCAGGACTTGTACGTATCGATCGAAATGAATCTAGTTGTGAATTAATTTATTTAAAACCTTTTTAATGTATTTTCTTATGTTAAATATAAATATTTCAATAAAAGTGTAATGATCGTGTTTTATTTGCCATTTAATTGACGTACAGGTTCAACCATCCACCAACGTCGAGTACAACCGTCAACCAACGACGCCTTTTAGTTACTTACCTTAGTAAGTAAAAAGCAAGTACCTCAGCCTTACTTTTAGTTATTTCACAACCCTTTTTTGTTGCAGTAAGACGTGACAGCGGTCAAACAATTCCAAGCGGAAGTGAAGTAACGTCCACCTAAATTTTTATCTAACTAAAATATTAAACTTAAGTAGTAACAAGGGCATTCCTATGAAAGGAACACGTGTGAAAATGCATTATAAGTATAATATTGTTACTTCTTTTCAGAACCGGAGTTCATTGAATCCGTTCGGGGCAAACAAATGATTTCATGTGCCGGCTATATGTATTATAAACACTCCAAATTCGGTATAAAGACACGTTGGTTTTGTAGAATGTATAGAAAAGGTTGCAGAGCCACGTTAATCACAATTGATAATGCAATTATAAAGTCTATCAATGAGCATAATCATTGAGTAATAATTGGTTCTCTACTTATGTCTGTATTCTGTATGTAATACAATACAGTGTAAACTCTTTATCATGTCGTTCGTTATAACGAAAATCTTTCTATAACGTAGAAAATAGTTCAATTTGGTTGGTTTACCACAGAACCATTTATTTTTCTCTTCCCTCCGTATAACAAAAAAAATGCTCGATCCCTTGAAATTCGTTACAAGGAGTTTACACTGTATTATAAAGCTCAAGAGATTGTTTGTATTATATCTGTGTGGAAAAGTACTAGTGAGATTTGGAAGAATATTGCCTTACATTACATTACATCTTATAACGTACTACTGGGCGCCGTGTACTAATATGGTGTTGTAAGCGTCTAAATTGCCATAACCTAGGTATTTATAACAACATTTTAGCAGAACTCTGTTTGGATGAAACTAAGTCGTTGTATGACGTCAGTGACTCTCCTGATGGACCTAGTAAGAATGGGAACAATGGAGCTGATATCTTGTTGGAATGAAAGTCCCTAAAATAAAAAAGCGTCTAAATAATTTATATGCCTTTTTGGTGCTATGCTATTTACATTCTATCAAAGCTATGAAGCTACGTATGAATCTTTACATAAACAGTTTCTTTGTTGCGAGTAATAGGAGTAATAAGAGAATTGTGTCCAATAAAAACTGTAACGTTTATTTACACCCCAACTATGTAAGGGTTAATGTTAATCATGCACTTTCGTCACTTGTTCCGTCAGCGATATGCCTTGGTATTTCCTTTATCCTTTCATAGTCAGTCTACGTCTAACTCCTGAACAGAGTAATCAAGTCTCTAAACCAGCTTAGAGTGTTTAAATAAATAATTTGTTTTTTTTAAACCTTGTTTTATTTTACGGGACAAACGCCTACGACCTATACGACCTTCAGGCAAAATTCTTACTTATTTAGAGTAGGTAACAAACAGTACACACAAATTGATTAGCGATTTCAATGTAGTTCTATTCCACACAGGCTTATAGAAGCTCCAATGGCTTCTGAATTCCAGTTTTAAAGTGAAAACTTCTATAGACGCGTTGAGCGTTATTTTTGGCAGTACATGAACTTACGATTTCGCATCATGATATTCTAGAAACCATTGCGTTGGCGCTCCTTGTGTCAGACTAGCGACGCGTCGTATAGCGGCCTATGTACACTAATATTGATATTTTGCAGCTCATGAAGGTATGCATATCTGTCTCACTAAAGTATACATGTATGGTTAATTTGGGTCAAATGCTTAGTTTTAGTTCGATTTGTATTGTATCCAAGGCAACAGCCCAAGCCGAGGTTCGGCCACTTTGGTATCCTTGAGTTTGTTGCTATTCGGCTGGAGGCCCTAAGCGTTCGCCCTAAAAGCCCTAAAAGCTGTGAAGGCCCGTCAGGCCAACAGCGTTTAGTCAGTTCGCAAAAAAAAGCGGAGTTCACATCTCTGAGTATAATACGTAACTATATTCAGTAGTGTATTACTGTATCTACCGATTCAGGTAAATGCTTTTATTATTAAAATAGTGGACTGTGTATTTTAACTTTCACAATGTATATAATCGTATGTAACGAGCCGGTGACAATACTTTTTTTTTCTCGAACTGACTACGCTATTGACCTAGCAAGGTCTTAACAGCTTCACCGGACTACTGTACCGGTGACAATACAT